>OV651825.1:13453347-14053347 GCA_927349885.1 Psylliodes chrysocephalus
AATAAATAGAATAACTAAATTAGTGATACAAGCTTACAGAAAATTGTACAAAAGCAAGCGAAGCAAACACCATACATAAACCAACGTCACCAAGCTGGTAAAAAGAAATTGTAAATACGGTAAGATAATAGGTTAATTGTTAATAAAAATTTTAATCTTAGCTGTTTTCCCAAGTCCTCGAATCTGCAGCACTCTTGGTAACAAATGAGATGGACTGGTTTGATTCCTTCAGGGTAAGTTATGCAGTGTTTTTAAGAATCTCCGGGTTCTATATTATTAAGTTATATTTTTTTTGAGGTAGTCTTTAAAGTTAAAGATGAAACTTAAAAGTTGAGATTAAGATTGGAATTGGTAGTTATAGTTACAGAGTAAAATGAACAAACAGGCATAGAACGGTAATTTTGATGGGTATTCTTTTTTTATATAGGTAATATTACTTATAACTCACCTTGGATGATGGGTGGTCACAAAGGGACTTCAATTGAAGTAACTTTATGAAAAAAGATAAAAAACTTTAAATATCCAGTAAACATCTCCTTGTTTGTGAAGTGGGATAATTATTGAATTTTTGAAATTAGTTGGATATACTCCTTTTTTGATACATTGGTTAAAAATATGTTTTAATGGTTTAGTAATAAAATCGGTTAATAATTTAATTGTTTCAGTTTTTATATTATCAATACCTACAGCTTTCTTATTAATTAATTCATTTATTGCGTTTTTTATTTCAGGTTCTTCCACAGAAGTAAAGACAAAGGAATTTGGGACAAGTTTACGTGGAGGTTTATATTTAACATTAGTTTTAATTTTTTGTGCCAACTTCTTACCTACTTGTTTAAATCTAATATTAAATTCATTTGCTATATCGATTTTTTCTGTTAATTTTTGGTTCAATTCATTTTTAATATCATTTATGGTGGGTTTCATTTTTTTTTGTATGACTTATTTCTTGTACAATATTCCATAATTTTTGTGAATTATTTAAATTATTTTGTATTTTAGTTGTAAAATAATGATATTTTTTTTTTATTTATTTCTAAAATGTTTGTATTCCATTTTAATAGCCATGTTATTCGGACTCTTTATAGTTTTTTGAAACAACTAATTTTTTTTATTTATCGATTTTAGGAGACCATTCGTTACCCAGGGTGCTATTTTTACGTATTTTCTTTTTTTATTTCGGACTTCCTTACATAGATCTATTGTTTCTATTACAGTTCTTAAGAATATATCTGTTGCGATATTTGGATCAGATGATGTATATACATCAACCCAATTTATGTTTTTAAATTTCTTTTTAATCTTTGTTTCGTTTATAAAAGTTGTTTTATTTATTGTGTTATTACTTATTTTATATATTTTATTGTCTAACATAATTTGAAGAATTATTACGTAATGATCTGTCAAATCGGTTTTTATAATTATTGGAATTATATTTTCTTCTACTTTTTGTTTAGCTCGTAAAAAACATGGTCTATGCATGTTTTGCTATTACCTTGTACTCTTGTAGGCTCATTAATTGTTGATATATACCCAAATTCGGTTAGAACATTTAGATATTCGGAAGTTGTATTGTCGTCCGGTTTTAAAAGATCTATGTTTATGTCTCCCATAAAAATATGTAAATCGTTTTCATTGCGTTTGTATCTATTTAGATAATTTTCTAAATGTACAGTAAAATCTAAGGCATCTGAGTTAGGTGATCTAAATAAAGATGTAATACTAATATTCATATTATTCTCAAGTTGAATTTTAATTTCTAATACTTTAATCCTATCTAATATTTCTACAGTGTTGTGGGTAAATGTAAATTTCGACTTAATATAAGCTACAACTCCATCATTTTGGTTAAACTTCCTTTCATTGTATACTGCAGAATACCCTTCAATATTAAATAAACTCTGATCTAAAATGTCCCAAGTCTCACTCAAAATTAAACAATCAATATCACAATCTAGGTTTTGCAAAAGAATCTTAAATTCATCTAAATTCTTTTTTATACTGCTTATGTTAAATCCTAATACTTTAAAGTTCGGATTTTTTTTATTAATCGCCAAAATTTGAGAACATTCTGTAGTAGTATCAATTGAGTAGGAATTCACTAAATTTGTTTTGAAGTCGCGTAGATACTGATCCATTTTGTAAATTGTAAACTTGTATAAAAGAGAAAATGATCAATTCTTTATCTATACTAATACACTTATTTAAATTTATATAAAACAGAAAATGATCAATAAATTTTAAATTATCTAAAACAAAGTGATGATTAAAAATAAAAGGTACTAAGGCAATACAAAATATTAGTTTACTTGGACGTAGATCCTGTTTTTCCTTTAGTTCCTTGGATTCGACTGCTGGCCCGAACTACTTCTTTTTGGAAAGTTGGTTTGATTTTGTTGCTAGTTGTTGGGGTGTTGGGATTTACGCTATTTACTTTATTTTCAGATATTTTCGGGTTTTCGACAGGAAAGTCAAAGACGTTATCAATAGTATCCTTTTGGATAGTTCCAGTTGGGGTTGGCGGTTCACTATTGGATTTAAAGGTCAGATGATCGTTTTCGTTTTCTTCTTCCTTAATAATTAACTCTTCAATTGTATAGGCTTTGTCGTCCACGATCAACTTGTTATTTTTTATGTAACAATTTTTACTCCCCTCTTTCTTAGCGCGATTAAGATGACGCCTCAGCAGTTTTGCCTCTTCTCGTTGTTGCAGTGTTTGGTCGTTTGCGATTATGATATTTTTTCCCTTTAACTTAAAACAATTTTTTAGAACAAGTCTCTTCATCCAGTAAGAAACAAAGTCTACTTTTACCGGTTTATCTTGTCCTTTCCCTAAGGAGTAGAAATCGTTGATATGTGTTGGTGTTATGTCTACTTCTATTAGATTTTTGAGATGGGTGCAGATGCTTTTTATATTTAATTCGTTATTGGGTATATTTAAGCCAAATATCACAATACTATTATTTTTGTTTTCTCTTTTTAATATTTCTATCTCTTCTTTTAACTGTTGATTTTCTTTTTCAAGTTCTGAAGTTTTCTTATTCATCAATTCAATTTTCAGTATTAATCGAGCTTCTGAGGCTTCAACAACATTCCTATTTTTAATAATTTCTTCAAATATACGTTCTAATATAATATTTTCACCCATTTTGAGAACATTCATGCAGATTTATAGTAATATTGTTTTCTCTTTTACCTTCGGTTGAATCATATGTATTCATGAACTACTTGATAAGGAATTTGTTAAACTCACGATATAACACAATAAAAATAAATCATTTTAAAATATTAATATTCAAAAAGCTTGTTCAAATACATTATTTCTATTTGTAGGTCATGCATTGTTGTTATTAAACGTACGTGCATCTTTTTCATTCATACTCCTATCGCAACATCAGGGCCATAAATAATACATTTATTTTATATAAACATAATTTATTGCACTAAAAATATCACAAAATACGGTCTAGAATAAAACGAAGAAATTAACTTAATTTAAAAAAAAAGAAAAAACATATTTAATGAACTGGTAGTTTTAATCAGACGGATTATCATTTATATCAGTGGCAGTGGCCAGAATTACTAATTATATTTATTAATGACAATTAAAAGTAACGGTTTAATGTGCTTTATCACGCTCCAGAATTAATTTCAACACGGGCAACTTTGTCTCTTAATTAAGATTTATTGCGATGAGTTGAATGAAATTAATATCAAATAAATACAAAGAAACTCGTAGTGACTATACTATAGTCAAATTTTGGTACGTGTACACAAGACGAAGGTAAAGTTATTGATTTTAATTCTACAAAATATTTTTTGGTATGATGTTTAACAAATCATAATACAAGGTGTTTCATTGGTAAATGGGCATATGTTAACTGTTAGAGTTAAGAAAAAAGTTTGGGTTAAGAAAAAATCTAGTTGTCGAGGAACAAATAAAAGGTCAACTTTGTATTAGAGTGACTTGAATAAAGGACATTAAAAAATATTTTGCTATTGGCAAAAGAAAGTGAAAATAAAATGTAGAATTAAGAAAAGTATATAAAATTGGAGAAGAAAACTTCCAGTAGGAATAGATCTATAAACAATAAAATATAAAATCAAAAAATGAAGAAATAATTAAAATCCACATACATAATTTTATTATTAAAATTAAAACCAAAAGAATATATCTACAAAAATGTAACTGCAGATAATTTATATTTTTTTTATATATCCTCAATTATATAATAGGGCAATTGAGGCAGAATAACTTTTGAAATATTAGTTAACGACAATAAATGAATGATACATTAATTTTTTTTTAATCTCTATGAAGGGGGCAGAGCAAAAAGATAGAAAGTTTATAATAAATAAAAGATAGAAAAAGATAAGTAGTATGAAGAAAAACTTGTGCTAATTTTAAGGGATACCTAAAATAGTGAAACATTTAGCCGAGTGCCAAATAACAATGTTAAATGGTAATAAATTCTGGGAAATAGTAGCTAGATAAATAGATGTACACTTAGGGGTAGAATTATTAAAAAACCATTTCTTTTTTTTTTAAATACTAGATAGGTAAATATATATAGATAAGGGTATAATTGTTAGAATTCTTGGGTTTTGGGACACAAAAATAGTTAAAAACTGAAAAGTAGCCAAAAATTACAAAAGTATATAGTATAGATAATAATTGTGTAAGAAATCATGTGCTTTTGGAAACTTAATAAGTAATATTAGTTAATAGGATTTAATTATAACCTGTACTTACCGATATTTTTGTTTTGTTTTCCGGTACCATCAATGGGAAAACACACTCACTTCAGGATAAAGACACACTCTACGGGTCAACCTCGATCTAGTAGGACTGATGCAGTACCAAAGACAATCGTCTGAGTCTCCGTTTTATGAAACAAGCCACGCTGCTTCTGGTCCACATTCTAAGAAAACGTATATTGGATGTGAGAATGGGAAAAGTCCATCTGTATCAACTTACATGTACCCAGTAGAGATGAAAGAAAACAAAGATAATCCATTACACTTAAACATTACCGTAATTCAAAAAATAAAACACGAAAATGTATAATTTCTCAAGTCATAACCTATAACCGACATTAAAAATATACAAATTACAAAATAAGATGACATGACAGATGACAAGACGACAGATAACGGTAATTTCAACAGTATGTTCTGATGGATGCTGATTCGACAGGTGACATACCGTCACAAGAAGTAAAATTCCAGCCTTGGAAAAGGTTCCAAGCCTCTTTGGTGCACTTATATCCACTTATCGAATACCGATGTTTTTAATCCAAAAAGGAATCAGGCGAGATTCGATATACGCTCCAGCAGAGGGTCTGACCCAGAGAAAGCTGCCAAACCCACCGAGTTCGAGGCCACCCTTCGTCCAGGGTAGCTATTCTTGAATTTGAGGGAGTAGAAAACCGGTTTTTCCTCTTTATCTGCAACGCACAAAATTTGTATTTTTGTCTCATTCTTCCCTCAAATTTTCTACTCCCTAAGATTCAAGAATAGATACCCAGTTCTATGTCGGACCAAGGAACAGGGAGACGCGATACGTAATAGCGTGATATCACGGCTAGTTTCACTGTGTCCAGAGACGGACGAGCCCAAAATGAACAAACAAACAATTTCGGTGTGTGTCGGTCCTAAAAACGGTATAGTGTGTGTGAACTGAATTTGTTCTTCGCGAAAAACAGTTAACACTTTGTGTCATACTATTAATACACAAGGATTGTTTGCCTTGGTATTTTTAAGTATTAATTGTTTATTTTAATTTTTTTGTACACTTTTAGTATATATACACATTTTTTTTATTATTATTTAAGTAATGGTTTATAAATTTTATAGAGGTTACTTTTTCAGGTTACGTTTTTATAGTTTTATATATATATATATATATATATATATATATATATATATATATATATATATATATATATATATATATATATCATAATTTGTACAAAATTTTATTTTTTAGGAATAAAATATGTTTTTATTAGGTTAAGTTTTAAAGCCCGGGTCAGGCTTTTACAGGTGGGGGGCATGTCACAAATCTCAAAAATATTAATAATAATTTTTCTTAGTTTGTAAATTTTTTATTATACCGGACCTGGATTTTCCCTATTATTAATACGTCTCTGGATTTGACAAATTAAGATGTACTTGTATACCAAATATCAAAAAAATATACAGCGTGTTTCAAAAATTAGGAGCCTAGAAAGAAATTGGCAAAATTTATAAAACACCCTGTATCTCGGTTATAAAGGGCGACAGACCCATGAAGTATGGATTTTTTGGAACCATTGGCCAATGAAATACCCTGTATAATTAATTTGTGAATATAACAAACACCTTTACAAGTATTTATTGACTACCTCAGCGATCCATACTAGGACCTCTTATTACTTATAAATGATAACATATAGAGATACCCGATACCCTGTTTGTTTTTTAAATTTGATTATCTCTAGGATCTTAACCTTAACCTAATTTTCCATATCAATAAAATTATTAAGCAGAATCTATTTATTTTTCACAGTTCCATCAGCCGTACCTGGTTTTTTAAACACTTTGTACAAAAAATTCCCTGTTCAAAAACGGTTCTAAAATAACTGTGTAAACAAACATTACTTAATCAACGACATGCTATTGACTTGAATATTTAAAAGGGGAAGAAAAACACATATCATGCCGTTGGTAATATTTTTGAATTAATCTTAAACAATAGCCGACGGTTTTCTCCATTAATTAATATTATAATCAATTTTATGGGTAAATTCGGTAACATCGTAATAGGAAATTGAAATATATACCTTTTGTCTAATTTATTTTGATAAATAACGGAAATTCTCTCCCCATTTTAGCAAAGAACAAAATATTTCCGGTGGATTTTTAATTAGCCAAGTTACTAATTCGAAAATTCTTTTACGATTCCAAAAGTATCAACAACAGAACAAGAGAAGGGTGATAATTATTTTCATTAGGTATGGTTTGATAAAAAATAATCTTACCTCTTTATCGATTCCAATACATAGATTTTGAAGCTCAATGAAATAAAAGAGAGATACTTCTAGATTCTTACATAAACGTAAATTTTCGTTAGTACCTATTTATTATTTTTGAGTATCGTTTTTTTTTAATACCTTATTTAAAAATATGAAAACCAATACTTTACTCAAATTAGTCTGATCAAATGGGGTTCAAAAGTGACTGTTTCGTAACATGAGTGCGTAGAAGGTTTTTCAACGGAATTATATGTTTTTTGGGGTGATGAACACGAATATGAAGTTTACTGCCTCGTAGCAGTGCTGCTTCAGGTCGAAAAACATTTTTCTGGTTTTTGCGCTCATGTAATGGAAACTATGCATCGTATGAAAAATGTCATTCTAATTAAAGTTGAAGAGCATAAAATTCTGCGTCGAAAAACCTCCCTAACTTTCAAATTAGACCGATTTATAAGATCGCCATCGTCAGTCAAAAAAGAAGCCAATTTTTAGCAACTTTTGAGAAAACTGCAAGAAACTCACTTTTAGACGTCTGTGATGTGAAAACAGCCACTCTACGTGAAAAAGTCGTAGAACAAAAGTTGTAAAGCATCAAATTTTGCGTTCAGTGAGCAATTTTAAATTTGGATTAGTATATACGCATATACTGATCATTTCTTCATTTTCCCTCTAAGCGCTTATTTGACCAATATGAAGGTGTTTCGTAAAGTTTTGCGTAAACTGCAATAAACTCACTTTAAGATAACTGTGATTTGAAAACAGCCATTGTACGCTTAATTTTCGTTGTTAGATCGGTAGACCGTTTCACAGTTCTCAGTTTTCCATGTGTCATCACAAGTCGCTTGATTACCATTCTAATGGCAAAGTGTGAAGAAGCTGGAATTGCCTGCAGACAAGCGAGGATGCGGATTCACTGATTGTTCGGACGGCCGAATCGTTGGCCCCAACTACTCAAACTGTTGCGATTGTGTGGAAAGATGTAGATCTGCTGGTGATAATGATGGGTCTCAACAGTTCTCCAATCGTCTATCTGCTGAAGCCAGGGAAAGGAAAAGCACCTCAGTTTCTGCGCTCGATGAGTGGATGCGACTCGACGTCATCTTTATATAACCAAGGCAAGACTAAATATTCAGACCTTGAAGAGACCGTTGGGAAATTCTTGGATCCGTCAGCCCAGCCAACGGCAATTGCTGCTGCTGAAAAAACATTTTTAGTGGTCCTGTACGGAGCGAACCATCTAACGACTTTCTTGAATGCGCTACGATACAAGCAGTATGTGACATCTGCCTTCAAGTTTTCCAGAAACAGTGCATCTATCCCTCCCATCGATGTTGCAGCCTACCAGCATAGCTTGCGTGTATATTTACAAATGCAGCAGTGGCTCGGCAACAGTTTGGATTCGAAGATGTGGTGTTGAAAGACAACCAAAAATGGTGTGATCCCACTTACCACCCTGAAACCCCCGGCTTCTAATAAAATAATGCAGCAAATATTATGCAAATGCAGCACGCACTGTGGTGGACGTTGTGAATGCAGGCGAGCAGGTATGTTCTGCACCCAAGATTTAGAGAAACTGGTTCTTACTCTAGACGACCTGGACAGGGAAGACCATGGGTAACAAACGCCGTAGAAAATCGATTTCTGAGACTTCAGATGCTTCAAGAGTGGACAGTTACGGCTACAGCTTTGACCAGGAGACTGGCAGATGTTCATGGAACCGTAGTTTCACCTAATACTGTACTCAGAAGATTAAGCGAACAAAATTTATCGTCTTATGTACCTGCCACAGGCCCTTTACTGGATGCAGCTCATCGAAGACAACGCTTAGAATTCTTTCGTGCTCATGCAGATTGGGATATGGAAGATTGGCAAAACGTTCTTTTTACAGATAAGTCTCATTTTACGAGATACTTACCTGATGGTCGCCAAAGAGTATGTAGGTGGCCTGGAGAACGCTATGCTCAATGTTGTTTCTCCCCTAGAGTACAGTTTGGTTGTGGAGGTGCAATGGTGTGGGGCTGCATTTCTTTAGAAGCACATACAGATCTTTTTATGTTAGAGGGAGCTGGCCTTAATGCTGATAGGTACATTAGGGAATGTCTGGAAGAACATGTGGTTCCTATATTTGTATTTTGTAGGTTAAAATTTTCTTCTAATGCAAGATAATGCTCGGCCGCACATAGCCAGAGTAACTATGCAATACTTTACTACCGGTTTCATGTTACCGAAAAAGTATCATTTGATCAGGCTAAATGTGGATTTCCCATTAATTTATGTCATAGACGTTCTTCTTAATGGAAACTTCTTTTTCCCTAAACAATTTTAAGTTATTAAAACGTCTCTTTTGGGTTCAACTGTGGTGACATATAATTATTTGTTTAGTACGCAAGTGGTTATAAATATGTTAATTTTTTTATTTTCATACCACAATTTCTATTGCCTAATAAGATTGTCTGGCTTTATTAATTTAGTATTTTTATGTTTAAATATTCTTTATATTTTTACTTAATACCACAAAAATGCTAATTTCTTGTACACCATTTAGCACCATGTTTCTATTCTTTGTTGGGATGTTGTATTATAGCCCTGAAGATGACAGATGACTCTATAGAATTGAAACGAGTGGCACGTAACTGTTGTTTTTAAGATTATTAAATATATAAATGTGGTATTGCTTTTGAGTTCCATTCTTTCGTTTGATATTAGTATTGTTACATAATATAATGAAATTTCTAGAAAACAAAGTTCTAATTATTCCAGAACAAGTTTTTATTATTAAATAATAATATGGTGTGGAGATATTTCAAATTGTAATGAAAATTGTTATAGGGGTAAAAAAGTTGTTGAAATAAGAGTAGAAAATTATGTCAGGGATGTTAGTTTGATTTTTGTTAGAAGGTAGAGGGTGTAGAACGGAGTGTGTAAGATTTGAATCTTTTCCAGTACAGTTTTTTAATAAATTTGATTTCACTTTGGTAGTAGAGCTTATTTAAAAATCCTCCCAAAAAATTCATCTAAGAAATTATATTAAAGGAGACACGCATTCTCCTGTCTACCACACATAGCGGATATAAGAAAATTAACTGCAAATTTTAACTCAGCCATGAGATAAACTAGAACTCCATGATGACCCTGGGAATTAATTCGCTAACCAAACTTTTCATAGCAATAAAAGACGTTGAGCCATTTCTAAAATAATCTTAGTAAATCCGATGTCACGATTATTGCTCAGAGTCGAATAAAAGGTAATTAAACAGACGAGATAAAATGACATTTGCATATTTTAAGTCTCGCGAGACTTGAATTACGAGCTTGCAGTTAATTCGCATTAAAAGAGGGCACTACAAAGTCGAAGCTCTGGCAGCAAACTGGGAAAATATCAACCGGGAAGTGTAACATAACTAATTTTATGTGCTTACTACAAATCACATGCTCTATACCGTGGCATTTTCCAGTCACTGTCAGGTGTTCTAATTACTTATGCTTTCCGCATATTATTAATGCCTTAAAGGAGATTGTTAATAAGTTTGTAAGGTTGATTTAAACTTGGCGCCGAGTAATTACCTGTGTCAAAAATGATCATGTTTCTCGCAATTCTTTTCATAAAGTTTAATTATATTCATCGTCGTTGATTTTCTATTAACGCAGAAAGGAGAAGGAAGGAAAATAAACCGATATGATTTTTTTAATATTTTAATAAATAATTGTGATCAGCTGTTGACATTCTGAAAATTTATGTATTTCTCCAAGCCAATCAAAATATTCATTTTATGCCATTGATTGATCTGTGTAGAATAATATAATTAGCAAAAGTAGTTAAATATGCCGCAAAATACTTCAATATGTGCGTAAAAAATTGAAAAATATGCAGAGCATATGCAATAAGAGTAATTTGTTATTTGATCGAAATAGTTTATTAATATTTATTATTTGTTTTATTTTACAATACCTAATATAATACTTAATAATTATTTAATTATTAACTAATTTTATTTACAAATCAACATTATTATAAAACGAATGAACAATTAGATGTTTTTCTAAATTATCTGTATTAAATGATTGTCTCCTATCAGTAAGTATGTACTTGTACAAAGAAAAACTCCTTTCGACATCTACAGAAGTAATAGGTGCAAACTTAATTTTTCCTGAAATATCTGGATGAATAGTATTAATATCTTCAAAGTTACCAGAATAAATATTAGCAAGGTTTCTTAAAACAACAAATCCTTCATTTTTTAAAATTAAATTTGAAAATTTATGAAAAATCCTCTTTCCAATATCGCCCTGGCCATTTTTACACTCTGATTCAAACGTCTTAATTAAATTTACAGAAGTCATCAAAGGTAAATTTTTTTTGTTCTAAATCTAATATAATATTGGGTACAAATGCATAATTTTTTAAAAACACTAATTGCTTTGGTAATATGTGATTTTGACACAACTTCTTTGCATTAGATATTCCCTTAGATGAATCATCAAAATCAAATATGATTTCTTTAATTTTTTCATAATCAACTGCGTAAAATAAGGCAGCTTAAAGCCAGGTACCCCACCAAGTAATCACAGGTTCCGGTGGCATCTGTATTTTTCTTTGTACATTTGAGTTCTTAGAGGAGTTTTAAGTAATATTTTTTTTACATTACTAATTAAATCATTTATTAAAGGAAAGTTAGACCTATTTCTTCTGCAACTCTTTTAAGGCCATGAGTCAAACATGTAACATAAATTAAGTTTTCATAAAACATTTTTAAATTTTGTGCGGCTTTTACCATGTACGGGGCAGCATCGGATAACAGCAATAAACATTTTTCTGTTGGAACGGCTTCCGGAAGAAAAAAGGAAGACAATTCTGTCTGGATAAAACGAGTTATTGTCAAGTTATTTGTTTTATCTAATTGCTTTGAAGCGATTAGATATGGACCAATTTGCATTTCTTCGCGTAATGAACCTATCATTAAATGGGCTATATATCGACCACAAGAGTCTGTTGTTTCATATACTTTGCTCTGGAATATTAAATTTACAGTATTTTTGCAAAAATGATCGGAGATTTGGATTATTTAATCGTATTAAAGGGATATTTGAAGTCACTAGCTTTGCATAAATCTTCATTAAAAATAGCTTGTTCACTTCTAGACGATCCAGATTTTAAATATTGTTTCAAGGGAAATTGACTTTACGAGTGTCTTTAGATTTCTGCTTTGCTATATGTGAGGGTGTTTTCGCGTGTTGGTCGATTTGAAACTTTTTTTACATGGAATCTAAAACAAATAAATTCCTGTAGATGTTGAAGTTTTAATTAAATTAAATAAATGCGTACGTTGTAAAGTTGCCCTACTTTTTTTTTAACTGTGAGTGGAAATAATAATTTACTGTCGTTTGATTTACCATTGTGAAAGGTCAAAATAAAATATAAAATAAAAAAGTACTTACAATTTTAGAACATGTTTTACAAAACACCTGGTTATCACCTTCTACAACAAAATCTGAAAAAGATTTTACCCACGACTCAATTAATTTTGCCATTTTTCCCACTGGTTAACACAACACAACAATAAAGACTGAAATGAAGTTAAAAGTAAACTGAGTCATTTAGAAATTTGAAGATATTAATACAACTACCTGAAAGGATATTTAGCAAAATTTGTTTGTTTAAGGAGGATGTTTATAATTTAATCCTCTTAAGTACCTACATCATTAACCGTAATTTATTACAGGAAAAAGTTAATCCTTTAAAATTTTAGGAAAGGCATTTCACAAAATATTATTTTGGTCCAAAACTCATAATTTTAATATGTCCAGCCAATTATTACGTCAGATATATGCCAAAAAATTAACAAAATGTCAATATATGCATTCAAAATCAAAATTTGTATATATATGCAACATATGCAAAATATGGCGTTTTGCATATATTCCTAGCTCTAATTATCATCATTCTCCTTGCCGTAACTAGAAGTTGGTTTAGCTCCCTCTTTCAAAAATACTTTAACCATCGGAAGAAAAAATAAATTCAGTTTTTCTAAAATATATAGAGTAAATCCTACTATTAACCCCAATCTCTGGTTAAATTCCTAGGGCATGTAGCCAAAGGTTTTTTAATTCAGGATTTCCAGGAAATCTAAACAATAATAAAAAATTACTATTTAAAAAGGATACACACAGCATAAACCATATTAATATACGGTATAAATGGCAAAAACGAACCAGTTTTATAAAAAATTTAATGATATTCAAGCACTATTTACCTATCTGTAAAAAGTTACAGAACTGCCTTTAAAATATTTTAACAACCATTTTTCTGAATATTTTACACATTTCACAAAAAAATATAAATATCTACTACAAAATTTCCACAATACAACAAAATCCAAACAAAGCGTAGGCACTAAACTACCTAAGGAGACGACACTGTTTAGTTACGTCTTGTCTAACGAGTGCCTCACGACAGTCAGATGTTGGCAGCGCGGATCATGCGCATTTCATGTTACCTAAATATGACAACCGACAGAGAAATGTAGACCGTGCAACGTTGCTTGGTAGTTATTTGTTGTCGTTTGCTAGCATATACAATTAAAAAGTTTGCTATAATAGTTTTATGTTTATGATACCGAAGTTTTATTTATTGAAATCGATAAACTTTAAAATTAATATAACGAAGAATTTAATAATAATATACAGTTCATCAAATTTCTAGAGGTGTTCGACGCCCAGACAGAGAACGCGCTACGTGTGACTAAGATAGCTATTGTACAGTCTGCTAAACAAGTTATTTTAAATAGTTTTTAATATTTTTAGGTAATTAAATTTTAAAAGTGTGGAATAGTTTAGGGATTAAATTGGTCTGATTGGACTTTCTTAGAACGTTTTTAAAAGCAGCTAAAGATAGTATGTAGAATTGAAAATAATTATTATGCCATAAAAGGTGTTTTGGAATTCCTTCAACCTTTTGAAATTGAGTCAGAAAATATAAATTTTATAGGATAGCGGAAAATACCTATAATTTTTTTGTATGCCTTTGTAAATCGTGGAAAAAGTTTATATTTTATTTCTACCTTATTAAGGAAAATGGTACCTATTATTAATAACGGTTGTTTCTGAAACATTACTAAAATTTTCGAAATTTTGTTTTTCTACAAAATAATAAACTATACTATTTAGAAAAAAATTTATTTCTCTTATAACTTTATAAAAAATAACAGGGGAATATTTACATTTCTTGATCTATTAAACAAAACGATAAATTATCTCGACGAATGACACCATGTTCTAGTACGGAAGCTAGCTTTACATTTTTGTTGGTGGTTTCATGGGTTTCATATCAATTTTTTGTAATTGTAGTTTACACGTACATATACCTCTTAACACTTGTTTGCTTTATTAAAAAAGTGTGTTGTTGTGATTTACGTCGAAATAAGTCAAAAACAACTTGAAACCCCATATAAAATCAAAAAGGAGAAACGGAAAAAAATTGAGCCTGTAAATGAATACAACTCAGAAACAAAAATAGCTACCTAATAATAAAAAAATAAAATTTGATTCTTGTGCAGCTTCATCTATATCATTAACTGTTTTTGGTTTTTTAATGGTTTTTCTTGGTGATGAAAATTCCGATATCTCACGGTTATCGATTCTTTTTCTCTCTCCAGAAATGCGGACGACAGTGTTTTTAGATACTCCTGTGGCTGCAGCAACACGATCATTTACATTTTTAAATGGTATTGAAGGTGAATTAAAGTTTCCTTCTCTTCTCATAAACTCTATAACATTGGCTATTATTTCGCGAGATTGACTGTTAATCACGCGGCCTCTTAATTTGCTATTAAACTCCATACTTAGGTTCTATTAAACTGTAATGAGCAAAAAACACAAACGAAAATAAAAGAAATGTTTTAGCGAAATTTACATCTGACATTTACGTCTGAATGAAATAGTGAAATACTTGATGCGCAGAGTGTACTTTCATTGCGTAAATCCGTCGGGATGCCTGTTAGTAGTGCTTTCTCTGTCTAGCCGTCGAAAGCCTCTAGAAATTTGATGAACTGTAGTTTGGTATCCACTGTACTTTTTCTAGCCACCCTGTATTTAATTTTTACAGAAAAATTTTCTATTATAGCTGGATATTTAATGTTTTAATATTGCTTAATAATTTAGTACACAGGTTATTTCTTTGAATAAATTTTTTTAATAATAATCTAATTTTAAATTTATAGCTATAAAAAAAAGATTAAAAAAACAAAAAAAAACATTAAAAAAAAATGTTTACTTTTTTAACTCATTAATCACTGATTCCACTCACTTTCAACCCTCTTACACTGACAACATCGGTACCTCATCAATTAGTAAAAAATTACTCTTAATCTCATTAATCAAAGACTCTCAAACCTGTTTTCTGACAAATATTTTTACCGAATCCATTCTTCTCGTTCAACCCTTACCATTACATCCCGATGTCCCAAACACGACTCAATTCTCAATTTCTCTATTACATCGACGTTTTATGTATGCTCTTGACGTTTATTAATAGATCTCCCAGTATGTTCCATTAGGTGTGTTTCTGATAGACCGTCGAAATGTCTATAGTAATTTTTCTTCTTCCTCTTCTCGTCTTGTAATGTTTGAGTTAGTAATTAATTATTTGGAAATGTCACCGTGTGCTCAAGTAGACAAATTAGGGTGACTGATAGTTCGGTTTGATGGAGAGTTTCACGTAAAAACCGCTTTGTCTGCTTTATTTTTGCGAAAAGGATACATTGTAATTAAGTTTTTTTGGGCTCTAAGTGGGTCAAAAGATAAACCTCCGTGCGTAGCAAAAAGGGAGAGGTTTTGCGAGAAAATAACGCAATAAATTATAAGAAATGGGACTGTATTATTTGAATTTGGGATTATCTGGAAATTGTCAGCGGAATTCCGGTATTTAAGAGCCGAGGACTAAATTCTATTTGGGTAATACCTTAGATAAAAGAGACCAGAGATATAACATACACCGGTGTTTAACCTGCGCAAATGTTGCCAATTTCTAAAGAAAGGTTAACGGAGTGGGGGAACTGGGCAGGGACTCGAACTCTGTGACACGGACCGGACTTTGTTTATTAGCATCATAATGAACTATTAGATTTATTTAAAATATACGTTTAATGGAATTTTGTATTATGAAATAAATTTAACGTGATTTTTTAATATCAAACAGATGCCACGACATTTTATGTAAAGAGAAGACCTTCAATAGAATATTTCGTTAGCTATTATTTACTATGGACTTTTCTGTAAGAGACTACAGTAAAATGTTGAAATAGAATATTGTTAATCGAGTAAGAAATGGTACTCATTGTCTAAGAGTATTATAAAAAAGCATGTGCGCAGGCGAATACTGCAAATCAAACCTTGTGAGTTGAACATTATATTTTTTCTACGACTATCACATAATATTAAAATTTAGTCAAAATGAGAAAATGCTGTTTTGTATTATAACCTCAGAAAAAGATATATTAAAGCTCGTTTCTTTAGGAATATTAATTAATATAGAGGATGCGTCACATAAAACTCTAGAAATGTATATGTCGAAACCAGAAAACATTTTAAAATTTAAACCTATTAAAAGTCATTTGGTAGCTAGGAGTGGGTGATTATCGAAATAAATTATTGATCATTAATAATAATCGATTATTTTCAAACAATCTATTTTTGTTCGTATTTCCTTTAAAATTGACTACTTGATTATCTTTTAAAAAAAAAAAAATAGATTAATTAAAAAGCCAATTAACCGATGAATCAGTGTTTACAAAAAATAATAAACGAATTATAGTTTATTTTAAATAATCGATTATTTTTAATTTCTATTTTTTTTTTTTTCGTATTTCCATCGTTAATCTTTGAAAAATCTAAAATAATCGATTAATCAAAAATAATCGATTAATTAAAAAGTCGAATAATCGATTTTTCAAAAAAAAAAGAATTATTTCCTTTAAAATCAATTATTCGATCATTTTTGAAACATCGAAAATAATCGATTAACGGAAAATAACCAATTAATTAAGAAGATTCTACGATAAATCGATTTTCCAAAAAAAAAAAAAAAAAAAAACTGAATAATTAATGATTATTTACAAATAATCCTTTTCTTTTTTTATATTCCTTTTAAAACTGATTATTTAATTTTCTTTGAAAAATCGAAAATAATTGATTAATAAAAAGGTGATTTACCGATAAATCAATAATTCTAAAAAATAACCGAAATATCGATTATATAATATAACCGATTATATTCGATCAATCGATTATTTTTATATAATCTATTTTTTGTATTTTAAAACAAATTATTTGAATACCTTTGAAAAATCTAAAATAATCGATTAAACTAAAATAATCGATTAATCGAAAATAATCGATTAATCGAAAATAATCGATTAATTTAAAAAGTCTATTAAACAAATCGATTTTTCTAAAAAATCGATTATTTTCAATAAATCGAATATTTTGAATAATTCTACTCTCTTTTTGTAATTCCTTTATAATCGATTACCTAAAAAAACGAAAAAAATTTATTAAAAATGTTCGATTAATCAAAAATAATCTATTAAAGATAATCGATTAATTATAACGGATAAATCGATTTTCATGAAAACGATAAATCGATTATTTTTGTAACCCCTATCGGTCGCATGCTTTTATCAGAGCATTTAGCTCCAAAATTTAGAGATTCGGATTTATTGATCCTGTTATCTTTGAAACCGCATTCGATTGTATAATAAATATTGCTAGAATTTAGATTTTTTTAGTAAACGAAGATATTTTTCGAGTTGTTTAGGGGTTTATAATGTAACATTTTACTAATAATATGACTAATTTCCGTAACTTTAGTATTTTTTGCTTATACTAGATCATATTGCGCGTTTTACTTTGTTTTAAGATTCAAATGTCACTTCTGATTTAACCGCAAATAAAATAAACCTTGAAATTTTAAGTAGGTGAATCTGTATTTCATCTAATATTCTTGTAAAAATATCTAATAAAGGGCTAAAAACCACTTTTAGTAAATATTCTTATAAAACTACTTTTTAAAAACAAAATTTCGTTAGTAACAATGCCTATTTGCTTCTTATTTAGATTAAATATTTATTGAAACCCCTTAATGCGGATCTGAAGTATTCAGCTCAAAGAATCATGGCGACTTTATGTCAAAACGTCAACAAATATTTACCGCTGAACACGAATATATTTCTTATTTTTCATAACATTGACACATATTATTTGTATATACAATTTTTCACCATACATCGTGGCATTTTCAACTTGAAATTGAATAACTAAAACACTTTAAATTGCTAATAACGCCAACAAATAATTCAAAAACGGCGGTCCGTAAATGATTTACTCACGCGGAGACAAGCAAAGAATAGAAATTTCGGAGCAATTCGGGTGGCGTCGTGAACACAATGATTTTTAATTGGTGGGTTACTTAGGTTTGGAATAGACAACATGCGCAATGTGCAATGTTACATCTCCGGTCTCTTTTATCTAAGGGTAATACTAAGCAGGTATTGCGAATTTTGTAGAGGCAGTAAATTTTATTGGTGTCAGCTAGAAGTGAAAAATTGTTTTTTCTATACCCACATGTACGGGCCCCGCGTAATTGAATTTGGTCCTTGTTTAAAAGTTGCATTTGCCAGCGTTTTAAATCTGTTTTAAAACAAATAATATAACATGTAACATAACGTTCTAGAAAGTTTTCTTATATAGTTTTCAGTGCTTTTCATTATGACTGACTTTTAAAGTCAATTTTGCTGCATTTTGTAAAAATAATTATATATATTGTTCGTTTATAAATACAATATGTAATAAAAGTGTTTTTTTTTCTAATTTTGACACATAAAGTGACATTTTTTGTTGTGTAATGTTGAACATTGTGAAACTGGTTTCGAAAAATTCATTATGTCACGATTTACAAAAAGAAAACAAATAAAAATTAATCTTATTGTTTTAAAATCAATAATATACAATATTATTAAAAGTTTATATCAATGAAATTAAATTATGTTTAACTTACAACCTAGTAGTAATGTTGTTTTGGTCCTTATTTTTTATTCTAAATCAGCACAAAATAAATTAAATACAACAAACGATAAAACAAGCTACGTTTTTAAAAACTAAATAACTTTAATTTATTTATTTATTTAATTATTTATTTATTTATACATTGTTCAACAGGTTAAACCCAATTACAGAACAGGAGTACATTTGAAAGAAAACAGTTTAACAAAAAGCATATAGATAATTAATCTAAAATTACAGTAAATAAATTCTAAATTATTTTAAACAATGTGTTTTTATGTTTTCAGCACTGCAATTAAATATATCCAACTGTTCACTAATATTATTATAATTATTACACATGTTATATACAGGTGAAAACTTCAGAACGTTTGTCCGAGGAGTCGCTATGTAAAATGATTCAGTGTTTCGAGAGGTTGCGCGTGGGATTCTAAAATTAAGCATATGTAAAAGAGCTTCACAATTGATTTTAAAATTAACAACTTTGTAGAGGGTAATTATGGAGAAGTACTTTCGTCTTACGTCGAGACTTGTCAATCTGTGTCTAGTCAGTAAAGCATTTTGAGTAATACCAATCGGTGGATAAATTTGGTCTGCCCGAAAACTTAAGTATTTGAGGAAACGCCTTTGTGTGGACTCTATCCGACAAATGTGTATTTGATAATAAGGATCCCAAATAAACGAGGCATATTCGAGTTTAGATCGAACAAATGAGAAATACAATGATTTAATAGTATCTGTGTTTTTAGACCATTTTTGTTGCACCATTCAACAACTTTGTTCAAATTTTCCGACAACTGTTCACAGTCAGAAATATTTTCAATAGCTGAATATATTTTTAAGTCATCAGCATACAGCAAATAATCAACATTTATAGCGTCACCAATGTCGTTGATAAAAATATTAAATAACAGCGGACCCAAATTTGAACCTTGCGGTATACCAGAGGTGGCGCAATATTTGTTAGACTTGAATCCATTTAATTGAACATATTGTGTTCTTTGAGAGAGATACGATTGAAAAAGTGTGATCAAACTATCAGAAAGACCAAATGCGCAGAGTTTCTGTATCATAATATTATGATCAAGTCTATCAAATGCTTTTGTCATATCCGTATAGATGACGTCAGTTTGGACCCGATTATCAATATTTTCAGCTATTTGCTGTGTGATCACAGAAAGATTTGTTACTGTGGAACGCCCTTTAACAAAACCATGTTGCTGAGCTGAGATTGCGTTACGAACATGTTGATAAATACTACGTTCCAGTAATATTTCTAGAATTTTGCAGAAATTGCAAATGATAGAAATCGGCCTATAATTTTTGATATCAGTACGTTCACCTTTTTTAAAAATTGGGCAAACTTTAGAACATTTCCACATCGCAGGAATTGTATTGGATTTAAGGCAGATATTTATCAAAATAGTTAGAGGGCGAGCTAATACTGCTGAACAATCTTTTAAAATGAACGCAGGAATATGATCCGGTCCTGTGGTACGTTTAGGTTTAATGTTTTTTAAAGCATCCTGGACCTGGGTTTCAGAAAAATGAGTTATATGAAGCTGAGATGGCTGGACGTCCTTTAATGATATGTTTGAACCCTTGGAAGCGACATAAGATTGTCCAAAATATTCCGCAAAGCTTTCTACTATTTCTGTTGGATTATTTAATGTTTTATTTTCAAAACTCATGGTGCTTGCAACTTTACCTTGGCATTGTTTATTATTAACGTATGCCCAAAATTTATTTGAATTTGCTGAGATTTCAGATTCAAGATTTGCTATATAATTTTTATAAGCTTCAGATACACAAGTTTTAATTTCAGCTCTGATGAGCTTAAATTCTTGAAGAGCTTGTATATTATTCTCATTCTGATATAAGCGATGAAGTTTAGACTTTTTCCGAAGTTTCTTAATAATAATTAATAGGCCATATAAAACACTGACTCCGTTTCACGAGAGAAGAACCCAGCTGAAGTTGCAACAATGACAGTCGCAGAAACCAAATTATGTCTTGTTTACCTACGATGATTAGTAACGAAAGGGTCACTCCACTAGCGTTTGATATTTAAGGTTATGTTTTTGGAATCGTCTATTTGTCAAATGTTTTTGATTTTCGACTATTTTAAGACGTTTGTAAGTAAGTGTTGTGTCAAAAGAAAAAATTATCCATAGTCAAGGTCAGCAGATTATAAAAAACGTCGCATTTTTTATACAAACCGAAGCTGAAGTTGGAATTCAAATTCCTTTACAAAATCATCGGTAAGTAGAATAAAAAAGTATAATACCTATGTAATAATATAATTTATTATTCCTGACAAGATTAGTCAGAATTTACAAGTATTCATTGGCGAATTTATATACTTAGTAATAGACTAGATAATATGTCTTTGGACAAAAAAGATCGGTGGTTTCATTATGTTATTGTAGATTATAGATCGTGCCCTTATTGGAAATACCATCTAATTACATATTTTGTCAAAAACATACGAAGTTTAGGTATAAAATTTTATCCGTAAAACAAATATTGCTAAATTTTGTCAGTAGTTTGTAGCCTTGAGATTGTTATAAAGTCTTTAGAAAAGTAGTATTCTAATTTAAAAATAATTGAATTCTACTAAAAAGTATTAGACTTTTATGATTTTGTATGTAAAGAAAATATTTGTTATTTTATACAATGAAAAACTATGTGTCTTGGTAAATTTACAAGACAAGCTTGTAGTGTTACATTTCTTTAATTCGTAAAATATATATCCTGATCGAGTCTTTTTATTATACGCAACCTCTATTTTCCTTGAGAAAAAATATTAGATAAATTTTGTTAAAATACTGATCATTTTATTGAAATGTAATCTTATTTGTTTTTAGTCATAATTTAATTTCAAATGGGGCATTGTATCAGTTAGTAACTAACTTGTTTAGAGACTAGGAGTATTTCCACAATCATACAATATAAATATTGCTGATTTTTAATATCTATATTTTTAAATTGCAGAGAACGAACTCTGAAAGCAACTGGTGCGAGTAAAAGTACTTACACCAGAATTAAAAAGAAAGCCTTGGCTATTGAAAGAGGAGCATCTACTTCATTTGGATCTTCTCGAAAACAAAGACCGAGGAAAAAATCAGTACTGGAAGCACTAAAACTTGGAGAACTCGAAATGATTCTGGAGATCGTTTATGATTTTTTAAATCCTGGAGAAAAGGGGCTCCTAATTTAAAATGTAAGTTTGATAGTGTTGCCGCGTGAAGAGACGCGACGAGAGAGAGGCCACTCTCGTCTCGTCTCGTAGGGCGAGAGAAAACTGTTCTCTCGTCTCGACGAGAGGACGGTTCTCTCGCTCGAGAGAGCGTTTCTCTCGTGATAAAAACATATATCAAATTTAAATATAAAAAAGATTTACCAAGGACAAAACATTTTGAATACAAAAACAACGAATTATTTTTCAGGTAATTTGTCTTATTAGTGCCAAAATTGGCAATAAGAAACACTTATGGAATCGCTTATTGTCTGTCCGTCTGTCACAGTCGTTTTACTCGGAGAGTATTTGACGTGAAATTTACAGTTATGTGGCCCAAATTAGGCGTTACCTGAATAAGTAAATACTTTGTCTTGGAAGTCAGTCGGGGGGGGGGGGGGGGGGGGGGGGGGGGGCAAGTTAAATTGGAAGTTAGAATTTTTGTGATGCCATCGTGTGATTTCAAACGAAAAAGTTATTTGAAGAATGCTTTTAAAAACATATAACACGTTTTCGAAAAAAAGATAAAAAATTGCTGTATTTCCAACTTATCTCCAAGAGTATCCGCAGAAAAATCTGACTGAACGAAAATAATTATCACGATTGCTGTCTGTTAAATAGTTTTCCATACAGAGAAAGAATTTGTACTGATACTTTATATCAGCGCCTGCCAGCTAAATCTATCAATATACCTATCAACTCTAATTAATTTAAAACATATACGGTACGACACACTATTGCGCTATTTCATTTGGTAAAACTTTTTTATTTACTTTTAAAACTTAATAATGACTTGTTTGCCTGTTGTCTTAAATAAAATTGGCGATATAAAAAATTTCTTGTAGTTGTACAAAATAAAACCTGACACAAAAGTTTGTCCCAAAAACCCAAAAAGTTTTATACAAATGTAAAAAATTTTATCTTACATTTCACAAAATAAAATCTTGTTAAGTGCTGCAACATCTCCAAAATTATAATCAAGTCTCAAATTTAATAAAAATTCACAAATTTCTAATAAGTACACACTTGTCATTGATTACTGAATAGGGTAAATTAAAATCATTTAAAAATAAGTGCAATTTATTTGAATCATGAATGGTTAATTTGTGATTAAATTTTATGAGAAAATATTTGGTTATAGGTTTTTCGTTTAAATAAATTTTTCATCTTTTTTTTTTATTTCTATCAAAATTTTCAATTAATATTTTGGTTTATATTGAAATTTAAAAGTGCTTTTTTATTATTATTATTATTTTTAAATTTTCCTTTATACCATGTACCGTTTTATAAATTTGAGGCTTGATTATGGTTTTGTAAGTGATTCAGAACTTTTTATCAAGAATATTTTTTTGTCAAATGTAAAATACATTTTTTCTCATTTGAATAAAACTTTTTTAAATACACTTGTAATACTTCACTGTATATTGTATACAGAGTGGCCCAAAAGTCTGGAAACGGCCAATTATCTTGTAAATTGCTAGTCCTAATTGTACACAATTTGGGGTACATCTATTTTGAGATACGGTGATTCCAGATTTGATATTTGCAATGTTGCCAGATTTGCCGTTTCTCTTAAATTATTAGTCACTTTGGTTTTTCAAATTCATCACCCTGTATATTCAGTCATTATTGGAATCTCCTATTTAATACGAGTTCAACCATATGCAACACTTATGATTTTATGTAGTTAAAATAGATCCCCGTTGGAAAAAAAAACAATTTTTCAGTTTTTTATTAGCAATTTACGAAGTTGGAAAATAAAAACTTTAATTTTTCATCGAAAAAAAAAAAATTATATATATTTTTAAAGATCCGTTTTTTTATTATCAGAAGCTGCTTGGAAATAATTTTATACAATTTTTATCTTCTAGTCATAAAAATTATTCCAAGAACTATGTAAACAATATTTTTCGTAATCGGTGAAGATGAATATAACCGTTTTCGTTTAAAGTTTGATAAAAAACTGAATTTTAAATAAATGACATATTTTCTTCATAAATTACTACTTCAAAATCCCAATTACTCACATATTATTTGTTACCGTTTAATAGGTATATTGAATACGTGTGTTAACTTCCTGAATATCTGATAGGTTTAAATTTTAAGTTGCGATAAACAATTGAAAATTTCAAATAAGCAAAAAGTAAAATGTTCGAGAGAGCTCGAGAGAGCTCGAGAGAAGCGAGAAATTCTCGTCGAGAGAAGACACTCTCTCGTCTCGTCTCGTCTCGAATTTCGAGAGAAAATGTCTCTCTCGAGACGAGACGAGAGACGAGAATCTCTCGTCTCGCGGTATCACTAAAGTTTGATGAAAATAAAATAGTTATTTTTGTATTAAGTGTCTGAAATCAGGTTTTTTATAGATACTAAAAATCTTCAAAAGAAATGTCTGTCAGTTAGTTCACTTTTAACCGCAAAAATTGAATAATTTTTATTGAAAAGAAGTTTTTTATTAAGGAATATTTATCTGATAGTGTTAAACCTTTAAGTATTTTTAATTCCTCAATACCAGATATTATTTTAAATAGTGAATGCTCAGCAAACGTCTCATTACATAACAGTAACGCTTTAATGAAACCTGATTTAAATACTCAGTTACGAGAATGGGCACTGGAAACAAAAGCTTCCCATTCTTCTATAAGTAGCCTGTTAAAAATTTTAAAACCCTTGCATCCCGAACTTCCATTAGATAGTAGGTCACTATTAAAACCTTCGAGATTTTGTGTCTTTCAGAATTAAGATAATGGTGAGTACTGTCATTTTGGAATTCAAAATGCTTCAATACATCTAATTCCTTCTTCATGCAAAGACGAAAAAAATTAAATTAACTATTAATATTGATGAAATACCTCTTTTTTCTAGCTCAAAACTTCAATTTTTGCCTATTTTAGGTATGATTAGAAACTTTGCAAGTTCGCCATTTGTCATAGGTATATTCTGTGGTAATTGTAAGCCATCACCATTAAAAAAATTTTTGAAAAATTTTAATGATGAAATGATTAATTTAAGAATTTCCGTATTCACATTGCATAATATGAATTACTCTGTTGAAATTTTAAATTTTTTTTGTGATGCACCTGCTAAGGCTTACATTAAAGGTATCAAGTCCCATGGAGGATATTCTTCTTGTGACAAATGTTGGGAATTTGGTGATTACAGTCACAGAGGAGGAAAAGTTATATTTATAGGTACCTCTAGTTCATTAAGGACTGATGAACAGTTTGTTAAAGAAGAGGACACAGAACTTCATATAGAAAAAACTCCATTGCTTGATTTAAAAATAGGTCTAGTTTCAACCTTTACCATTGATTATATGCATGCTGTATGCTTAGGTGTAATGAAGAAAATGCTTGTTTCCTATTTAAGACCCTTTATTCCTGCAGAGTTTAATAGAAAACCCAGGAGTTTGTCAGATTTATCTTACTGGAAAGCTACCGAGTTTCGCAATTTCTTGTTATATTTTGGGCCATTTGTCCTTAAGGATAATATTGACATTTCAAATTTGGAACATTTTTTATTATTGCACGTCGGGATTACTTTACTTGTTTCAGACATGCATCTATCATGTTTTGGAGCTGAAAATGCACACAAAATACTAAATACTTTTATTGAGCATTGTGAGTACGTATATGGTTCGAATTTTTATGTTTATAACACACATATTTTATGCCACCTAGCAAATGAATGTACAAAATTTGAATCATTGGACTCATTCTCAGCTTTCCCATTTGAACATTTTTTGGGTTTTATTAAAAGTTGTGTTAGATCTCCACAAAAACCATTGCAACAACTTCATCGTAGATTGATTGAAAGAAACTTTTTGTATGCAAAATCAAAAGTAATTGAAGATCATTATGTCTTAAATATTGAACATAATGAAGGTTCTGTTCTGACATTAAATACTATGAAACAATTCAAAAAAATGGTTGGTACAAACTTTACTTTAAGTGTTACAAGCCATTCGTTTGCAAATTCGTACTTTATGACAAAATCTGGAGATGTTGCTGAGATTAATAATATTTGCACTACCATAGATGGAAATATCTTCCTAATAGAAAAAAAGTTTTTGAATTATGAGTCATATTATGTTTACCCACTTGAGTCCAGAGATCTAGATATATTTTTTGTTTCAAATTTATCACAGGTCTTTGAAAGTTAGATATTAAGAACAAATGCTATTTGTTTCCAAGTAAATTCATCGATAAAAACAATTTTATAACATTTCCTCTATTACATAATTTGTATTAAGTACAATTTGATTTTTCTCTGCTTCTACAAGGTGTCTATATACATGAGATTTAATTCCTAAAAAACAACTGATATTTATTAATATTTTTAATGTGCTGATAGTCCAAAAAGTTATTCAATTATTAGATTTAAAATTATGTAAACAAAAACAGCTGTTCAAATTCAAAAAAGAAAACTATAATATAATGATTCTACTCTTTGGAAGATGCTTTGGGTAGTTTAGGGCATACAATTTTTTGTCATATTAAAAAAACTAATATGTTTCTTCTCTTTGGAAGAAGCTTTTTTTTCACAAATCTTTCTTCTCTGTATTGCCATTTATACATTGACATTTATACAAAAAGATCATTAGGGTGCGCATTTGATTTGATTGGCATAAGTATAATGTTTATATACTTTATCTCACCTTTGCTCAGAGCCACCGGCATATTGGTGCCTCGGGGCAAAAGTTCAAAGGGAATGTCGGCTACAGTTTTTTGTACTAGTTCAATTAGAAATATATAATAAAGTATATATACATTATACTTATGCCAATAAAATCAAATGCGCACCCTAAAGGCTTTTTTGAACGTCCAAGTGTTTACGTCTAAATATGAACATAAAGCGAACACGTGCGGCGGTAGGGCCGAATCAAATTGGTGAATTTTTTGATAACATTAAAGATGTTTTACAAGATATTGACCCCTCTTTGGTTAAATGTTCAAGATGAGCCTAGAGCCAAAATGGTCATTGTTCCAAGGGGAGCCAAACGCATGGAGAGAGTTCAACAGCATACCAAGGCATCGATTAGTATAATGGTGTGTGAAAACGCTGCAGGAGATTTATTACCCGGCGTAAAAAAGATTTGCATGTGCCGCCAAAGTAGCCCTAAAAATTGCCTACTTTGGCACCACACAAACAATTTTTTTTTCTAACATGCGGTTCATGAGAACGAACCGTATTTATGTGATCTATTGTCAATTGAGGCCAAAGCAAGATGCAATTTTAAGAAGTTTGATTTTCCAAACTGTTTCTGACTTAGAGTTCCAAAATAGGTCAAAACATGCCAAAGTAACCCCGTTTTACGGTACGAAGAGAAAGTTCTTACAATTTGTTTCTGTAGAATTTGGGTCACCCTATAAGTAAATATTTATTCAGATATTATTGGAGCCTCTAAATCATCGATTACAAATAACGATAACAAAATAAAACCGAACTAATAATCATATTTATTTGTTGTGTCACTCTGTTTATATGATGGGAGAATACTTCACAAACGAATCCTTCTTGTCTGCATGTCATCATCAATCCATTTCTGATTTCGATTGTTTTGAAGCTGATGAATCGACGTTGAATGAGTAAACGAGACTCGGCGAATTGATTGATAAATGTTTGGCCCATAATTCAGTGATAGATATAGTCATCGTTATTCGGCGTTTTTTTTCCCCTTTTTGTTTTCCCGCCATCTCCTATCTCATTTCCCATTCAAATTTAACTTCGACTGAAAGTCTATACTAAACCAATTTAACTTTTGTGGTGAACTTGCTTATCAAGATTCTCATAGAGCCGAATTTATTTTTGACATTTTGATAATCTGCGAGCTCAGGAAGAGTGTAGGTACCTACACAGCAGAAAAAGTTGTGGGAAATTTTCAACTTCTGTTGGAGTTGGGAAAGATAAAGTTCACATTGATCAGCGATATCAAAATTTCGAGATTGTTCGTCCAACTTCCACCAACTTAAATCGATTTATTTTTTTATTGAGGCCATATATGCTGCGGTTTCATTGATGATAACTAGTTAAAATAATAATTAATCTTTAAATACATCACAAATAAATATTAAAAGTCAATAATTAACGATGTCAAACAAAAAGAGTGGTAATAGATGGCCAATTCTTTCTTACCATCCCTTAAAAATAATAAAATGTTTACACTGTGTTACTCCTTGTCAACCCATTTCATCGGACTATTCAACGTTATCAAAGTTTCGGTGTATCTATAAGCCTCTTCAGATGACAGCCACACTCTCAACCTTTTTTAAAGAGTAAAAGGGATCAAGTGATACCTCACTTGAAAGGTTATTTAAAAAATCTATGACAATAACGGTTTATGCTTACAAGAATTCTAAAAAAAAGTGATTAAATAATTATAATTGATCTTAAACTGTTACATTAACAAGTTATAAAATATTAATTATTCAAAATTAAAACTTAGAATGTGTATTTTGTATTTTGTGTTTCTTCTCTAACATTTTGTAGAATTTATTTAGTGATAATGTTACCTTCTTCAAAGTGGGTCAAGTTAGTTTCTTGTAAAATATAAACAATAGTAGGCATGTTTAAAAATATTAAAAATCATCGATAAAAATAGCTTTAAAAGCAATTAATAGTGATAGAAATAAAATGTAACATTTTTAATAAAATGTAACATTTCCAATAAAATAGTGCCGAAAGGTCAGACAATGAAGAATCATTATACAATACTCTTAAAGAAATGGAAATGGAGAAAAAAATAATCTTGCTGATAAAGTGTAGTTACTCCAAATCTAGATAGATAACCAAATAGTGAACATACACATAATAGAAGAAAGTATAGCCCTATAAGCAATGCAAGTAAGCCCACTAAATACTTCACTGATGAAGATCTGACCAAGAAGAATGAGCGGATCCGCGTGAAAGAAAAGGTAGAGAAGGTAAAAAAGAAAAATGGATACCTCATTGACACCTTTACAACCACAGCCACAACAACAAAAAAACAGCACTGCAATAGAAAAACCTATTATAGTGGAGAATGTTCAAAACTTTAATCAACTCATATTGAGGCAAATCTCAAAGTCCTAAATTAAAGTCATCAACGACAAAAATGTTAAGATTGACGTTTCGGAAATACTATAGAGCATTAATAGAACAAGAGTACACTTGGTACTCGTATAAGGACAAACAGATTAGACCAAATAAAGTAATGACATATAAACTGTATCACTCTTGCGAAACAGAAAATATAATTAGTGACTTGAAAAGTCGTGGGTTTAACATTAAACCTGTTATTCCAAAACTAAATTATGGGAGTCTACGTAGAAATTTTACCTCTCAGTACCTCAGGTCACACTCAAAGGTACTGCGCTAAAGAGCCTCGATGCGTAGGATACACAGGGAAACATTTAACTGTAAATTGTGCAAAACTGAAAGATGCTCCAACTAAATGTATTCACTGTAGTAAAGGACTTACTACCAGCTACTGGGGATGTAATGTATCCATGGAAATGCAAAAAAACAAAAATAATAGCACAGCAAAAATCTAAACTTACCTAAACAGGCACAACGATTAATCCAATATAAGCCTGTTAATAAAATCAATCTAATAGACAAATTTAGATCATTTAGCCAGCAAGTATCAGTTAAAAACGAAGATAAAGTAGATAACAATCAAGAATTATCCATTCTCAATACACTTCACCAAATATTGAAAAAGTTTAACAAAATGGATGAACGAATTACTAGGTTAGAATATAGTAGCAAAGGAGCTGTACCTAAGAGACAATATAAAATATATAACAATAACGGGATAAAATGATAATGGGCTGCTGCAGCATCAACAGGAATTGCAAGCAATCCTAGACATAGAAAATATAGACATATGCTTAGTTTCAGAGACTCACTTCACGAATGAGTCCATTATTAAATTTAAGGGATATAAGGTAAATCATATCATTCATCCCCAAAATGCAGCAAGAGGGGGTAATGCAGTAATAATTAGAGAAACAATTAAGTATCGTCAAGAAGCAGGATACAGAACTAAAGAATATCAGGCTACTTCGGTAATGATAAAATCTAAAACCTATGTTGTTATGGTCACTTCTATATATTGTCCTTCAAGACATGCCATTAAAAAAGAACAATACCTAGATTTTCTAAAAACTCAAGAACCTAGATGAAGAAGCAGAACTACTTGTGTCCAATATACAGCAGGCAGCATATTGTTGAGCGAACAACAGGAAATAACTATCCTAAAGAAATAAGAGACATAATCTCTGCAAAAAGAAAACTAAGGAGGAAATGACATCAGTCAAGAGCTCCGTCGGATGGAACCAAATTTAACAACACCCATCAGTTAAAAAGAGAGACAAAACGAATCAAAAATGAATGTATTTGTAAGTACCTTAGTTTTTAACTACAAATTCACTGCTTATTCTCTATGAAAAACAACAAAGCGATTGAAAAGGCCCACTGTGCAGAATGCTCCAATCTGGCTATAAATACCATACAAAACGTTAACAATATACCTTTCAACCAAATGAAGGAGAAGAAAATTACCAAACTGGGATCTTCCAGAGAGAGATGACTTAAACATCAGACCAAACTTTCCGAAAGAAATTGCAAAATATATAAAAACCAATATTGACTTACATACAGTAAAAAACCATAATTAAAATTACACATTTATTTGATGTCTCATTTAAACCAGGGTATGTCCCTAGGTTGGGAAAAGTAGCTGGAGTCTTATGATCCCCAAACCAGGAAAATCTTCAAACAAAATTTCGTCATATAGGCCAATATCATATTTCTAGTGCCTATAATATAGAAACTATTTGAAAAAATACTAATGAGAAGACTGAAACCCATCATTAAAAATAGAAAACTAGTTCCACATTATCAATTCGGCTTAAGAGAAATCATTTAACTATAGATCAGTCATTAGAAAATAAAGAAGTCTGTTCCGGCATCTTCCTCGATGTTGCCCAGGCTTTTGATATAGTATGGCATGATGACTTAAAACATAAACTAAATATGCTACTTCCACTGTCATACTCATACATTTCAGATAGATATTTTAGAGTAAAACAAGATGAAGCATATCTTAAATTAAAAGAAATTAAAGCAGAAGTACCAAAGGGAAGCATCCTGAGACTCACTTTGTACCTGTTATACACTTGTGACATACCCCAACTAGAACAAGACACAATAGCTACATTTACAGATGAATCTGTTATACTAGCGATAGGCAAAGATCATAAAGATACTGCAAATAAACTACAAACATCAGTTAGTAAAATAAATAATTGGACCAAAAGACAGCATAATATAATAAACGAAACCAAATCTGTTAATATTAATTTTACTTACAAAGATGGTCAAAAAATACCATTTAACATAAATATTGCCCAGGTTCCTTATGCTAAATCATCAACATATTTAGGCATTGCATTACATGCAAGACTTCGGTGGAAGGTCCATGTTAAAAAAAGACAAGAGTTAGATATAAAATTCAAGCCAATGTACTGATTATTTGGTAGGTATTACAGCCCATCTACATATAACAATTTGGACCTATGTCAGTTCTGGGGTTGTGCCAGCAAAATAATCCAGAGTTCCCAGAACAAAGTATTGAGGAACATTGTCGATACTCCTTGATACATTAGAAACATCGATCTTTATCGAGACCTTCAGTATGTAATCTTGTAAACCTTGAAGCGATCAAGCTTCAAGTTATTGTGTTAATAACAAAGCAAAGCATTGTGCAGTTTACTTTACTTTAGTGGAATTTAGTTATCAGACCCTAACTTATACTAGCAAGTAGAACATTAGTTTTCGAGATTGCAACCCTAGTTAAGTTACTCAGTGATCAACTCTTGATCAGATTGTAATATTAATAAAACGCCCCTTATGGAATGTTTTATCACAAATAAAAAAAAATCGACATTAGTGTCTGGTCCATCTCATAATACCTAATAGGGGTAAGGTCAGGTTATAACGGTAGCCATTATATTAGTCCATTCGCCCAATGTAATATACGGAAAAAAATGGTGATAACATTAAAAAACAAAGTTCCTTCTTGCTGAAAAATTTGGTATTATTAAACATTTTCTGAATGAACCAATTCGTAATTATGTCATTTATTTCGGCTGTAATTTCAGTTTTCAATAAATTGAAACAATTAAGTAATATGTGGTCTACAAAATGATTAAGAAATTAAGAAATTGTGTATGACGAAATAACTTGGGATTTTTAACAGGCCAGTACCTGACATTTTGCTTATTAACGTGACCATACAATTGAAATGTTCTTCACCATCAAAGCAAACATGTTTCATATTGTTAGAATTTTGTCCAAGAATTGTAATTGTTTGGCAATATTCTTTTTCAGTATTCGCCACTAAATTTAAGAAGTCTGGAATGACGACCTCGTGATACCATACATAATTTAATTTTAAGTATGCCTAGAAGAGTTATAAAATGCGTAAGAAACCGCGTCGAACCCACTTATTATTAAATAACTTTGTTATTTTTTAATATTATAGGTTGAAAATTTTTTAGTTTTTGAAGTTTAAATAAACCCTCTCTAATTATTTTCAAAGTTGGTATACATTTAAAATACTTCTGCTAAACTCTATGCAATATTTTATACAGGGTGTTTCTTAATGCTGATATTTAAGGGGGTGATTCTTGGACCCATTTAAAAAAAAACTTCATACGAATGTATGTCCTAAACGTCTTAACTTTTGAGATATAGGGTGTTAAAGTTTTAAGAAAAAAAATCAATTTCTTATTGTCATTTTCATACCATTTTAAATATTTTTATGAAATTTGGTGTTTGGCGTTTGTGCAGTAAAGAGCATTTTTTGACCTAAAAACATTTGTTTATTTCCAACAGTGGCGTCCATACTGGACTAGACTAGATATTTGTTTTTTGAAATAAAAAGTAGTATGCCACTGCTTTCTCTTGAAATAAAAATTATTTTTGGAGTCCCCGATCAATTTAGAACAAATTTAATTTTTCGACTTTTATCGTACGAGTCACCGTTTTTCGCACAAAAAAATTAAATTCATACATTTGTATCTCATTGAACCAAATACGAGAAAAACCGATTAATGTAACTTTGAACAATAATTTATTTAAGAGGCTTTAATGTTTTTGTGCGAAAACGGTGACTCGTATAAAAAAAAAGACAATTAATTAAATTTGTTCTAAATTGAACGGGGAGGGCAGTGGCGTACTACTTTTTTCCTTAAAAAATATTTAGTCTAAGTCCACTTTTGGAAATAAAAAAATGTTTTTTAGGTAAAAAATGCTCTATAATGCACAAACGCCGTACACCAAATTTCATAAAAAGTGGTACGAAAATGACAATAACAAACTTTAACACCTTGTATCTCAAAAGTTAAGGCGTTTAACACATACATTCATATGAAGTTTTCTTCTTAAAATGGGTACAAGAATCACGCCCTTAAATATTAGCATGTTATTAAGAAACACCCTGTATATAGGCGTATAAAACTTATTATGAACTTAAAGAAAACAACTTTCTTGTTCTAATTTTGACCACGAAGGACCTCACAAAATACTTTTCTTCGGTAAAAAATAATATATTCTTGATGGTTAACCCTCAGTCAGTGATGTATTGACTACAATATTTTTGTTTAGGATGATGGATTTAAGGTCTGGTACGTCTTTTTCTTTGATAAAGTTTTTTATGTTCTGTAACTTTTTATGTAATAGGAACACGTAAACAGTTTAACAAGTAGTTTATTATTATTTTGCAATTAATTGGCGAATGCTTTATAATGGTGTACTACAATTTCAAAATAGTAGGCACTAAATTTTTAGAAATAGGTTTGACGTGTTTGCATTAATCTGTCTTTTCCAGTGGCGCACAGTGAATCGGACATATGAGGAAATAGGTAAAAAATCATATTTTGTGTACGGTTGAGCCGAGTTGAACGAAATGAAAATAAAATGAGAAAAAAAAGAAGCTTACCTTTATTTTATACGTTCTTAGACGCCTTGCAGTAGAATAAACGATTTTGGTGCTCTCTTTGGATAATCCAATTTTTAAATGATGAATATTGCTGTGTTTTTGTAGGATAATTGGCGCAATAAATGAAATTCTATAGAAAACTACAATTTATATAAATATAAACACAATCAAATATAAAAATGCTTATTATTTTATTTAGCCTAAAGAGCTATGGGTATCTACTACTACTTAAAATATAAGTGGTGTTTATGGAAAACCTCGTTAGCAAAACTTATCTAAAATATTTTTTATTTTGAAAACGAGAACAATAATTCTATAAAGAACAATAAAACTATAAATTTACTTAACCACGAAATACATTTTTTCTTTCTTTTAATAAAAAGAAATTAAATGATTTATGATGAATCAGATTCCGAACTACCATCATTCAAATTAACATCAGTTATATTAAGACCATCATTATAAGTAGAAATGGGTTTAATTTTTTTCAAATACCTCCGAACTTCTTCGTCATCTGTACGATATATTTTGTTCGAAGACGTATTCCTTTGATATGCTATAAGGGGTTCCGAGGTTAAAATTAAAGTGTTCATAAGATCTGTGTTACAACTAACTCTTGAAGTTTTGCGGGTATGAGACAATCGGTGCTTCCTGACTTCCTTATGCCTTGCTTCTAAGGCCTCCTCGGATAACTGCCCTATTGGTAAATCAAAGGATCCGATTATATCGCACCCATGAACAAGGATTTTGTGAACGCTGCTAGGCATATTATACCACTTGTATAAGTGTAAGTACATTTCTCTGGTACTTTTAAGTAACACTGCAAACTGTTCTAGATCAATTTCGCAGCCGCTTGCGATTACTCTAAGTATTATCGAACATTTTTGTATTAATTCCTTATTAATGCCAGTGATCTCCGAAGAAAGTTGGGGATTAAAAAAGAAACGCCTAGCAGTATTTCCATCATTGGAAGATCCATAGCCGGGCTTAGGCTTATCTACTATAAGTCCCATTTTAGACTTAAACTCTGCCTGGATCCGTTTTTTGTTTTTTTCCACAATTCGCTTATTTTCATCTCCACGAGCTTGCCAACATTTTATTGGGAGTTTGTACGATATATGCAAGAAACATTCAAAAAACCGTATCCAGCAGTGAAGAGAAGATAATCCAAAACGGTAATTGGATATATTCGGAGGCCTGTTTACAAAGTTTCCGTCATTCATTTGACTGGCAGTTGCTCCACAAATAATACATTTGGAAGTAGCATTAGTGTTAGACAGAGTATTAGCTACACTGCCATCCATCATGGTAAAAATTAAGTCATGCTTAACAGATATTTCTTTACCGTTCTTAATTATTATTTTACTCTGCTGCAAGCCATCAATTTTTTGTTGCATTTGCGCTTCCTCGTTTCGAACAAGGTCTCGGTTCTCTTTTGCGAAAACAAATTTCACAGGCCTGCAGAATAGTGTCGATGACGGTTTTTTATTAATCCAGCACTCTTTATTCGAGTCCACATCGATTAATCTAAGTGGAACTAGGGCTACCAGAAACATAAATTCGTCAGTGTCCTCGTCATTTGAGAAGAACTGCTTATAAATGCTATGGCCGGAGCTCCCATCCATACCCCACTTATATATTAACTTAAATCTTGTTCCATAAATATCCAATATTTTGCAAATGCTTTGCGCTGTTAGGTCAAGTAAATTCTGCAATTCTACCTCAGCTGAAGTGTCCGTAACCTTTAAACTGGTTGGTAAAAATGATTTTCTTGCAATTTTCAAAGCATATAAACTTGGAAGACAGTTTTCATGTAGTCCGTTAATAATAGTTCTTAATATTCTGTACTTTCTATCAGATAAGTCCAAATCGAGACATAAGGCTAAAGCCTGATGAGGTGTCAGACATTTTTTGTTTTCTTGTTCGGATCCGCTTGATTTTCCACTCGCCAAATCTGCTGCAAACCGCAATTCCTCAGCCGTTCGATTTGCCACCAAATCTGAAACACGGATTTTTTTAACCCTAGTAGTAACTTCTTCAAATGGTTTGTAAGGTCTCCCACGTGCTTGTTTTCTCGATCCTGGCTGAAGTTGGGTAGCATCAACCAAATTAGGTACATGAACTTTTCGCCCCAGCCACACTTTATTAGTTGAAAGAAACTTATCACGTATTCGTGAACTTTTCTGCCACTTTTTTTTAACATTCAAACAGAACAACCTCGTAAATTCAATAAGGCTTTTATGGTCAGATTCGCAACAATATTTTAAGTTTAACTCAGTACGTAATTTATTCAAAATTATATCATTACAACGATCTTTCTTGTTATCTATCCATAATACATAAAATGCTGATGTATTACTGCTTATGTTGGTAGAGAGGATACTGTTTTTGAAATATATGTATTTCGAAAAAGTTTGGATCTACAGTTATTCAGTTAAAGATTCCATATCTAACTCTATAAAGTTATAATAAACCAATTATAGTTTAATTTTACTTTTACGTGAGTTTTAGATTGAGAATAATTCTCCAAATTACGATGATTTTATGTATCAGCAGTTTAGCTTCTCATAGTTATTATTAAATTCCATTATTTGAATAATACTTTATTTTTTGTTGCTATTCGTTATTGGAATAATTTGTAGAAGTTATACAAAAGTTTTGAATAAACGCATTACTTTATAATCGTGCAAACCAAAAGGACTCTCTTCTGTCAAAGTTCTCATAAGATAAATTTTGTAATCTTCATTAAGGTCAATTATCTCGAATGGAAACCCTTACATATAAGGGCTGATTTACTGCCGATAAAACCTTATAAATTACTACCCTCTATTATGGCTTCATAACTTCAACATACTATTAAATGTTCGTATTAGTATTTAGTTGTATGTTACATAGTTTTCGAAACAGCAGGTCATCAAGAAATTCCTTGTTTCGGAAATTTTAATTGTTTATGTATGCACTACTGTTTTATTTTTAAATTGTTCTTGTAGGAAAGGTAAAAATTTTAATTTAACAGTTTTTCAAAAAATAAATCATTAATATTATTGGAATGTTACTAATTTCAATTGAAGATAAAAACAATAAAAACGTAAAAATTATAAAACCTGTTAAAACCAGTTTTCAGATTAAAAAAAGCAAGAAGCTTTAAAAACCATTTATTATTGATTTTTTGTGTGTAACAATATTTATAATATGTAATTTTAACTACGGTTTGTCAGGTTTTGTTGTAAATCTAATAATATTCACATTTGTCATATATTCATAATAACTTTTATTTTATGAAATAATTTTGATTGGAAAATAAAAGAAGTGAACTAAAATGTATTTTATATATTTTATGAGTTCCATACAAATGAAATATAATATTACACAGATAAAAACAATAATAGTGGCCAAGGTTTTTCCAGTTAATAACAATTTAGAAGACATATTGACAGAGGTAAGCTCGCCTGCTTAACATTTCATCTGCAATATCTATCTACATTCAAGTTATTTTGTAAGTAATAATAAATTGGAAGATCTTCTGTATCAAATACCTACTCCTCGCTTGATTATTGGAGATTTTTACGGGGCTCGTCACATATCAACCGCAGAGGTAAAATTATTGAAAACATAATTTCTGATTTTAATTTGACATTTCTTAATAACGGTTCTGCTACCAGATTTAACATAAATGCCGGAGAGGACCCAGTAATAGATCCATCACTATTTACACGCTTAACATGGGAAGTTCTCAAATATACATATGGTAGTGACCACCATCCTATATTAATTTGAAATTTGATAGATCCTTCAACTGATATCTTTATCCCGAAATGGAAAATTGATTCCGCTAAATGGAATGATTTTGAGAATCACATTGACAATGCGTTATCGAATTTCCAAATTACAGACGATATTAACGAATCCATATTAAACTTTAATATAACTATGTGTGAGAGTGCCATTCAAGCAGGTAAAGCAGCATTTAACAAATACAAGCGACACAAATCAATTGAAAACAAATTAGAACACAAAAGAAATAAATTTAAGGCCCATCTCTTAGTAAAACAAGCCAAATTATCGTCTTGGAGTCGCTGTGTATCTAATATTAACAGTACAACACCAAATAATGAAGTCTGGAAGGGAATTAGGAAGATTTGTGGACTAAAAAGTACACTATTTATTTCCAGCCTCAAAGTTAACGGTAAAATCACAAGCTCTGCCCATGAGATGGCCAATGTTCTTGCTATCAGCTATAAAAGGATGTCATCAAATAATAATTATAGCCCCACTTTTCTTAAAAATAAAATAACTGCAGAAGAGATTGGCATTTTTCCGATCCCACCAAAAAAACTTCTTAAACCGTTCTTTTAGTATGTCAGAATAACCTTAACTCAAATCCAAGTCCAGGAGCAAACGAAATTCCTGTTATATTTTGAAAGTATATTCCTGAATGTGCTAAAAGACTTATCCTTAACTTATTTAACTTCATCTGGCAATAACATAAGTATTATTTCTTTATTTCAATAGTAATAGTAATATCTAGTTGAAAATGATACACACAGATTGTATGAGAACGTCTTTTTTAAATAGTTACATAAACATAATTACAACCAATATAGATTAAAGAACTTAATATTTAACATTTCTCCCCCCAAGTAATTTTTCTTTAGTTTCAATTACTTCCTAATATCAAGAACAATGAGTTTAGATACTGGTCGCTTATTAACTGTTCCTGCTTGATTTCGTACATCAACTATTCTCGTTCTTCCATCTTTAGCAGTATACAGTTTAATAACTAACCCCTTTTGTCAGGAATTTCTCTATCCACTAGAATCCACCGTAATAACTACGTCATCAAGTTGAATTGGTTTAAGGTGAATAAATACTCATTTGTCCAACGAAACCAAAATATATCGGAAAATTTTTGAGCTGCACGCCAACTAGACAACATATTTACGTCTTTATCATTTGTTTCTATTCAAGAAGGCCCAATAAGAAAATGATTGTGTGTTAAAGCTTCTAGGTCAGTTGGATCAAGCGATACATGAACTAAGGGCCTGGAGTTTAAAATGTTCTCACATTCTGCCAAGAGGATACGTAAAACATGTTCATGAGAGTACTTTACAACCAAAATTTGTCTCAGAATTTTTTACGGATTGAATAAGTCTTTCCAAGCAACCTCCCATGTGTGCTGCTAGTGATGCATTACAGAATCACTCACATCTTTTAAGTTAACACAAATTTTCATGTTTCCTGTCTGGTCCTACTTTTAAAATTCTAAAGAGATTTTTATTTCGCCACTTTTGAAATTACTACCGTTGTCGTTACAGATTTTGTCAGGAAAACCACGTCGACATCTAAATTGCCTAAAAGTATTAATGAATACATTAGAAGTTAAATCATGAGTTAGTTCTAAGTGAACTGCCCGAGTCACCATACACTTAAATATCACACCATATCTCTTTTCGTGACTTCCTTTCACTGCCACTTTATTGGGTTTAAAATAGTTAATACCGGTTTTTATAAAAGGGCTTATGGTAGGTTCAATACTGCATTCCGGTAGTTAAAAGCACAGCTGGCAGACCCTTACTGTTTTTACAGTATTGGCGATTGCTTAAGACAGATTTCACAGTTTGCCTAAGTCTTAAAATCCAACATTTCGGTCTTAAGTTATTAACAACTATCTCTTGTCCTTGGTGGTGTACTTTCTCGTATTGAATAATGAGTTTGGTAATTTGGTGTGTAGGGTCTAAAATATCTACGCTAGCTCGGAACCCTAGGAAGACGGACAAGGCAACCTATGCCCACCTTCTCCAAGAGGCTCTAAGAGAGATGGAGGCCGAAACACCAAACAACAATACTGCTTTGAAAAAGTACACGAATACTATCCAAAGCACAATAAACAATGCCTATAAGAAATTCTGTCCTCTGAGGCTGATCCAACACGATCAGACGACTACCGCATGGTGGTGTCACGAGTTAAATCACCTCAGGAAGATGGCTAGGAAATCTTTTAATGAGGCAAGAATTACAAAACTCAAAGAGGACTGGGATACTTACAAAAAAATCGTCAGACAAAAACAGAGAGATGCGTGGAGATCCTACTCCAAAGAAACCGAAGATTTCCCGAGGCTTCAAAAAGATCTCTCAAAAGATTCACACCGAAGCAACCAAGGTTAACTACAAAATATCCAAGATACGCTCGCTTTACAAAGTCAGTAATAGTTTGTCTGTTTTGTTGAAACATGTATTCTCCGCATATATAGCAAAACACATTAGGTTGATTTACATAAGTTCTTCTTGAATTGAAACCTGAATTCATTTTAATTCTGTTCAATAACACAAAAACACTCTTTTCTTAACACAAAATAACACGCCGAATTCGATCTACTCTCATTAATGTCTATTTTTATGTATGAGAGAGTATTAAAATAATAAAGCGTTCGTAATCCATAGGCGTAACACTTCTTTTAGTAGACAGTTAAAATATTTTTTGAAGTTATTCCTCGAGTATACACTTATATTTTCACCTAATTAACCTGCTTATAACTTCTAAACAGCTGAAGGTAAAAAAGTGCAATTTTTTCTAAAATGTTTTATTTTTCCTCAAGGTATGTTAAGAACATTGTATCAAACGGGTTATGCAGTTACAAGAGTTTAAACTTTGACTTTTAAACAACGTTACGTTCATAAATAATAATCTTAATATAAAAACTACTTCTTACCTAAAAATCCAAATCAGAATCGAAATGAGAAGATGAACTGTCGCAACCAATATTTACAATGAGCGGCTCGATCATTTCATCAGTAATATTGTCCAACTTCCACATTTTCTCTTCTTCTTCTTCTTCTTTTTCTTCTTCTTCTTCTTCTTCTTCTTTAATCGTATGATTTACTGCCTTTTCCCAGTTTTCAGGCTTCACATTATTTACAGCCTCCAAAAACAACTGTTTAACATCACTCATTTTAAAAGAATTATTTTTTCTTGAAACTTCTCCCTTTATCTGTGCCCATATCAGTTCAATCGGGTTTACTTCGCAATGATATGGTGGTGATCTAACCACCGTCATCCCACGATTTTTGGCAATTTCATCAATTTCATATTTTTTGAATTTCTCTTTATGAAGGGAACACAAATGATACAGTTCTTTTCTCACAGAACCGGGATGGAACTTAATATTCTTTGAATTTAGCCAATTCTGTAAATCTTTTTTTAACCACTTGGTTGTGGGCATTTTTTCTATAAGTCTCGAGTGATAACTTGCATTATCCATTACTATTATACAGTTCTGAGGAAGAAGATCTATAATTTGGTCAAACCACTCTTTAAAGACATCAGCATTCATGTCCTCATGGTAGTCACCGGTACGAGTAGATTCAAAAGTCAATAAACCACCTATAACAAAACCGTTTGAACTACCGATGTGTACTATTATTAGTCTGCGCCCCTTTCCTGATGGTGGATTTAAACCAGTAGATAAATTATTTAAAAAAGCCTGTCTTCGACTTGTAACAGTTTCACCTTGCCAAAATTTATTTGGTTTATGTCCCTCGTTGATCCATGTTTCATCTAAATAAAATATATTTCTTCTTTGGTTTTTCAGTTCTTTTATAGTCCTTAGGTAATTTCTTCTCCATACTACAATATCGCTTCTTTCTATTAAAATAGACCTTCTGGAATGCTTTTTCCATAGAAAACCTATTTCTTTTAAAAGTTTCCATAGTGTGCTTCGACTTATTTCAGGGTAATCCTTATCATCTCGAACCGTGGCAAGAACTTTGTCTACTGTCGGAAATTCTTTTCTAAAGAAGAACGCATGCACTTTCCTTCGAAGTCTTTCTTTTAAAAGATTTTTTAATTGAAATAGGAACAGCATTGACTGGTGGTTGGTAAATAATCCTTTTGACTAAAGGCTCACATAAAGAAGTAATTCATCTAGTACACACTGTTTTAAAGTGTGAGGCCGTAATCAATTTTTCTACGAAGCCAAACCCTGCTATCCGCCTGTGACATAGTTTATTCCTGAATTACATTTCTTTTAACGTCAGATGAAAGGAATTCGTTTTAAAATTAAAGTTTTTTACTTCATAAATATCTTGATCTAAATTCTTTTTGGTACAATTTTCTTAATCTAAATCAGTTTTATTGGTTTTTGTAAAATAACTTTTTTTAATTTGCGATTAGATTTTGATTTTATTGCCAATTGTCGCCTTTATTTTTTTCAATTCAGTTTCTAACATGGATTGGTTAGTACGGTTTAAAGATTTTTTAATTCTGAATTCCCAGATTTTGAATTATATGATACAACTGCTGCAAAACATCTACTTTGGTAAGAGCACCCCCTGGAATAATGGATTTTTTTGCCACCTACAAATTTAGCGACTGTCGCATGAAATTGATCCACAATATTACTATCAACATCATGTAATAGACTTTTGCTGTGATCTGACAATGCATGTATAATTGGTGGAAGTTTTGTAAAAAATTCAGGTTTAGATCTGAAATTGGTTATTTCGTTTTTGGTTTCATCTGTATGCTTCTGACAAATATCTTCACTTTTGGTTTGACTATAATTCTTCTACCATTCTGATTTGTGCCAGTATTCCTGCAACCCCTTACGATTACAAGAAGTAAATTTTGGACAATGAATAGATTTTCTGTTAAGACAGACTGAGTTTGAAGTCTAGGGAGTCCAATCTCTAATAAATATCGCAGTTTTTATGATCACCAAAAACGTGAAAACTTGCATTGTCTATGTCTTTCTTTAAAAGCAAAACGTTATTAATAGTGCTAATACTATTTTCTTTTCTATAAAAAACTGCCTTCTTAACAGATGTTCTTAAACGAAGAATGTTTTGACTAAGTAATTTTTTTAGTTTTATTGGAAAATTCACAAATAACTTTCTTTTTTAGGCTCAAAATTTTACTAAATACGTTCAAATCTTCAATTCACCGGTATAACTAAATAAATCGCCGATCCATTTCCTATGATAGGGGAAATGTGGCTCGACGACCCGTTCTTGGAATTTTGAAGGTAGGGGTATAATAGGAGTAATATGCCGACAAATTAGTTCTCATGAACGGGGTAGAACATTTTTGAACCGCATTCCAGTATTATTCTCAAATCAAAATATTTTGATTAGTTGTTTTTCAACATTCTATCCCCGTCTCACGTACGGTAATGTTCGTTTTAGTGCAATTTACCAGCCATCAGTGCATGTTCCTTCTAATAATAATTATGCAAATATGTACTACAAGTGGTGTTAAATTATAGTGGACGTAACTTTAGGCGATGTCGAATTTCACGGTGGCTGGTCAGAATTCCGGGTTTCTAATGATTTCATTATGTTTAAAACAGAAATACCTCTGAAGCTGCAAAGAGACTTGGGCATTGACGGGAGAGGTATGTGATCTTACATTTGAGCATTTGAATCGAAGTTGGAAAGTTACTTGATAATACTTGGATTTAGGTCAGTTATTTCAGACTGTATCCCATACATCAGTGGCATTTAGGAGAGCGAGAAAGGAGAATTCGGCAATTTGAAGTGAATCAGTCAACTTATAATGCGACTATATTAATTAAAATGTCTGTGAGAGAGTTCCGGAATTTCATTGATGGGATAAACTGATGGTTGATCATTAAAATATTTCGCAACAAGTTAAGATAGATCTGAGTTTGTTAATGAGATTGGAATGTATAATAGGAAAAGTACTTGAATTTACGAAATTGTTTAGGTATTAAAGAAGGAGTATTTACAAAACTAAATGGACAAAAATTCAGTTAATTATAAATTAAGAAATGTAATAAGTAGTTTCCACAACATTCCACGTAGACTAGATGTATATCTACTAATTTGTTATTGTCATAAACGTGAAATATATTGATAAAAATAAAGTTTTATATGCCGCTGGATTACCACGTTTGGGGACATCTAAAAACAAAAGTATATTCCACTCCCATAAATAGTAGGGAAAAACTAGGTGGGAGGATAGAAAACGCGTGCGAAGAAATGACAAATAATCCCGATGTACTCAGTAAAGCCGTCAACCATATTTTAAAACGAGCAAGAAAATGCATCGAACAAAATGGAGGTCATTTTGAACAACTCTTGTAGTTTTTAGTAGCAATAAGGTTTATTACTTTATTTCCAACATTTGTATTTCTTTGCATCATAGTCCATTTAAAGGAAAGGTAAAAGGGGTAGAATTGGTCCGCATGAAGAGACCCCCTACCCCTTATGTTTTTGGGGTCGCTGATCACGAAAATGAGGGTTAGAAACGCCGCAGGGGCGCGAAACACCCTTAAAATTGCAAAAAACACCCCTAAATAGGGTTGTTTTTCGACTGTACCTGTTGTTTTGCTCAACTAAGCCATCTTATATGTTTTTTGGGGCGCTGATTACGAAAATGAGGGTTAAAGCTACCTGCAAGGGTTGGAACACCCTTAAAATTGCAAAAAACACCCCTAAGTAGGGGTGTTTTTCGACTGAACTCATTGTTTCACGAAGCTAAGCCATCTTATAAGTTTTTTGGGGCGCTGATTACGAAAATGGCGATGAATGAACCACCCCTAAAATTGCAAAAACACCCCTCAGTAGGGGTGTTTCTCGACTGTACTTGTTGTTTTGCAAACTAACTCATCTCTTACGTTTTTTGGAGCGCTAATTACGAAAATGGCGGTTAAAACTTGCAGCAATGGTTGAACCACCCCTAAAATTGCAAAAACACCCCTGAGTAGGGGTGTTTCTCGACTGTTCTTGTTGTTCTGCAAACTTACTCATCTCTTATGTTTTTTGGGTCGCTGGTTTCAAAGATCGAGGTGCCAAGACTGGAAAATTTCAGCCTGTGGATTTTGGTGAAAAATAAAATATAAATTACAAAATGTAAATATAGAATATATTTTTATTAATAGATATGAAATATGACAAGTATCAATCTTATTACAAGATATCACTATTCAGTTGTATTCAAATCTAGTCTTGGTACTTTGCATGGAGAAATTTCTTCATTCCCGTCAAATTCTGTTGTTGTTTCGGACCAATCAACTTCTGAACTTATCTGTGAGTCGCAAAAATCGCTCATATCCCCTTGATTTTCAGTTTCCTGAAACAATTTTCTGGCTCAAGTTCTAATTGTATTTCTTCTTCAAAATCTTCGTCTTCATCAAAGTCTTGGATAGTCATGGTGTTTTCGCTATTCTCGCAGTCTCTGCCCCTACGTCCTTTGCAGAATTGGGTGCAACGCAATCCCACTTTTTTGCAAGAACATTTCTTCGTACATCCCTTCTTGCAACTGCATGTAAACTTTTTATATAAGATGACTTAGTTCGCGAAACACCGTAACTGTTAATTTTTACCGAAAATTTACCCCTTGGGAGGGGTGTTTCTAGTATGTGGGGTGTGTCACACAAATTTTCCAGTCTCGACACCCCGATTTTTGAAATCAGCGCCCCAAAAAACGTAAAAGATGAGTTAGTTTGCAAAACAACAAGTACAGTCGAGAAACACCCCTACTGAGGGGTGTTTTTGCAATTTTAGGGGTGGTTCAACCATCGCTGCAAGTTTTAACCCCCATTTTCGTAATCAGCGCCCCAAAAAACTTATAAGATGGCTTAGCTTCGTGAAACAATGAGTTCAGTCGAAAAACACCCCTACTTAGGGGTGTTTTTTGCAATTTTAAGGGTGTTCCAACCCTTGCAGGTAGCTTTAACCCTCATTTTCGTAATCAGCGCCCCAAAAAACATATAAGATGGCTTAGTTGAGCAAAACAACAGGTACAGTCGAAAAACAACCCTATTTAGGGGTGTTTTTTGCAATTTTAAGGGTGTTTCGCGCCCCTGCGGCGTTTCTAACCCTCATTTTCGTGATCAGCGACCCCAAAAACATAAGGGGTAGGGGGTCTCTTCATGCGGACCAATTCTACCCCTTTTACCTTTCCTTTAAATGGACTATTATTAGTTGTTATTTTGATTTGTTTATTATGTATTAATTAGTTATTATTTATGTGTTTTTCCTTTAGTTGTAAATGTTATTATTTGTTCTACTGAATATTAGTCTCTTTCCATATTATTATCCTACATACTAGTTATTAAAACTTACATGGAATAATTTATACAGGGTGCGCTCGAAAAAAAAATAATTCTGATTTTTGGCCCTAAAATCGGACCTGAAATTATTTTTTGAAATGGTGTAGATGCATACAATTATAAGTATTGACATATCTGTAGCTTTTAGAAATATACTTTTTTAAATAATTTTAAATATACCGTAATAAAATTAATAAAACTCCGTCCGTTTCCAGTTTGTACCTCCAAAATGCTCAAAAATAACAATTTGGACTTATAAATTTTAGTAGTAAAATCGTCTGCGCAAAAATGAAATGTACATTATTGATTCAGTTTTTTGTGCTCTTTTTAAATATGAAAACAAAAATTTCAAATTCAGACATACAGGATGTTGTTTTAAGGATGGACGAATTTATTAATTTTTTGTAAAGACGGACCTGGATTTCTTTTCTTGTTTATACCTTTTTAGATTTGATAAGTTACGGTGAATAAGTACGCCAAATTTCAAAAACATGGGTGGTTAATAAGTTATGAGTCTGGATAAAACACCCTGTATCTCGGCTATAAAGGTCGAAATACCCATTAGGTATGGGTTATTTGGAAGCACCTTGGTGGTCTCCATCTATGGTTAAAGGGAGTCCCTTTACCAATGAAACACCCTGTATAAATAAAATAAAACCAAAATATAGCCTGGAAATTAAACAGTGGCGTACATAATCAGTGTAGAGTGATAGGTAAGATGTGGTAGTAAATAAATTATATTAGAATCATGGTGAAAATGGAATTAAGAGAAGGAAAGAAAGCTGGATGGTCAGAATAAGACAGAGAATATATAGGACAAGGACATGTATCTCAAATAAGTGAACACAATTCGAAAAAAGTAAGACTTGAAAACAAAAGTTATGAAAATAAAGTGAATGAGAAAGAAGAAGATGCATAGGGAACAAGAACTATTAAAACTGAAGAGAAGAGTATGATGGAAATCTTGTAAGTAAATTGATGGGAAGCATGAATAAAATGGAGCAACATAGAAAGGAAGATAGAAGAAATGAAACAAGACATGAATAGGATGTAAGATAAATAGAAAACAAGATATGATTAAAATTATTGGTAAAATAAATAAAATTGATCAGAATATTAATAAGAGAATAGAAGAAAATATTGAAAAATTGGAAGGGAAATTAAAAATATTTAAGAAATGAATAGAAGAATCCAAGGGACAGGTGGAAACAAGAATTCAGGAAACAAAGCAAAAATTAAAAAAGAAATGGTGGGAAGAATATGTGAAGTAGAGGAATATACACGGAAAAAAATGTGACTAGAAAATTTTACTACAATGTTGTAGTAGTAGACTTGTAGAAAAATACTCAACAATTTGTAGAAAATTTTACTACAATTTAAAGGTAAAAACTATTCATTATTGTAGCAATTGAATTGTCGAATAAAATGCTACAACAATAGGAAAGAATTCCACAATGTTTAGTATATTTTACTATTGTTTGTAGAAGTAGAAATTTATTACAATTATCGTAATTACTACTACTAACTTCTGAAAAAATTTGTACAAATATTAATAATTATCTCTACAAAAAATAGTAATTTTCTCTACAAAAAATAGTAATAATTTACATCCCTTTTTATGAAAAATATTCAATTTTGTTCAAAAATATTCTATTATGTTGTAGAAATTCTAAGTCATGTGAACAAAACAGAATTCTGCTATTGGCCAACGATTTCTGACGTCGATCATAAATGGCCAGACAGCAGTAGCCGTTCGCCATGTTCACATAACAAATCATGGACATATACGAGTACCTATAACACATTATTATATTATAAGCACCGATGCGTTTGAGAAAATTTTAATAATAAATTCTATTGGTGGTAAGTACATTTATTATTGTTTCTGAATAATTTACCTTTAGATAACTAATTTAAATAACCTTAGTAGATTATTTAAAAAAAAATAGTTGTGCCTAACGATCGAATGTTGTGCCAAATTCAATGAGGTTTTTTTGTCTTAATTGTGACATACCTACTTTCTCATTTTTGTTAGTTATCTGACTTACTCATTTAATATCCAAATCAGTGTAAAGGTGATTAATATCCCCGTTTTAAGGGTATGAACAGTTCAATTGTTATTAATTTTTATTTCATATTTTTCAGGTGCAGAAAAGCCAACTGAGACTGAGGGTGCTATTATTACTGTTATTTATTACATAATGTAATTAAGACTTTGTATCTTTTATATTAAAACAATAAATTGAATATTTTATTAAGGAACATTTTTTTCTAGGTTATAATTATAATAATTATGGAATACTACTACAAGTTTTATTAAAAATTACTACAATTTGTATGAATTTTTACTATTTATTGTGTAAAATTTTCGTATTTATTTTCATAAAACGCAATACATTTTTAATATCAATTCATAAAATGAATAGCAAAAATTAGAACAATTTGTAGAACAATTCTTATGATGCATTTGGATATTTTTACTAAATATTGTAGATAATAACTCTACAATACATTCTCTACAAATATTTGGAAATTTTTACTACAAATTGTCCCTGTCCCTATTTGTACTATTTATTGTAGAGAAAAAATCTACAATTGTAGAAATTTGTTCTACAATTTTTTTTCCGTGTATGAAAAAGAGAAAACAAGAAAATACATTTAATAAAGAAGTTAAATAAGTAAGAGTAAATGAAAAATATACAAGGGAACGAATAAATATATTGGAAAATAAATGAATAAATACAAATATAAAGGAGTCAGAAAAAAGGATTTTAAGGAAACAAGCAAAATGGGAGAAAAAACTGGAAGAGGAAATGAATAAAATTAAAAATAAAATCAAACAAAATAATTTAAATCAAAAAGAAACGAGAATAATAAAAAATTATATTACTGCAAAAAATGTGCATAAATACGAGGGTGACAAGATTAATCATCTAAAAGTATTTATCAGAATTATGAAGGACAAGTTAAAACATATGAGGAATAAGGATATAAAGGGAATTATAAGAGATAATTAGGATAATCGTGCACTAGTTTAGTTTACAAGCAGAGAGGAAGTAATATTAAATTTCAAAAAATTTTAGAAGAAATTTCCAAACTATTTCAGGGGAAATAATGCACAGGCTAAAGTGATAGAAAAAATATATTTTGGAAAATATGATGAAAGGAAAAGTAGTAGCTCATACAACTATATACAACAGAAAAATATTTAGAGCTATGTATGAGACAACAAGAGATTATAACATAAGCAAAAGATAGTTTAGATAGATGAATAATCAATTCTTGCAGTGAACCAATAAGATTTCTGAATTTCTAAATATGGTACCTATATCAGTTATGTTAATATATTCATTATTTCGATACCTGTATATACATTTTTTTAAATAATGGTTATGAATAATTTGAGTGAATCATTGATATTTCTAGATATACAGGGTGTTTCAAAAAGATTGGTCATAAATTATACCACATATTCTTGGGTCAAAAATAGGTCGATTAAACCGTACTTATTTATATACAAAAGTGCACCCAAAAATAGTTACAGGGTGTATAAGTTAAAAATTTAAATGAATTTTTTTAACGTTCTCTTAAACCGTTTGGCATTTTTTCATGAAATTTTATATGACGTGTTAGAATACCATGACTAATAATACCGAGGAAGAGGCAATATTTTTTTCTTGATTTTTATAGGTTATTGGAAGGGGTCACCGCTCTTTTCTCCACTCAACTTTTTTGTAGTATAAACTTACAAATGAAACGCCACTGGAATCCAACATCCATTTGGAAACTTTTTTGTCTCTTAGTATTTGTTTGTAAAAAGTTTAGTTTAGACGATACAGCCATTTGAAATGACAACTTAAAAATATTCAATGGAAATTCTACGTATGAAATATATCAAAATCAAGTTTACTTTTAAATTACAAACTAATGTCATCAAAATAAAAACATTTGATTTAACAGGTGTTCAAAATTACATTCGCCTCCTGTATACACTAACTACTGTAACGGACAATACCTTGGTCAAAAATATTTTAGAATTGTGAAATGTACATAAGTTAAAATAATAACAAATTAAAATTACTTATTAAGGTTTCTGTTAAATTATTTATAGAAAAATAAATAAATAATGTAACAATGTTGATTTAATTTCAAGCTATGAAAGCATAATAGGTTTCTAACAGTGTACAATAAATTATAAATGAATATAAACTAATAATACTTACAAATTTTGAGCATCAACATGTAAAATTTGACTTCACATGTAATTTAATATCACAAATAAAACTCTTTTGACAATAATTTTACTGGAAACTTGTAGAATGGAGTTTTGGGATTAGTTACTGACACAATCCACACTTTGGGAAGTCCAATCCTAATAGCTGGGTACAAATTAAGATGTCAGTGTAGACTCTATCTCTGATCCTAAAAAAATATTTAATATCAAAACATGTAGATGAGAATTAATGCTTACATAATGTTAATTATGGTTTGTAGAACAATTTTCAAATATTTAGAATCTCAAAATAACTAAATACCATTAAAAAATAATAAAATAAAGTAACTTTTTAGGTCAATAATTTCAAGAAATGTTTTACAAAAAAGTGTATGCAAAAGCTTTAATTTAAGAATAAGTTAGAAAATCTTTGTAAATATTGTAAAATAAAATTGTTATAACTAAAAACTATCTAGTGAAAGTGTTTAAAATAGAGTGAGAAAAAGTTTATAAAAAAATAATAAATCATCCTCATATATGGATTTTGAAGGAAAATTTAGAAAAACTTACATCTTAGTAGGCTGTGACATCAAACTTTATTAGAAGCAATTTCCACCAAAAATGGAGTCAGTTCCTTTTTATTTTCTGCCCAGTAAACACCTAGGATTTTTGTCGAACTGTCGATAAGGAAGATTCCTGTATTACCGGTTTTTTGACACTTTTTGACATTGGAGCTGTAAAGACAGGAGATTTGCTGTTGAATTTTTGAAAATTGCCGCTGAAACTTCAATTACTGGATTGCCTACATATTATTCCCACAATAATATAAGTGAAAACTGGAGCATTACCTCGTTTGGAACATCACAATTTATCCAATAGGATTTTATAAGGTACTTCTGCACAAATTTGGAAAACCTATATAAAAAAAAAAATGCTACGATAAATCTTGACAACTAGGAACTATTTCTATAAGACAAAAATATAAAAAAGTTAAATAAACATACCTAATCTAATCGAACTTTATTCAAACAGAATTCTAATTAAATTTATGCGAAAGTGACCCATATTAACATTGACATTTATTTTGTAATTAGGCTAAGATATTACCTATTCATTTCTATTTATATCTAATTTAGAATAATCATGCATGTTATTGATCTATAGACTTAAAACCAAACAAGTTTTTAGAACAATAATACTTTACTTTCTATCTACTAACTCTTTTGGCTTTGATGCAATCAATTTGGTAAAAAAAAAACATTTCTTGAATTAAGTACTTACGTGATTCACTTCATATTTATGCAGTACACTGTTAGAAAAACAGTTAATCACACAATTCTTAAATAAATTTCTTTTTAAAACTGAACAAATACATTTATTTATTTAAATCTTCGCTACAAATATCAACATAACCTCTCCGATCTCCATTTCCAACCATATTTAATATTTATGACATGCTGCAACTTCACGCTCAAGGAACCCACCTGTGGATTAAGACTACTCGGCTCACAACCAGATCTAAGAGGATCGTTATTTTAAATTATTAATATTATTTTTAATAGCTAGCTTGGAGCAATAAAGTTATTAGGTGTATGGTGCGTACTGAGACTGAATAGGTGTTGCAAGGTACGAGCTTTTGCTGGCGCCCAGGGTACATTATTTTAACAATATTTTTTTTTAATAAAATTACCTTTTGTTTTATTTTCTTCTGTTTAATACTTTATCCAATGACATTATTTTTTTTTAACTTTGATCATGAATGTTGCAATAGTCAATCCTACACACTGGTAAGTTTCAGTAAATCTTAAAAATAATAATTATAAAAAAATAATAACAACAATAAATAAATTACACGCACGCGCACCTTAATACTACATAGTTTTAACAATGAAAATCGAATTTTGATATTTTTGCATACGTATAATTTACATTGAATATGTCATTTTAAGTGGCTGTATCGTCTAAACCAAACATTTTACAAACAAATACTAGGAAACAAAAAGTTTCCAAATATATTTTGCATTTCAGTACCGTTTGATTTTTAATAAAAATTTATATTACAAAAAAAGTTGAATAGAGAAAAGGGCGGTGACACCCTCCAAAATCCTACAAAAATAAAAAAAAATATTTTGCCTCTACTTCAATTTTGTAAGTCATGGTATTCCAACACGTCATATAAAATTTCATGAAAAAATGTCAAACGGTTTAAGAGCAATGTTAAAAAAATTCATTTAAATTTTTATCTTACCTATTTTTGGATGCACTTTTGTATGTAGGTAAGTACGGTTTAATCGACTTATTTTTGACCCAAGAATACGTGGTATAATTTATGAAATATCTTTTTGAAACACCCTGTATAGAGTGTTCATCTTTGATAAAAGTTTTGTATAGTTTAGGAACCATTTTGCATAATTAGTAAATAAATAGACTTGTGAAAAATTTTGCTTATTTGTATAACATACAGGGTGAAGTAAAAGTAAAGGAGAATATTACAAAATAATAAATTTAATTATATTAAAAATACAAAAATAATAAAAATTTGAACTTGGTAAACTTGGTAAAACTAAACAAATCAAATTAATTAAACAAAATAAAATAATTAAATAACTAACATTAATTAAATTAAGAAACAAATTTGATGACAAAACTTAACTAAATAAAACAATTTATTGTTTTTTAATAAGAGAGATAGAGAGAGAGAAAGAGAGAGAGGGAGAGAGAGAATCTACTTGTTCATAAAGTAGAAAGAAAGGGAAAGGAAGGGCTAGCAAAGGTAAATATTATAAAGTATTATTAAATTTTTTTTATTGTAAAATATAACATATAAAGTATTTTTAAATATATTAACTAACACAAATAACATTACAACACATAAAACATTGACAGACATCATAGCGAAAATGGTTATAACAGATTCAGGGACCCCAAAACGTAAAATCAGTTGAAAACTCGAGGTACTTTTCTTACTGTACTAAAAAGTATAAAGGCATATCTTATAAAGGTATTGGTACCATGGGCGAAGTTATGTCATCAGATCTGGGGGGGCTAAAGCCCTAGCCCTAGTCATATAATATATAATAGTTCTAGAGGTATACCTACTGAAGTTAAGTAAAAAAATTCTGGCGAATCTATGAAAATGGATAAAATATCATATATCGATTCTAAACAAAGTTTTGCAAAATTTCAATATTGTGAATTTGTAGGTATCCATTTATGGTAAAAAACTAAATTTTGCGACTTGCACTTGGAAAATAATGAATACTTCAGTTTTGATTTTGACATTAATACCATATAGATTGCAATTTGCTGGGGACTTTTTCGCAGATTTCATTTTTAACATAAACACTATCACATACTATAAGAAATAAACAAATTTAAAGCTAAAAAGTAAGAAAAACTCGAATTGTAATTGATACAAATTAAAATGTAAATAATGAACACGTTGCCAAATGATGAACTGATTTTAAAACAAAATTAATAAATGAATTAAAATTAAAAAAAAAATTAATATAATAAATCGGTTTTATAAAAAAGTCCTTAAATAAATATTTCTTAAATAAAAGGTCTTATCCACTTCTTCGAGAGCTAAAATCCGACGACGTAGCGAAATTTTGCTACTTCTGGCAACACTGAACGATATCCTACTTATAGGGACCTTCTACAAATTTCCTCCAGAGGGCGTATCACTTAGCTTGAATCGCGAATAAAGATTCTTCCAATTATATCTTCTCAAGGAAGTGTAGGATTTGGAGTGGCTTCAAGTTAGGTAAATCTCCCTCTTCTATTTGATATGCTCCTAGGTATAGTGCCCTTGGATTCTGAAGTGCTACACATTTAGTTAGAATGTGAATAAAGATTTTTTCCTCCTCCTCACAAAATCTGCACTATCTTCTACTAATCTCAGTTTACTAAGGTGTCATTTTAGTTGGCAATGTCCAGTAAGGATCCCTGTTACAAGTGTTCTCACTACTAGAAAAATGTATATTATGATAACAGCTTAAAATACAATCTGGTTGCCTTGCCAGACTCGTCTAATGACCGTCAGGCGCGCTAAATTCGGCACGTTCGATTACTATTCGTCTTCTAGTTTAACTAGCTGGCTTGTCAGGTCCGACCGAAATACGGTTTTATAACCGAAACAGAAACCAAATTTCGGCTCCTTTCTTAGTTTCGGCCGAAACAGGAACAAGAACTTTCTTTTAATTCAATCTCTTATTGAAATTTGCAATATCTCATTGTAATCCTTGTTTTAGACTAATTAACTCGTATTATAAATTTTAGCTACATTTACTTATTACCTATTTATTTATGTGATCAAAAGAAGCCATTAATAAATTTATTGACATGTTCACTTGAAACAAAGCAGAGAAGTTTGTGTATACGTGCACTGTGTAGGAATGGCACCCGGCACAGTCGCCATTGTGCCGGACACAACCAATTGTGATACGAAAACTTTTAAAAGTAGTAGAAACTATTATTTAAAGCCAAAGTTGGCCGAAACCGTAACCGAACCTTCGGTCGGACACTACTTGTGAGTCTGGCAGGCCTACGTAATTGTAATTGTCAGCCAGACGTGTATTTTCACTTACGAATATTTTGAAATTTATCCTAAGTAGATGGATAATGTTCTTAAAATATGCGTGAGTGTGCAAAAATTTACTGATAATAATTTAGGCACGTTTGGTATTGGGTAAGAAAGTTTTACACCAAAATATCCAAATTTCAAAACTTGACAGACATGCATTAAAACGACTAAAATCAAATTTTCAAAGGTAGCCATACCACAGAATATAAAACATATGTTTTCAAATTTTTTTTTGTCACTAAGAGAACAGTTTATTTTTCATATACACCGACTGGAAAAATGAATACGAAAAAAATTCACTGCCTCCTGAACTAAATGTAAAATTGCAGAATCAATCAAATGGCACGATTCTTTTTATTTTTTAATTTCTGTTCTGAAATCTGAAATGTTTGGGTGGATGTGCGATAAATGTTCGAATTATTTTTGGGGGAGCTAATTTGGTTTTTGGGGGGGCTTAGCCCCCCAAGCCCCCCCTTAACTTCGCCCATGATTGATACTAGTAATTTGTTTAATAAAGATATTTTCAATCTTAATAAAAAAAAATATCATGAAGTTAAAAACTTTTTTTATTCAGTGATATTCAAATTGTTCGACATTTTTCCATTTAATCTAAAGGCGGTATATATTGATATGCAAATTAATTTTCAAAATGGCAACTGATAATAGTTCTTTTTCGTCTCTTTAGCAAAAAATTATTTGTAAAGGATTCGAGAACTGGATTTTAAGGACTAACTGGATATTAGCCGGGATTGAGAAAGAACTCCAATTAAAGTGATTATTACGGCGCTGAAATTTCCCGGCTTCTGCTTGAAAATCCGAAATTTCTCTGATCAACAAATTGTTACTGCTTTCAATTTTTATTCACTGAAAAACTTTTTATCTTCATTATGTTATAATTATACACCGCCGTTTAGAATTTGTAAGCGCAATTTTTGTTGATGTTTAATAAGGTTGCTTTCGGTTTTCAATATTTTATTATGCTTCAGTAATAATACGTACTCCGAGACTCAGAGGTAAAAGAAATATGGCTGTCTGTAGAGACACAAAAACTTTTAGGTTTGTTAATAAAAATTGGTTTTTTAAAAAATTACAAAAAGCGGAACTTTATTTTATGTCTTTTGATTTTTCGAAAGATTTTTTATAACTTTGTCATATTTTTCGTCCTCGTTTTGATTTAAATTTTTAAATATTTTTTTAATTATTTTACCTAAACCATTAAGAAGTCCACGTTTTTCTTTATAGGTTTGTTCAAGTGATGGATTTATTTGATTAATTTGGGTAATAATTTTATTTTTTAATATGGTTACTATTTGAAAAAGATGTCTTCAGAATCTGACTTGTTCTGGTTTATAAGTTTATTTTTTGTTATCGTTTGTAGGTCGGAAAATTTGTCTTGTAGTGACTTAAATTCGTCTATCACTTTGGAAATGTCGAAAATTCTGACAAATAACCAGTATTTATTTAAGTTTTAGAGGTTTTTGTGGTATCAGATTTTTATGCCAGTTGGATTAATACTTGCATTGATGTTCGTGTAGCTCTGTTCTAGTGTAGTAGCAGCTAGTTAGTACCCACCTAAGCAGCTGACTAGATTTGCTGTGAATCATTAACTCGCAGGAATTCGGGAACCTTTAGCGCATACAAACTTAGTACAAAGAGTCTGTGTATAACGAGGACGAACCCAAAATTGTTTCAAATACAATTAGGAAGCGCACAAACCTTTATATATTATAAATAGAGTCAACTTAATTCTGGTAATTTATTTACGTTCTTATTACCTAGTTTTTGTTTTGACCCTTAATCTAGGATTAAGCCAATTTGTTGGCTGGTTTGAGGGTGTTCGTCGTTCAATTTAAATCTGACGTCAGTTGTAGAACCTTATGTAATAAACCATTTACACTTTTGACTTGAGTTAACCGGATTGAATCTCCAATTGTTATTAGGCCTTTCGGATTAACGATACATGATGAGTTTGTGGTGTATTAGACTAGCATTTAACGTGTTTAGATGTTAGTTTAGATATTAAATTTGTTTGTGTTAGTTGACGCCCTGTATTTTTACAAGATAATATTAAAAAAGGTCTTCCAATAGGACAGCTTAGTGAAATATGTCCAAGAAATTTAGTGTTTAATACAATATAGATAAAACAGAGCTAGTAGTTATTTTAACACAGACTGTAGCCTAAATAAACATTTTAATTGACATAATAATATTTTAAATCTTCCATAAATAAAATACTAAAATTAAATAGTATGTAACCTGTATACTCATACATAGTAATAGGTAGGCAACACAACATAAAAACAACTTAGGAATCAAGTAAGTTGATGTCAAAGTAAGAAGCAGATACTGTATTATGACTTACATTTTTTAGATAGTTTTGTTTACTCCACAATTAATTGAATTAATTAATACACTCACTGACTTAAAATTCGATCCATTCAAAATAATGATTTATTTAAAAATGCTCTAACTTTCAAATGCGGAGGCTGATTTATTTGAATTTTTCAGCAACTTTTAGATAAAATACTGTAGTTTTCAGATTATTATTCGAACATCTAAAAGTAATTTAGTACTCGCCGCATATACAGGGGAGAACAGAAAACAATTTTTTCCTCTACTTTTGACACACCATGTAGGTTAATTCTGCTAGCAGATCTGCATACAATTAACTTTATCAAGAAGACTGATTTGTTTCCAATACTTTATTTTTTTATTTACCCCGGTATCTTAATTTGTTTGTGAAATGACGGTTTAAAGAAAATGCTACATTTTAGAAACGGTCATAATTTAAATGACGGTAGAGAATAAACTACAAAATAAGTAGAGTGTTGTGGCCAACTCACAATATGACAACTGTCAAATATTTGTTACTTGGCGATTGCAGTTTAATTATCAGCATAACAAAAATTCATTAGCAGCATAACATCATGGTTTTAACGCCTACTGATGCAGCACGAGCAGTTGCTCTGGTACAAGACGGTAGGTCTCAGTATTATGCTTCCAGAATATTGGGTGTTACAAGGTGTAGCATCCAGAAAGCTGTACAACGTTTCAATGAAACTGGTAGTTTTTCGAGACGAAGAGGATCTGGCAGTCGACGTTCTACAAATGTTCGAGATGATCGTTTTGTAACATTAAATGTTTTGCGAGAAAGTAATACTACTGCTGTCATGGCTCGAAATCGTTTAGAAGAAGTACGTCAAGTAGCTGTTAACGAAATAACGATTCGAAGGCGATTACGAGAACATGGATTACGCTCCAGAAGACCTGCAACTAGTCTGGAGTTACTTAGGAATCACAAAACAGCACGTTTTCGATTTGCCAGGGAGCATCAACATTGGAATGTCGATGACTGGAGTAAGATTTTATTTTTTGACGAGTCAAGGTTTTGTTTACGTTCTCCTGATGGCCGTGAAAGAATATACCGAAGAAGAGGCGAAAGGTTTGACCAATTAAATTTTTCCACAAGACTCAGTTATGGAGGAGGATCGGTAATGGTTTGGGGCGGCATAAGCATGGAAGGTGGTACTGATTTAGTCATTGTTGACGACGGAGCAATGACAGTTAACCGATATATTCGTAGTGTGCTAGATCCACATGTAATTCCATTTGCATCGTTTATAGGAAACGAATTCATGTTTATGCATGACAACGCTCGACACCACATATTGCGAGGATTGTATCTCAATATTTGGACGAAACAGAGATTCAAAGGATGAACTGGCCATCACGTAGCCCTAACCTTAATCCATTTGAGCACGTCTGGGACATGATGAGCAGACGAGTTCATAACCGAGTTCCTTCTCCAAGTAATTTAAATTTTTTGAGAGATGCTTCGGTCCACGAATGAGATTAGATTGACCAGATGGAGATTCGACATCTAATAAAGGGTATACCACGACGCATTGAGGCAGTTATTCGTGCTCGTGGGGGAAATACCCGTTATTAGTTTGATTTGTTTATAAAATTATGTAGTCTCTGCTAAAACTGAATAAAAAAATTAAGAATGTTGCATTTTCTTTAAACCGTCCCATTTAACAAACAAATTAAGATATCAAGGTAAATAAAAAAACAAAATATTGTAAACAGATCAGTCTTCTTGATAAAGTTAATTGTTGGCAGAATTAACCTACAGGGTGCGTCAAAAGTAGAGGAACAAATTGTTTTCTTTTCCCCCTGTATATTCGGCGAGTACTAAATTACTTTTAGATGTCCGAATAATAATGTTGAAATCTTTAAACTACAGTATTTTATCTAAAAGTTGCTAAAAATTTCAAATAAATCAGCCTCCACATTTGAAAGTTTGAAGCATTTTTAAATAAATCATTATTTTGAATGGATCGAATTTTATTTTGGTGAGATCGTACAAAAAATATTGTGTATTTTGAGCAGAAAGTCCTTTGGTTCCGCTAACGCTTCTCGCGCAACTTTCGGTCTCAACTGGGCTACTTTCTGCTTTTAATACACAAAAAGCTTGCTTAATCTAGGAATTATTTAACGGAGTAAATTTAGTTTATGAAAAAACCCAACTAAATATATATTAATACGAATAAATTACTTTAGAATATGAAACTATCTTGCAACAGATGCATCGTAAATAAAATTAGCCTCTAAACAGAATTATCTCTAGCGGTTCTAAATGACCACAATAATATATAAAAAATGTAACACTGCACACTTTCTGATTAACTAAATGAAAATAGAATATATTGCGCTTCAATATAGGCTGATTGGACGATTCCCCTAGTGGGAAATTAAAAGTCTTTTGAAAGTTAACTCGTGTTTTACAAAACCATCACTCTCCTCCGTATGGCGCGGATTTATTTCCCTTTCTGTGTTTTTTTTCTCTCCTCAGACTCTTGCCCACCCTCCCAGACATGGAACCCTCTTACTGATAAACCACAGTATGGGATTAGCCCATTTTTAGTACTTTTTAATACAATTCACAAGCAAACAGTATCTTTTGAAAGAAATCACTAAGAACAGAAAGAAAATTTAATATTTATGAAACCATGATGATTATAAGTTAGAAATATACTTGTAGAATATATATTTAAAATTAAGAAATGAGCGCTTTAACTTAATTTATTTTATCAGATATATTTTTTTTTTTTTAATTAAAATGTGTGAATATAAAAATTAATTTAATCCAATAACACCGTTAAAAATGTAGAGAAATATTATAAAAGGTCGTCAACTATGGAAAAGTGCAATAAATGGAAGAAAATTGCCAAAAAGTTAGAGATTCATCCGAGTTTTCCGTTGCTCTTTCATTCATAGTGGGTTAATAATTGTATGTCCATTGGGATGGACATCAGGTGATTAATATTTTTTTTTTTTTAGGGAACAATCCAGCAAACCCTACCCATAAAGATATTTTGCTAACATTTTTAAATGATGTTGGAATAGAAATAGAGAATTGTGATATGTTAAACCAATTAGAAGATGTATCTGACTTAGATAAGAATAGTATTGATAACGAAATTAAAAAGTTTAAAAATCAGAGGTAAAATATTTCACTCTAAGAACATTAGAAGTAAGGCCTATATAAGAAATCCAGTAAAATATTTAACGGATTATTAGGACGAAAACAGTCAAGGACTGATATTCTATCTCTGCTATTTTCATTTAGTTATAATTTAAAGCACAGCCTACAAAACAATTTAGTAGAAATTTATAATGATTTGTGCACATCTATATGCTTAAATGTTCATGATTTAATACAGTTTTTTTTACATTATTTTTAACCATTTCAAGAAACGTTTTCACCTGCTGTATTATTACCAATTTCGTGTTAATATACAATTATTGTAGCCATTTTTTTTATCTTATCCCGCATATACCTACCAAAGATGGAAGGTAAAAAAATAAATAATATGGTTATGGTTGAGTATAAAACAGGACACAGGATGCAATTAACATATAATGAAGGAATCAATAAAAACTTGTTTAATTTAAATCTTATCTAAATTAATAATGTTGTTTTAATATCATCTATAACTGTTACTTGAAAGGAATTATCTTAAAACATTTTGAGGTATACAGGGTGATCCAATATTTTTTTCTATTTTTAAATATATTTTCTTTAAAATGTAATATCTTTAATAATACGAAAAATTTCGTACGAGACGGTGTACCAACCTACCATATAAAACATAATAGAATGTTATTTTATTTAACATGATATTCATTATAACACATTTTTTTATGTAGTTATTGTAATATCTCTAAAATACTGTTTTTGTTTTAGTCTACAACCCACTCCACTGCCTTCCTCCTATGCCAAAATTTACCTTTCAATTCAAGGGGTCGGGGCAAGAATATGTCAACCCTTATGTTTAAAAAAAAAACGAGTTTAGCTTTGAATTTGGTTTAAAAGAGTGCTATCCATATACCCACAAAATAAGTTGTACGACTTTTCATAAGATGTCACCACAGTATGGGAGACATTTTCTTTCATCATCCTTAAAACAGGTAGAAATAAAATAGTGCTAAACCAAGTTAAACATGGAACACGAAAATGTGTAAATTGAAAAAATTTGGGCGGTTCAAAGTCAAATCGATTTCAAGTTTATGCAAAGCGAGGTTTATTTCAATGTTTTTAAGGAAAAAAGTCATTAATATGTAAGTTAGGCATTGTCAACTGAAAGCGCTTCCGATCAATATTTAGACATCTTCGAATCTATTATCACGAAAGCTTTATCATAAACAAGTCCTGACGAACGATGTAAAACATATGTCATATTTATAGATATTGATTTTCCAGGGCAATGCTCATCTTTAAGGTCTGATCTTCCTCTCTTAAATTCGTCCGTGTTTATTTGTGGCATATGAAGGAGACCGATAACCTGTAGTATCTGTCAAATGCCTAGAATACGCAGATGCCCTAGCAATTATTGTCTGAGGCGATTTGCAGTCACGGCATCAAACACCTCGAAATATAGTAAACAACTGGTGAAAAAGGAACAATTGTCCACTGATGGATAAAGAACAAAAAAACCGTGACCATTAGTACTTATCAATATGAATATTCCATTTGTTACATCAACCAAATACATCGGTGTCATCTATAACCAAAAGCAGACGTGGAATCAAAATATTAAACAACTAGCAAACAAAGCTATAATGGCTCTTATAAGCTGTAGAAATATATGCGAGAAAATATGAGGCCTTAACCTCAAAATGACCCATGGAAACCTATGTTTCAGTGGGTAATCAAAACTGCGCCCTCAAGTGCAATTTTCTGACTTTCAGGGGTTCGCCTGTCTGACCTCTACAGGAGCCATGCGTACTCCATCAACTGCAGCAATGAAGCTAGTATTAAACCTCATGTCAATGCACATTTTTATAGAAGGAAATATCAGATCTCTCATTGATAGGCTAATGTAGGGAAAAAACCCAAAAATCCAACTATAAAGCGCTAACTATTCAAGGTTATATCAGCCAGTTCAAAAATATTCTAATAATATCTACTGATATAGTTGTTTTAACTACACATAAATTACAAAACCAAATACCAGCCTGGTTTAAAACCCAATAAAGTTGCTGGGATCTTTGAAACAACCCATACAGTACTGTGCAATATAAATAAAGCAGCAAGTATTATATAAAACTACTGCCATCTACTTTAAGAGTTTCTACAAATTCAATACTTCAATTTTATACCATTTACCCGCAAATACTGAGAATTATATAATAAATAAAAAATATTTTATACTTGTAAGCGAGGTTCCAAGGATTTTTGTAATAAATTCTTGTTTAAATTTAAGAAATTTTTGAATTTTTAATAAAAAGAAATTGTTCCCAATATATTTTCTGCATTCTTCCCATATGTCTAAAAAAAACGTATAACAGAAAATAGAATTATGGTAACAAGATGCATTTAACAAAATTTAAATACAGGGTGTCCCGAAATTAGACGGTGATATTTTAAGAGTGTATCTACATCATAAAATAGGAGTAAAAATTCATATAAACAAAGGTCCGAAAACTTTTCGTTTTCGAGATACAGGATGTTACAAGTGAAGTCCTGATGGCACATTTTTATAAATATTTTCTAAAACTTCTTTAGTCGCCGGTTTTCCAAAGTTAAAAAACTAAAATTTCTGATTCCGCAGACCTACTGATTATTGTTTACACTTTCGAAAAAGATAACAAAACTTATCATGAAATTTTCAAATCCATTTCTCTTGAAAATGGTGCGTCCTAGCTAACAGAAAAACTTATCTTTTATCCTACGCCCACCCTTATTTACCCACCTAGGAAGATCATCAAAAACTGTGGTTTAGTCCATTAAATAGAACGTAAAAAGGTAGGCATTTGTACCAAATTTCACTTAGTTATCTTTAAATGTTTAGAAAATATTTACAAAGGTGTGTCATCAGGACTTCACTTTTAACACCCTATATCTCGGAAAAGAAACGTTTTCGAACCTATATTTATATAAATTTTTTCTCCTATTTTAGGATGTAGATTACGCTGTTAAAATATGACCATCTAATTTTGGGACACTCTGTATAATTAATGTTGAATTTAACATCTTTACCACGGGTAGATTGGATTTTAATTACATATTTAGAACTTTAGATATTTAGATGGCACACTATTAATAAAAATAGTAATTTTCAAATTTCCTTTTGAATGCGATTTACAAAATTATGTTTTAAAATAGTAGTTAGAACCACGACCTAGCTTTTAAAGAACCCTGTATTATCAAGCTACATATTTTATGAATAATGTTTTTTTCAAAGATTGTCTGACTATTAAATAACTAAAAGTTGCTGACAGGTTTAAAATTATATAGAATAGAACGATCGTTAATAAAAATCAACTACTGGAAATGCAGGTGCCATTAATTAGTAAACATTGAAAAATGATGCAACCGAAGACATACACGATGTTTTAACATTGACTAACCGGCTAAACTAAAAATTTTCAGAATTTAACATTCTAACGCACGTAATTTATGGTTGTAATAAGTTTTAATGAATTTATGTAAAGTAATTAATAAAAATGCTAGTCGGACATGCGTGTTGGTCGTTTATTAGTTTTAAATTACACATAGGAGGAATATGCTAGCAGGTGTACAAGTTTTACAACTTAATAAATAGGCAACTGACGTCTTGATTTAGAGAAATTACCTATAATAGATGTTAAAATATTTAAATTTTGTAACTAAGGAGACTGCAAATGGTTTACACACCAAATAAAAGTATTGAAGAGTGAAATTCATAGATCAAATAGTTAGAAGACTGAATTTTTTTATTAAAAATTAGGCTTTATAAAGCGAATATGTTGTATATTAACAAACAAGTTATAAAGAAGAAACTGCCACCACAGGAAGTATTGAGTAAAATAAACATTTGTACTTACGAGCACCTTTCAAAAGAGTTAATTTTGGTTAACGACAAAGTAATTAAATCAGTAATATTTTGATAGAAAAGTTATTTTAATTAAGATTGATTTTAAAGGAGACCGTTATCAAGGATCAGACGTGCTGGTCGTAAAGACATGACATATTAATAAGATATTGACAAGTGACGCTGATACAATGACAAGAACGATCGTGAATGATTGTAGAGTCGAACAAACTGAATCGTATCAAAATTATCATGAATATAATGTAATTGGAATAAGGGCTACGCTTTAAGGTGAATACAGCACCCTTTATAATTTTCGGAAAAGAATATTTCAAAAAGTAATTTCGTTAAAAAAATTAAAATTTTGGCAAAATAAATAACGTAATATTATCTAGATTTAAATATGTTTTAAAGTTTTAAATTCTTTCAGTTTCCGAGAAAAAAAATCAAAGAGCTTTAAATGTTGAAATATAATGAAAATAAATGCTATTCTTAATATAATATCGAAATTTGAGCTCTTTATGTCTTGTTAATGATTTTTTAAAATTCGCCAAAATTAGTGGCTAAAACGCCTCATTAGGTGCTGCCTTCTGGTGTAACGCGTTTGTAACTATCGTATCGTCATTCTTGTAACGCATTACACCAGTCTATACCAGAAGACAGCACTTAACGAGGCGTTTACAGCTACTAATTTTGGCGACTTTTAAAACATCATTTACAAGACATTAAGAGCTTAAATTTGGGGATTATAATAAGAATAGTGCTGTTGAAGAATGCATTTATTTTCATTATATTTCAAAATTTAAAGCCCTTTGACTTTTGTTTTTGGATACTGGAAGGAATAAACACTGTAAAATATATGCATGTTCTAGATATAATTGCCTAATTTGTTTTGCCAAAATTTTAATTTAAAAAAAATACATTTTGATATATCCTTGTTCGAAAATTATAAGGGAAAATTGTATTTAAATGCTCGATTATATCAAATTTTGCCTGTTTAAAATTAAATTCTGGGATTAAATTGGTAAAAAGAATTTTCTTTGTATTTCTTATTTGAATATTGATGTATGTTTTTTAAGGAACAATAAAATGTTTGTTTTTTTATTTAGGTTGTTTATGTGATTAATATTCATGATAGGTAATAAATTGTCTTGAATTCTAGTTTTTTATGTTTACTAAAAGATGAAAATATTAAACTGAATGTGTACATAAATAACTACTGTTGCAGATATAGCATATTATATTACGAGTGCGGAAAGTTATATTTTTAACACGAGTGGAAAATATTGGCACACGAGGCATAATCCAAGTGTGACAATCACAAGAGTATGAAAAATCACTTTTACACAAGTTTTTTGGAAAAAGAGAAAAATTTTGAGAAACCAACTGTTAATTGACTTGTTTTTATTAAGTGATAACTGACTTATATTCATATTGTTTTTAATGTTGTAGGTATTAAGAATAAATTTAAATTAGTGGTTTGTGCAACAAGAGTGGATATGATGGTTACATCGAATGAAGACGAAATTTCAGCACGACGCCGTAGGCGGAGTGCTCAATCGTCTAAGTACGATGTGGGCAATCCACTCGAGTTGTACAGCATAATTTTTCTACGACCGACTAACGAAAATTTACAATTAAAAAAATGTTTTAGCTTATTATGACTTTTAATAATTTTTTAAATAAAATAAACGGTCCACTACTATTTAACATATGTAAATGACTCATTTGAATAACACGTTGCAGGTGAAGTGGTCAGTTTGGCCGATGATACCGCAGTTTTCTATAAATCAAGTAATTGGGAGTCATGCCTATCAGTAATGCCGCCGATTGTGAACTGGGTGCTGTTACACGGTTTTTGAATGCAAAAACTGTTTGTCCTGCTAAAATTCACTGGCAGCTTATTGAAGTTTATGATGAAGGTGTAATAAATGATGGTAATATGCGTAAATTGTGTAGGCTTTTCAATAAAGGAAGGACAAATGTTCATGATGAAGAACAACAACGCTCGGCCTCACGTTGCAGCAATAACAAAAACGCAACTGGACAATTTTCACTGGGAAGTACTGGATCATCCGCCTTACAGCACAGAATTGGCACCATCAAACTTCTATATCTTTTCAAAACTAAAGGAATTTTTTAGTGGAGAGCATTTAGATAGTGATGACATATTTAAAGAAATAGTTACGAACTGGTTTAATGGTTAGGCAGCAGAGTTATTTGATCAAAGGATCCAAAGACTGGTGCCACGGCTTAACAAATATTTAAACATTGATGGAGACTATGTTGAAAAGTGAAAAAATGTTCATATTTTAGTTTTTGATATAATTTGTATTAATAAATAAAGTTTCTTTTTTTTTTTCATTACAAAACGGTTCTTACTATAAACAATTGGACAAAAATGTTTTACATATTTAGGTCCAAAGTTATATAACGATATTCCTACCGATATCAAAAAAATTAACTATCGTTCTATATTTAAAAAAAAAAAAAATTATAAAATGGATTTCAGGTCTATCTCTTATTAAACTAAAACAATTTTTAAATTCTCATGGTGCTTGTTATAGTCTAAAAAAAATTTAAGAACATTTTAAATTGTAGTTTAGAATATTTTAAGTTGTATTTTATCAATTATGTGTTGTAATTTAATGTTTTTATTTTGTAATATTAGTTTGTTGTTTAAAAAATTAAATTTATGCACACGCTCAGGTACCTTATCCTTCTGTGAGTGTTTTCATTTTTATGTACACACAAACATTATGCATTAAATTATTTTTACTAAGTATAATTCGCAGCTACTTGTAATTATTTTTGTGTGAATAAAAATTGTTATTATTATTATTATTATTATTAAGCATTTTCATCAAGTAATAAGCGCAAGCGCAGCCGCCATGTTGAAATAGCGGAAATTCTAAAGTTTTGTACTGTTTTGATCAACATTATCTGTTAAAGCATTATTATCTCTACAGACAAATTAGTCAAAAGAAAAAATCGATAATGGTGCTTGACTTGCTTATAACTCTGTAGAAGCATAATAATTGTGAGCAATTAAAAAGGTTGTTGAAGTGCCATGGATGTTCGCAACAAAAGAAAAAGTGTGCTGATTGAGAGGGTAGGTATCAATACTTGTTTATTGAGAAAACAAATAATTATGCAAACTAACTGTTAGTACATGCAAAAACACTTTAATTAACATGAAAGTTAATCAAGAGTATAAATAATAAAATAAATTATTTATTGTTTTGAGGATCAACATGACATTTTTATTATTACTGTGTATACTAAACTAGTATTTAATATTAAAAAAATATTGTGTAATACCAGATGATACATTGAAAATAAATTAATTTTTCAGGGCAAAAAATAAACTCAAAAATAATATACCTTTCAACCCAACTGTTGATAAAGGCAAATGGCTGGATACTTTTTCACGCATAATGCACATTTTGAACACGTTTTATTATGTATTTTGAGTAATGATTTGGTAATTTTTTAACATGCTTGTTTACAAAAAACAGTTCGAAAAAGATGGCTGATACTGACTTACCCACAAAAAAGTATGATGACAAGGCCATATAATTGGACAATATAATTCAACCAAAAATGTTTTAGTAAAATGTTGCTCTGTGAAAATCCAAGTGGTCAAAGTTGAATTTTTTTCGTATTTTCAAATTAAAATCCAATATTTTTTTCTTGTTGGAATCCTTTTATCAATAATTACCTATTACCAACACAAAATATCTTAATCCATATACCTGGATTTTAAGAATCTTTCGTGAAGTAATGAAACCATAATAAATTAAAATAATCAGCACATTTAGATAAAATAAATTTATTAAAAAACCATATTCAAAATATTGGACACTTGTGTTAATTTTTTTTATTTACTCGTCTTAGAGATTAATTTTTGCTTTGCAGCTTGTCATATTTTCTATACCTACTTAAATTTGACTTACATTCAAATTTTACTTTATTTATTAAACTTTGTGAGTTTTTTTTTGTTTCATATTTGTCAAAAACTTTTATAATAATTAACCTTTTATATTTTTTACAAACTTAAATTGTCTTTATCAAGTATGAGTATTTACAAGTTTCTTCTAATAATTTATTTACCTTCTTAAATTTACCATATCAATATACAGGGTGTCCCAAATTGTTTTACCCATGCTATAACTTCTAAACCATGCAAGATAATCGAATCGGACGAAAGTCATCCATTATAATTGGCAGTGTACTTTAAAACAAATAAAAATATGCTAATCCGCCCTCAAAAATTACCCCCCTCAAAAATTATTAACGACACCCTTTTTTTTTGCTCGTTTTTGTAGTCGCTACTTTTCTCTGTACAACTGTTTTTAAAATTTTGAAATCGCTCCATAAATGAGATTTGTTTTTTTTTTTCATTTTCATCAAGTTGCTTGTTGTCAAATTCATGGTAAGTTTTCTAGCGCATTATAAACAATACTATATCAATCTGTCTCTTGTCAAACGGAAGTGCAGCTTAAATACTCGATAAAATTAGAAGTTTTTACTTGATAAAGTTTGCATTAATTTAGAGTTTGTCAAGTCCTAACAAATTATTTCAAAATTCCTACTATGTTTAGTTCCAACGAGTACACCGATATAATAATTATTTACGGCGAATGTCGCAAAAATTCAAGACTAGCAGACAATTATACTATGAACGTTTTCTGAATAGAACAATTCCAAATTTAGAAAGAAGTCTTAGACAAGGACATTTTCCTGACGGTAAATATCATGGAGGACACAACAAAATGATCAGAAATGAAGAAAATATACACGTTTTGGCTTACGTTCATGTAAATCCACATGTTTTTATAAGAGATTGGTCACTCGAAATTGGAATAAGCAAAAGTAGCATCCATAGAATGTTAAAAGACAATAAATATCATCCTTATAAAATACATTTGGTCCCAGGTTTACACCATAAAGATCTTGAAAGACGCTTAGACATTCTTGCTAGAATGCAGGTGAACCTAAATGACGATGCCACATTCTTAGATAAAATATTATGGAGCGACGAATCACGTTTCCATAATAATGGTGTATTAAATCGTCATAATTCCAGTTACTGGTCCCCAAAAAATACCCACTGGGTAAGAAAAACAAGGTTTCAAAATATTTGGGGCATAAACGTATGGTTTGTTCAATGGTAGGATTATAGGTCCTCATTTTTATGAAAACACTCTAACGGAAATAGGATATCGTAAATTTTTAATCAATACCGTTCTTGATTTGTTGGAAGGTGTTCCTTTTAATCAAATACGTGATATGTGGTGGCAGCAAGATGGTGCACCAGCTCATAATGCACAACTTTTGAGCCAATATTTGGCAAACACTTATGGAAACCGTGCTTTATCCACGCATTCTCTAATTATTCAATGGCCGAATAGGTCACCTGATTTATCGCCTTTAGATTTTTTTTTTCTAGGGTACTATAAACGAAACAAAACCAGAGGACTTAGAAGATTTAAAAAATAGAATCAGACATGCTTGTAACAAATTTACACCGGCTATGATTCGAGCTGCCTGTACTAAAAATTTATTGTTAAGGTTTGACAAATGTATGAAAGTGGGAGGTGGGCAATTTGAGCACTTATTATAAGTTATTACTACTCTTTGTTTGTTGATATTTATTTCTTGTCTTCTCCTTTTAATGTATTTCTTTAATAATGTGTCACCTATAAAGTATTTTTTACCATCAACTTGTCATACAGTTTTATTTAATTTCTCACTTATTTATAAAGCGATTTCAAAATTTTAAAAACAGTTACACAGAGAAAAGTAGCAACTACAAAAATAAGCAGAAAAAAATGAGGCGTCGTTAATAATTTTTAAGGGGGTTGTTCCAGGAGGGTAGTTTTTAAGGGTGGGTCGTCAAATTTTTATTTGTTTTATTAAAGTACACCGCCAATTATAATGGATGACTTTTGTCCTATTCGATTATCTTGCATGGTTTAGAAGTTAGAGCCTTGGTAAAACAATTTGGGACACCCTGTATACATAAATTAAAGTGATTCCGAGTTAATTCCGCTTATTATTTCACTATTAAAAATTATTCAATGAAAGAAAGTTTGTAGATTGTGCTAGTCCACTACTGAAATTCTGAAATTTAACCACCCCAAGAATGATTTCGTATAATTAAAAAAGAACTGTAAACCCGGCCGGTATTCATATAATATTTAGCAAATAAGGGAGAGAAAAGAGGGGTTCTTCTAGTGCGTACCCTAAGGGTCTTGGCACTCTCTTTTCAGCTCGATTTTCACTTTAGCGTATATTGGAAGATATTATTGCCTACTTACTTTCAGTTTGCGGGTAGGGTGGACCATTATATCATCTGAAACAAGAAAGGGAGAATTATTAATCGTAAATCCACCGGAATACAAATGAATTATAGTTTTAGGTAATTGCATATCAAGCGAGGGTATCATGGTATTCCCTCAGCGACGATTATGAACCAATTAATTTTAAATCAATACCAAAACTATTGCAATCGCTTTGGTTAAATTAGGATTTAAATTTACATCAAAACAAAGAAAGAAATGTATTTGATCGCGAAAGATTTATTGTTATTGAAACGCCTATTTTCAAAAAGTTTTGTTACTATATTTCATTTGAAAATATAGGATATAAACCCCAATATAACATCATAAATTAGTGTTTAGCATTATTTGTTCAAAAAAATAATTTTTTGGTTTTTTACCTAAATTTTTTAAAAATATCAATTTATTTTAATTCTTGCCTTAAATTTTCTAGTCATTTTAATTAACAAATATAAGATAAGTATGTAATCTCTACAGGTAGAAAATATTAACAATTCAAGATCAATTTATGTAGCCCTCAATTTTCTTAGAAAGGATTAAAATTTCTAATCGGCAGAAAGTGTTATGCAGGAAATTGAATTATTTTATTATGTTAATTTGTTTATAGTTTTATATTCAGAAACAAAAAACACTCTGTAGTAATATATTTTGGCATTCAATGAATATAAAAACGTTTTTCTCTACAGGGTAAGTCGTTTTTATAATGCGAAAATATTTAATATACAATAAATTATTTAGCACAGATAAATTTTACCATTAGACAATTTTATTTAATCGTGGCATCGTAAAATTTATTTGTGCCACAAACTGTACCATTACTCTTTAGTTTTCCTGATCGCTAGGTTAAGGAAGGCCGCCTACATTCTACTTTCAGTCCCGATTGTAGGAAACTATTATTTAAAACGATTATCAAAAACGATTATCCGAAACGATTATCCAAAACGATTATCCAAAACGATTATCCAAAACGATTATCCAAAACGATTATCCAAAACGATTATCCAAAACGATTATCCAAAACGATTATCCAAAACGATTATCCAAAACGATTATCCAAAACTAATATCCAAAAAGATTATCCGAAATGATTATACAAAACGATCAAAATGATTATCCAAACCGATTTTCCAAAACGATTATTCAAAACGATTATCCAAAATGATTATCCAAAACGATTATCAAAAACGATTATCCAAAACTAATATCCAAAACGATTATCCGAAATGATTATACAAAACGATCAAAATGATTATACAAACCAATTTTCCAAAACGAATATCCAAAACGACTTTCCAAAACGATTATTCAAAACGATTATCCAAAATGATTATTCAAGACGATTATTCAGGACGATTATCCAAAGCGATTATCCAAAAGGATTATTGGAAGCGAGTATCTGAAATCTCGATTAATATTGAATTTTATGACCAACATCTGATCCGAATATTCAGATACTGTAAAAATTGGCATTATCACTAGTAAAATATAAAAAAAAATTACAAAAATCCAAAAAAGCACTAAATATTCAAATAGGAAACACACACATTAAAATAAACCAAACAATTAGGTTACATTTGGTTATGGCGGATACATTTGGTAATAATCAGTTGGTACACTGTCGACAAATGGTGGATTTTTATCATACTGATTGTTACATTACTGACATTTGGTATTTTTTGATAATATTTCACTGGTAGGAAAAAGGAGTGAAAGGGTACAATATCACTATTTTTTATAGAGGCAGTTATTGGATTTTTTTGTAGATAAATTCACATGTTCTTCCGAAAGATTCGAAGCTGGTGTTTCTTGTACTACAAAATTGGCTCGAAAATAAATGCGGCACCGTAGTCGATAAGTTGATGTATAAGCATAGTATCCATATATTACAGATGATATAGAATTTTTAAAGTATATACAATAATAAGTTAAATAAAAATAGGTATTTGACATTGAACCAGTATGAGATGTGATAATGTAAACTAAAAAACTCATAAATTTGTAATTATCGGAAACAAAACACAAAATTATTCAAGATACAACGTTTTGAAAATTAATACTTACAATAAACAAAAAATTGCGTGCATTTCGTTCATCCATTTTATTTTCATTATGATGTATACTCACAATCATCACAGCGATGTTTTTTTGAATGGTGATTTGTATTATTTGCACGTATTCTAAATCAAAAAAGTAATTTATTATTATTTGTTTAAAACTTCCGAACAATTCATATTAAAATTCGATTTTTAAACAAATAGATTAATTTAATTTCAATCCAATATAATTAAATTAAACTTACTACGACTGCGAGTTATTTATAATTCATGGAATGTTTGATTAAAAACTGGAAAATTATATTTTACTCATTTAGAAATAATTTTCTGCATATCAATATAACGAATAATTTGTATTCCACCAAATAAAGCGTTTATTTATACTTTATGTTTATTTATAAAAAGTACATGCATTTATATAGATAATTTGTAAAATGAATAGGGTTTAATTTTGCTTACCACCAGAAAATCAATGAGTTTCTATATATATTTCAGTTAATTAAACATCTACCCTATTTCCTCCAAACAAACTGAAGTAAAAAAATATTTAAAATTAAATTACGAACAATAGGGAATATTTACATTGTGTTGTACATGTCAAAATAAGCATGCAGAAATTATAATTATTAAAAATATATAATAATAACTATATTGCTTTAAATACATACTAGTTATTACACAAAATTACATACATAGATACTGAAAGACAAAAGACGACGTTCGCAAGCTCAAAGATTGAGCCAGAAAAAAGAAAAGAACCTAAATTCTAGCTTTCAATAAGAAAGTAAACAAACAAAGAATTAAGATAGAAACTTAGAAACAATAAAAAAAAGTCAAATTTTAAAAATTGCAGATCTGTGTTATTATTATTGTACTTATTAATCAATAGTGAAAAGTAAAAAATAGAAATAACATTAAATATTATTGTTAAACTAAATTTAATTAAAATTCAAAACTATAAGTGATATCTTCGTTAAATAAATGGTTTTTGACGACTTTCCTAAAACGTGAGAGTGATGTGATATTTGGCTGTGAAATACGAAAAGCAAGATCGGAATAAAGTTGTAGTGTGTTTGAGAAATGTTAGGAGGTTTTTAAATTTGACATTAACATTATGGACTTCAGAACTCCCTTATATTTTTTCATACAAATAATCAGGTTTTTTTGATAATAATAATTTGTGGATCAGGACAATCTCCTGTTATTTAGGTTAAGCCATCCCAAACTGTAGTCTATTTTTATGTATGAGAGAGTAATAAAACAGCATTTCTAATGCAAAACTTAGTACGGTCATTTTAAATATTTTTACAGAATAATCTAAATATTTCCTAAAATTGTAATAAATGTACCTGAGCTAATACAAGTTTTGGGTCTTTTATTGGTCCTTTATAAACATAAGCTATACAGAACAATAGAAAAAGGTTTAGACAGGCCAAAAGCCCTGTGTATTAAAGATTACATAGCCGTAACTTAAGATTATTTTCAATAAGTACCTATTTGTCAATTTTGTCTTCAACTGTATTACCAAAATATTAGAGGGTTAAGAACAAGAACAACTCGTCTATTTAACAATGTTTCTGCTGCTACACAGTATGCAGGCTACTTCTTTACAGAAGTTGGTGTAACAGTACCATAAATAATGCTGAGCTATTTGATCTTACAGTGTTTGATGTTTATAGGGTTGATCGAAATTACGAGTTAACACAAACTTCAAGGGGGAAAGGAGTTCTTTGTGCCCTTAAAAAAGAATTAAATGCAGTTCTGATTGATACATCTGATATTTTTATTCTTGTAAAAATTAATCCCCACTATCAATGTACCTTTATTTTACTTATATACATACCGCCAGCTTGTCCTGCTGACAACTATGAGGCTGTTTTCGAGGCAATATCATTACTAAATATTCTTTATGATAATCATCTTCTAGTACTAGGAGATCTCAATGTTCCAGAGTACATTTCTCAAACAAACAATTCTAGATTAAACGTCGTACAATCATTTGTGAATTTTTTTAACTTAAATCAATTCAATTTTATAGAAAATACATATCATCATCTGCTTGACTTAATTTTTTCCAATTCAGCATGTCATGTATATAAAGCCGATAAAGTAGTCTTAGACGAAGATAATCATCACCCCTCTTTGTGTATTGATGTCCCCATTAAAATTAGAATTAAGAGCTTACACTGTAAACCAGACCATGTGCAGTATAATTACAAAAAAGCAGATTTTCCAAAATTATACTACTCAATATTAATTGAAATTTTCTTGATTTTGCAAGCAGCATTAATGAAAGTGTTCAACTATTGAACAATAAATTGTTTATTACTTTTAATAAGCATGATACCTGGTAAAAAGCCTTACCTTAGGACCTACCATCCTTGGTTTAATGTTCATATAATACGCACGATTCGTCAAAATGAAAAAGCCCGAAAAACCTACAAATCCGCTTATTCCATAGATATATTTACTAAATTTAAGAGCCTTCGAGACCAAATTAAACAAGACATTTCAGCTCACTCCTCATATTTAAGATCAATTGAAAATAATATTAACTATTTCATGCCCACTACTGTATAGAAGATCCACAGGTAATAGTTCAAGCCTTTGTAGATCACTTTCCAAGCAATTTATCCAAATTCAACTCAAATAAATCACTTCATCAACGAATCTACCATTAATTTACTTTTGCTTTACTTTAATTCTGTATCTCAAGATGAAGTTTTTAGACCTTTTAAAAAGCTTAAGCCCAATATGTCAATGGATTCTGACCTTATTTTCGTTTCTTGTTAGAGACTGTGCACTATTTTTGGCCACTCCGTTGAAACCCAAACTCTTAATGTGAAAAGAGGATATTTACTTTTATATTCCTCGTTGATGGTGAATTGACAGCTGTCAACGGTCAATTTGTCCAATCTGACATGAGGGTTAAATCCAGTGACCTCAAAAACATTACCCTATTTATTAGAATAATTAAAATATGCTTTTAACATCTGTAAATAGTATTGAAAATGAATAGTTTTGCAACGGATCAGGGGAGCTTTGGCAGCTCCGTAGCCAAACTATTCATTTTGGCACTTTGTGCCCATGGAGACTTTTGTTCAGGATGACAAAATCTACAACATATCAAAAATTTAGACAATTTGACAGAAACCCAATTTCCATAAGATTATTGCGGGGTCCTTATAGGTATTCTCTGTATCAAAATAACTATATAATTAAAATTTCTTTTTTAAAATTCTTTTATTAAAAAGGTCAAGAACATGTTACTTCGAAAAAATGTAAAAAAATAAAAAAATAATAATTTGTTGATGTTTCTTGTCTCTTGGTGTTCTGTTCTTTCTTTTTTTTCTTTCACAGCTATCCACCACACACTCCATTGTTTTTCCACCTACTACACCACAAATCAAAAACAGATGTGACTTCCAATGTCATCAACTTTGAAATTCTATGACATTGGCAGGAAACAGGATTGAGTCTCATGCCACCACGAAACATTCTAAAGTGCCATTCACATAACAAAAATAAAACGTCGAAATGACAAAGTGGAGATGACTGGTTTAAGGTTATAACATTTATCTATCAACGTAATTATGACAGAGAGAAGAGTAATATGTAGTACGAAGCACTACAATACTTCCCCTCTTAAAAAAAAAATAACATATAAATTATGAAACAACTAAAAATAATGAACTATTTAATTTAATGCAAATGTAACTTTCTTAACTTCTTTTATAGATTCATTATTATCCGATAATAAAAATGCAGGTTTTAACTGATCAATATTGATAACTAATTCGTTATTATTTTTTAAAATTGTAAAAAGTTTATCAGATCTACGAATAACTTTAAAAGGACCTTCGTAGCAAGGTTTTAAAGCGGCTTTAATGCCTTGAACTTTTAAGAAAACGTATTCTGCGTTTTCTAATTCTGGAGAAACAAATGTTTTCCTTATACCGTGTTCCTGAACTGGAGCTGGTCTTAATTTGTTGAAATTTTCTCTCAAATTAATTAATATTGAATGAGTATCTATCTCTTCATTTGAAGACGTGAAAAATTCACTAGGCAAACGTAAAGTTTGGCCGTATACCAATTCTGCAGAAGAACATTGTAAGTCTTCTTTTATAGCAGATCTTAGCCCTAATAATATTAAAGGTAATTCATCATACCAATTATTCGAAATTAATTTTGCAGATAACGATGCCTTTAGTGTTCTATGAAAACGTTCTATCATCCCATTGGCTTGAGGATGGTAAGTAGTTGTATGGATACTTTGAAATCCTAACCTTTTACTAAAATCTTTGAACATACTAGATTCAAATTGACTGCCTTGGTCATGAGTAATATACACTGGTACACCAAAGCGTGTTATATACTGATTTAATAAAACTTTGATTACTGATTCTGAACTGATGTTCTTAAGTGGATAAACTTCTACCCATCTAGTACATCTATCAATAACAGTAAATAAATAATTATGACCTCTTGAAGGTTTCAAAGGACCCACTAAGTCTACGTGGATATGTTGGAATCTTCCTTCTGGAATTTTAAAATTTCCTAGAGGTGATTTTGTGTGTCTAAGCACTTTCGCCTTTTGACAATTAATACAACATTTTGACCATGAATAAATTTCTTTATTCATCCTTGGCCAAAAATACCTAGAATTTATTAATTTAACAGTGGCCTTACATCCAGTATGAGCTATGTTATGTAACTTTAAAAAAATACTATAACGTAAACTCTTAGGAATGTATGGTCTGCTCTTTTCCTTTGAAGTTTCGCACCAAAGATTCAATTTTGGGGTTTCAACCTCTACATTGCTTAAGAAAAATTTTCTTCCTTTTTTATTACTTGAATTCTGTTTTTTTAATAAGAACTCTAATTCTATGTCTATTTTCTGTTCTGAAATAATTTTATGTAAATTAAAATTTGCAATATCATTGCCTTTAATTCCGTCTTTTTTAGCATTGATATTTATGATTTCGTCTTCTTCAATACGACTTAAAAAATCGGCCACTCTTACATTTTTGCTACCAACATAAATTATTTTGTTAGTGAACTGTAAAATATATTCGATATAACGAAATTGTCGTGGTGATTTTTCTGATTTTGAATGGATTGCTCTTTCAATTGGTTTATGATCGGTAAAAACTTTGAAATCCATTGCTTCAAGCATATGTCTAAAATGTTTAATTGACATGTAAATCGCATATAGTTCTTTATCGAATACACTATAATTGATTTGTGATTTTGAAAGTTTTTTAGAGAAATAAGCTAATGGTTGCCTAACATTATTTATAGTTTGTTCTAATACACCACCTATGCATGAATTGCTGGCATCAGTGGTTAACGATAGTTCGGCACCTTCTTGTGGATGTACGAGTAAAGAGGCTTTAATAAGCGCGTCTTTGGCTTCATTAAAACTTCTTTCGTATTCCTCAGGCCAATTTTCTATATTTTTGAATTTATTTTTATTAAGATAAGCAACAAATTCATGCAATGGGCAAATAATTTGAGCAAATTTAGGAACAAATTTATGGTAAAAATTTATCATACCTATAAATCGTTGTAATTGTTTAAGAGTAGCTGGTTTTTTATAATCTTTTATTGCTTTAACTTTTTCCTCTGTAGGTAACATTCCTTTAGCAGAGATATTGTAACCCAAAAAATTAATTTCTTTGACGCCAAACATGCATTTTGAAGGATTGACATTTACGCCAAAAGAATCTAACCTATTAAACAGAATGTCCAGCTGTTTAAAATGATCTTCTTCGTTTTTACTAAATATCAAAATGTCATCTAAATAAACGTAAATAAAATCAAGACCTCTAGTTACTTCATTGATAAATCTCTGAAACGTATTTCCTGCGTTTCTTAATCCAAAAGGCATTCTTAAAAATTCAAAAGCTCCAAATGGAGTAGTAATGGCGGTCTTAAAAATGTCTTCTTTTGCGACAGGAATTTGATGATATGCTCTCACTAAATCTATTTTAGAAAAAATGGTGCATCCATGGATTTTAATGTTAACATCGGATATTAACGATAATGGGTATCTTTCAGGGATTGTTAATTTGTTTAAGAAACGATAATCGCCACAAGGACGCCAATCGGCTGTATCTTTCTTAGGCACCATGTGTAACGGTGATGTCACACATGACGAAGAAGGACGGCATATACCTAATTCTATCATATTATCAAATTCTTTTTTGGCAATATTAAATTTTTGTGTATCTAGACGTCTTGGTCTACAGTAAGGTAAATGTCCATCTGTAATAATATGATGTTCTATGTTATGTTTAATTGGTAAATGAAAATTAGGTGATGAAAATATATTAGTGTATTTTTTAAAAATTTCCGTATATTTATTTTCAACTATAAAAAGTTTGGGAAAATCTACTTTGTCTATATTCATAATTTTACCTTTTGAGCTTAGTGAAGTTTCGTTATCTAAAATTCTCTTATTTTTTAAATCAACTAGCAATCCAAAATGTGTTAGAAAATCAGCACCTAATATTGGTTTGCAAATATCAGCAATAATAAAAACGAAAAGAAATTCTCTACGTAAACCTAAATCTATTTTTAATAGTTTTTTCCCAAAAGTAGAAATTTTATTGCCTGATGCTGACGTTAATAAAAAATTGTTATCTTTATCATTACCTTTGAAAATATTTTTTGGTAAAACACTGACTTCTGCTCCACTATCAATTAAAAAATTTAAATTATTGATTTTGTCAAAAACAAAAAGTCTTTTTGAAGATATGTTTCCTTCTCCCAAACAGTTCATAGTTGATCTTATTCGTTTTTTGATTTATTTTTAAATGAATCATATAATAAACAAGGTGGACCATTACATTTAAATGCTTTCAATTTAAAACGTTTATGATATGAGCATAATAATTTGTCAGAATCGTTATTATATCTGTTCCTACTTTTTGATCTGTGACGACAAGAATGACACTGATTATCATTTCGTCTGTGAGAAGACAAGTTTTCTTGTTTAATTGAGCTTACCTCGTTTTCTAATTTAATTTGTTTGTCAAGGATTGTTTTTAATAAAGTTTGACAAGAATTGTTGAAATCTGTCATAAATTTAACTAAAAATGTATTGTCAGTTTGTGTACTTGGACCTTGAATTTCGTTTATATTCATTTTTGAATTGTGAGATTCCCAAATTTTATCTGAAAGTTTCAATAATTCAGTCACGTCGTCTTTCCCAGATGCTGTTAAAGCTATATCAATAACTGCAGGTAAACGTCTCCGCCATAATTTAATTAGTAATTTCTCATCAATAATTTTGTCTCCAGAGATTTGTAATAATTCTCTAAAGAAATTTGATGGACGTTTATCTCCTAGTTCTGATCTAGAAATTAACTTATCTAAACGAGCCTCTTCTGATAAAGTCAATCGGTTAATTATTATTCCTTTTAGGGATTCATACATGTTTGAATTTGGTGGATTATTAATTACATCTATAACTTCACTAAAAATATCTATTGGTAAGTTTGCTACAGTGAGATGATATTTACTTTTATCTGAATTAATTTTATGAATAAAAAATTGGCTTTCAATTTGTTTGAACCATAATTCAGGTTTTGATGACCAGAAAGGAGGTAATTTAATGTGATTTAAATTTTCGACACAACCAGTCTCTGACTCTGTTTCGTTATTCGGCATTTTATTGTCAAACACAAATGGCAACTTCAAAACATTAAGTAGTAACTCAAAACTCACCTCTTGCAATATTTCGCCCTTGACCTGCGGTATAGCAGGCAAAAAAACAAAAACCTTGAAGTATATCTCGTAGAGATGTTGCTGATGTGGTTGTTCTATCTGATTTTCTGACTTGATCACCTGGACCTGATGAGATTCTTATTTCTATCTTCTACGCCGAAATCCGATGGGTATCTTGTACTGTTGCTCGTACCGTTTCTCGTACCGTTGCTCGTACAATTCCTCGTACTGTTTCTCGTTCCGTTGCTCGTACAATTATGTGTTCTGATCGAGGGGTCACCAATATTATATAGGTATTCTCTGTATCAAAATAACTATATAATTAAAATTTCTTTTTTAAAATTCTTTTATTAAAAAGGTCAAGAACATGTTACTTCGAAAAAATGTAAAAAAATAAAAAAATAATAATTTGTTGATGTTTCTTGTCTCTTGGTGTTCTGTTCTTTCTTTTTTTTCTTTCACAGCTATCCACCACACACTCCATTGTTTTTCCACCTACTACACCACAAATCAAAAACAGATGTGACTTCCAATGTCATCAACTTTGAAATTCTATGACATTGGCAGGAAACAGGATTGAGTCTCATGCCACCACGAAACATTCTAAAGTGCCATTCACATAACAAAAATAAAACGTCGAAATGACAAAGTGGAGATGACTGGTTTAAGGTTATAACATTTATCTATCAACGTAATTATGACAGAGAGAAGAGTAATATGTAGTACGAAGCACTACAGTCCTTTCCAGAATTACTCCGGTACATAAAAAAAGGTAGCAAAAATGATGTTTGTAATTATCGGCATTCTTTGAAATGTTGCTAAAGTATTCGAAATAATTACTCATGATCGTATTTCCAATCATGTTTCTCAACATGTATTCATGAAAAATGGATCTACAGTTACAAACCTTAGTTGTTCGATGCAATTAATTTCGGAATCCTTGGATAGAAGAAGTCAAGTTGATGTAATATACACAGATTTTTCCAAGGCCTTTGACAAAATTGATCATGCCATCTTGCTCCACAAGTTAAGTTCCATTGGTTTATGCGATCAAATCATTCAATTGATTGATGTAAAGCATGTAATGCAATGTAGATAACCATTTTTTTTATCCTGTGTTCGGTCAGTTTTTTTACCGTCTATAGCATCAAAAAATATGTCTTTATCTTTGTCATATCTATCATCATATTCAATAAGGTTTTACTAAATTTGTGATATGTGATATATATGGCTTATTTTGATAATATTTGTTTTTCCTGTTCAGTTTTTCTAATTTATAAGTCTAATAAAAAAATTAAGCTAGACGATATACAATAGATCTGAAAAGATCGCGGCAGACACGGACAAATAACGTCCAACTCCTTTTAAATCCTTGTGTCTAATGTGTCATAAGCAGTGTTGCCAGAATATATTTTTGTTATGTACCAGATTTGTCTAAAAATTGTACCAGATTACATAAAATGTAGTAGATTCTGTAAAATGTATCAGATTTTCGAATTAATTGTGATGTGATTTGGTTCATTAAGGGAGAAAAATAATTTTTAGCGAACGAAAACAAAACAAGAAAGAAGATCCCAACAATACACGCGTCAAATGGTAACACGCTGAAAAAGAGAAAGGATTTTGCTTCGAGTGTACCAGATTCTCAGAAAATGTTCTAGATCTAGTACAGTTGTACTAGACTGGCAACACTGGTCATAAGTGTCAATTATCGGCTTTTAAATGCTCCGCCTCCGCACGAGAGTACGTCATCGTCACGTGGTAGAAACCTGCGCAATATGATATTTTCCTTCTAATGATATCATGATTAACTAACGCGTGTACAAATTCAGCGCACATGCACGGAATTGCGACTCTACCTCTATGGTGGCTATTGTATATGTAGGTAAATCAAATCAAATCAAATCAAATCAAATCAAATTTATTCATTAAAATAATTTACATTTTTTTAAAACCCGCCTAAACAAAGTTTTTGTGCGGAATCTTTATATTACTTTTTTTTACGTTTTATAAATGCTGTTTAAATTATATCTAAGTATATACTATAGAAACAAAAACAAAGAATTTAGAATTTTAAAATACAACAAAAAAAAAGGAAAAGATAGAGAAATATGGCAATACAAAAATCAACACAATTATAAAAATAAAAATTAGCAGAAATTATAAAAATAGCAAAAATAATAAATAGCAAAAATAATAAAAATTATAAAAATATAAAATACAAGACTAATAAAGAAAAAGAAAAGAAAGGCTACTCTCTGATACTGAAGAATATGTAATTATGTAGCATGAAATTAATATAAAACATTAAATATTACCTTCTTAATTTTACTGTAGTTTTTCTGTACATATATTTTAAGTTCATTTTTTAAAGATCGTTCATTTGTAATATTTTTTATGTATGTAGGAATTAGGTTATACATTTTGGGGCCAAAATACGTGATAAAGTTTTGGGTGTGCATTTTTTTAAAAAGAGGATTTGGCATATCTTATTTAGTAGAGCTCTTGTGGAAGCAGTGTGTGAAAGCTTAGGAAGTTTTTCAGTATCAGAAAATGTCCATAAAGATATTTGGTAAATATATAGTTGTTTAATATTGAAAATGTCTAATTCTTTATATAATAGGTTTGTTGGATATCTAAGGTCCTTTCTGAACAATATTTTTAACAACGTATTCTGTGTCGAGTCCAGCCCATCGAGAGCGTTGTCTAGAAGCCCACCCCATATTAGAATGCCATATCTTAGCAGCGACTCAGCCAAGGCATTATAAATAAGTAGTAGGAGTTCTTTTTTAAGAATATCTCGAATTTGATAAAATAAATATATAAGGTTTCTTAATCTCTTGTTTAAAAAAATTACATGTTCGTTCCATCTCAGATGTTGATTAACCATTAACCCCAAATATTTTATTTTATTTTCTTTTTGTATCGTTACATACTAACAAATCGGTCCTTTATTGCAGTTATGATTGTGAAGCTTTAAAATCTGTTGATTTGGTTGATCAGCATTTGTAAGTGAAAATGTAATAAATTTTGTTTTGGAGGCATTGATACTCAGAAGACTATTATCAAGCCACATCTTTATCTTACTCAAACCATCCTCAGCTTTTAGAAAGACTTCTTTCCAGCTCTCCCCCTTATAGATAATGACAGTATCATCTGCATAAGAAATAATTTTTCCTATATTTTTAATATTATAAATACAGTTAATGTATATTAAAAAAAGAATTGGGCCAAGTACCGTTCCCTGAGGCACGCCCCTACAAACCGTCATTGGGTCACTAGGTAGGCTACCAATTTTAACGAACTGGGATAGATAGCCCCTGAAAAGGTCCAACGTTAATCCTCTTATACCTATTATTTCTAATCTTTCCAACAACAATCTGTGATCAACAGTGTCAAATGCCTTGGCTAAGTCTAAGAATATCGCTAGGCATTTTTTATTGTTGTCAATACCATTAATAATATTTTGCACAAAGTCTAGAAGCGCATCTTGACAGCAAAGATTTTTCCTAAAACCATATTGACTTGTACTTAATATTTTGTTTTGTTCAATAAATTCAACTAACCTTTTTTTTAAACATTGCTCAAAAAGTTTTGAAATATTATTTATGACTGATATAGGCCTGTAGTTAGTGGCTAGTTCTTTTTTTCCTGATTTATAGACGGGTGTTATTACAGATTCTTTAAATGATATTGGTATTTTGCCAGTGGTTAATATTTGGTTGAAAATGTGTGCTAACGGGTTTAATATGTAAGGGTGTATATTTTTAATTATAGTTACCGATAATCCATCCAGGCCACTTGCCGATTTATTTTTTAATAGTGATATATGCTTTATTAATTCGTTGTTTTTAATGGGGTACATAAACAGAGAATTGCCACTAGAATTATGGGTTATAGTTTTAGTAGAAGCAGTTATATTAGGACTATCAATTTTTTTTTATCATTTTATTACCTATTTCTGCAAAAAAATAATTAAATACATTTGCTTTAGTTTTATTACATTTAACTTTTTCTCCCTTTTCATTTATGATATTGTAACTTTCTTTTTTGTTATTTTTTTCTGTGTTAGATGCCTTTTTTACTGTGTCCCAAATTTTTTTATAATTATTTTTTGCTTTTGTAATTTCAAATTGGTAGTAACCTTTTGTATTCTTGCAGAAGTTCATTACTATTTTTATTCCTAAGATATTGTAATCTCTACGTCTTATAGATTTAATTATGCTCAAGGTAATCCACGGTTTGATCTTATAATTTTTATTATTGTTTCTATTAATTTGTTTAATATTTTTAGTAATATGTTCTTGAAGTAGTTTAATAAATTCATTATAGCTTTGTTGAGTATCATTACTGTTAAAAACGTTAGTCCATTTTTCAGACTCCAGATCTCTGTATAATGTTTCATAATTCATTTTGTTGAACTGCCGAATATTATTTTCATTTAATTTATTATTTTTTTCATTACTAATCAAAATAAATGTGGAATAATGATCCGTTATATTTGTCTTAAATAAATATGGCTTAATATTAGTTTAACTTTTTATTTTATTATCTAAACCTACAAAAAAATGATCTATGCAGGTATTTGTTTCTGAAACGTACTTTCTTGATTCGGAGAAATATATTGGTTAAATTAACAATGTGATTGAACAAAGTGACCAAAAAGTGCGGGAGTAAATGTCAAATGTCAAACTGCAGGGTAGTCAATACCAACCTATAAAACTAAAATAAACCTGTATTACACAACAAATCAAATTTTAATGTTGAAATGGTCAATTTTTGGAAATAAAACAAAATTTGATTTTTCTCGAAAACGGTCGACTTTAGAGCGTATGACCAAGAGTACCTTTTTATGTAAAAAACATTGGCGGTTCAAAACCGTACTTTTTCCAGTAGCGTAGATGTTTTTTTCAATTTCAACACCCTGTATCTCGAAAATGGTGCATTTTAGAGGGTAAGTTAATAGAAACGTTTTTTCATATTTTTGGACGAGCTATCACGTCCTGAAGTCCTGCGCATATATTATGAAACACCCATAATCTGCTTAAAGATAACGTTAAATTTCACTGGGATGTAAAGTGTCAGAAAGCTTTTACAACAGTTAAGTCAAAGGCTATGTCAGATAGGGTACTAGCGCATTTCGATCCTACATTACCGTGTTGGCTACAGATGCCAACCCCTATGCAGTAGGTGCAGTCCTTTCTCACGTGTATTCTGACGGCATTGAGAGGTCAATTCAATGTGCTTCACAAACATTAACAAGCGTACAACAAAAATATGCCCAAATCGACAAAGTAGCCTATGCAATTATTTTCGGTATTAAAAAGTTCTAATATTTTTTGTACAGCCGTCCATTTACTTTATTTATTGATAATCAACCTCTTATACACATTTTTTCCCCTTCAAAGCAACTCACCACTCTAACTACAACAAGAATGCAATACTACGCTCTTTCTCTTCAATCTTTTCAGTACAAAATCAAATACAAAAATACAAAAGCACATTCAAATGCAGATGCTCTTTCAAGGTTACCTATAAGCACTACCAGCAAATTTGACTATGACATTACAGACGAGTTTGAAATTTCTCAATTAGAGCAATTGCCAGTTTCGTCAAAAGAATTGGAAATAGAAACTGCAAAAAATCCTAATTTAAATACACAACAGTGGCCATATTAAAAAATAGTACATACTTTAAAAATGCACCTCGTATATTAGAAAATGTGCAATTTTTTATTCATATTATATGGTAAACTTCGATATCAGCATTAACAAAATGGCCATGTTTTCTCTAAAGACACAAATGCGTTACATAATAAATTTTACTTTCGCAGTTTAAAAAAAAACAACTAAAAATATTTTGGGATACACATAAGTCGATTCTTTTTGTGGTGTTTTAACGGTTTCCTCCTGACAAAAAAAATCCACCGGATATTATTTACGACCGAACTCAATTTTCGCATTTTAAGTTGGATCCCATGCAAAAAAATAATATTAAAGCCATCCACGAGGTCGTTCGTGTGACACCATCCAAATGAACATTTTTTATGGCCTGCCAACTCTTTTATCGCTTCATTCAGGAACGGGTGGATCATTTCGGTATGGTTACTTTCGCATTTAAAGCTAATAGTGGTGACAATAGGTTGGCATTGTTAGATTTTATTGGGTGTGACATGCTTAAAGGGCCAAAACATGTAATCTATGAGGCAGTATTCGTAACAAGTTAATAGGTGACCTATAAAAAAACCAGATAGGATAATTATATTTTAGTGCTGTTTTGATCGAATATTTTATTTATTTTAACTTATCCCATGCACTTGATTATATTAATTTTTTAATTTAAAATTGAATGTGTTATTTTAGGAAAGTCATTTGTCACAAAACACTAGTTTTGGTAAACTCAAAAAAACAGTATCATTTCCAAAAAAGCTTAAAGAAAAATTTCAAAACAAATCAGATGCTTACATATATGTATTAGAAATGTTTTAGTAAGCTTGGAATAGAAAAACATTTTTATATGACTACAGGGTTGCCCATTATTTTTTTTGGACAAATGACGTTTCTACAATAAACATGAAGGATTTCAAAAATAAAATGTGCAAATTACTTTAAACATGTATTTTATATGTTGAACTCAAGAGTATAATCATTAACCTTCATCTTCTTCAGTGGTAGTAGGACAGCTGCGTAGATCCTCGTAAAAATCTAGGTATTGGGAAGGTTATACTTGATCAATTTCTCGATGTCCCGTTTTTTTTTCCACATTAAGTGGCACCTTGCCATTATAAGCTGGCTCATTCGTCAATTCAACAGCTTCCCTAGACTGAAAGTGTGATTGTCAAGACCATCTATAAAGCACCAACATTTTATTACTCCTGGGGCACCAGCAGACATACGAAAATGGTGATATTTCGAGAAAAAAATGAAACTTTGTTTTCCTTAGGAACATGTCTCCCTTTTGTTTCATCTGGTAGTGTTTTCTTCCTGTAATGCAGTGGCCACCATTGTTTATAATCTTTAATATCCTCTGTGGAAACCATTGTTACCATAGCCTTTTTTGGTGTCTTGGTTGCATTTGCGATTTGTTTAATGTATTGCTTGGGAACGTACACTCTATCAAGCCGTTTTATTCGTCTCTTCAGGGTGCCAAAATTTCTGTCATTTGGCATGAAAGAATGATCACGGATGGGCGTGTAGTAGTTGATAGTCTCAAACCTCTTTGTTTGAACCAATGCACACAAGAATCTCAGTAAAGTGTGGTTCCGATTCTGGCCACCACATGCATCGGAGAAAAGATGAAGGTGTCGCACTTGGGGAGGTAGCTCGTTTTGAACATACATATTAAGCATTGTACATACTTCGTCTGGATCTTTTTTGGCTTGGCCTTCATGATAAACGTAATACATTGAGTTACCAGCGCTGATATTATGAATATTAAAGACGTTAACCCAGAGTTGCCGATAATAGAACACCTCTTGTACGGGGATATGAGGAAGGGGAAGATTTTGCATAAAATCCATAGATATCCCTGCAGTGTCATCCCTACCCAGAGATTCCATAGATTTCATTTTGGAGTAAAACTTTCTTGATCTCCTTTTATGTACCTCTAATTCAGCCTCAGCCACCCTCTTGGCATGTGGGTTGAGTTCGTTACTGTTCTTTTTTGTTATTAGCTCTTCACATTTTGAACAGGTGTCTTTTTGAGGCCTTCCAAACCTCAAGTCAAAGTGCTGTCTGAAAAACTTTTGGTAATAAAAGTAGGAAACTCTCGAGTCTGGGTGCTCTTCTTTAAACAGCTCATACATTGCTTTTATAGTGAGCTCTGCACTTAGATACTTGACCTCCGAGTTTGAGTAGCGTGCAGTTTTTGTGGGGAATTTATTTATATGCGCCCTGATTTCTTGGCAGTCTGACTCAGGCATCTTATATCGATTGTCTTGTTGACCTCTCATATCTTTTGGAATATTCCCCTGCTGCAGCAGTGAAGTCAGACGTCGGAGTCTTTTCTCTGTTATGCCGAATAAACTGATAAAAGCTTTTTTGCAAACCTTTTTTTCGTTTACATAATAGAGGAATACAGCTGACCGAACAAACACATTTTTTCTTGATCTCTGGCGCTTCACAGGCTCCAATTTGACTCTGCTTTGCAGGTAGACATCCTGAGCATCTTTACTCGATAGTTTGGAGAAATTTTCGATGAGAGATGTCTTTTGATCATTTGTGAATTTTTCAGTGCATTTCCAACGACATCTGGAACAAATAGAAAAACTAATAAGTGATTAGATTCCACAGGTTTATATTAAATTTTAACAAGATTATTAGTTTTTTCTATTATAACTAGAGAACAAAATAAATCGTATATTACCTGCAATCACCTCCATACTGGAGAGCTGGAACTTCGTTACCAACACTGTTTACATACGAAGCACCCTCCAGTCTAGCTTTCTTGATTCTTACCCATTTGTAACTGTTCGCATTTCTCACTCCTTTTTTTCTTTTTTTTTGTTGATTTTCTGGATCATTCATTTTTTCTTAAATAAACCGAATGAATATTATTTAAAGCATGTTTACAACTCAACAACCTGTTGTCTACTAAGAAATCAACGAAATAGATAAAAAACAAACTATCAACATTGTCCCATCTCCTTCTATCGTTGCCACCTTCTAACCGTTTGTTCTTATCAAAGTGGGGGCACTTTTGATGCGTTTATTATAGTAAGGTCATATGTCCCGGACAACCGACCGTTTCTTAAATAAAACTGTCGAAGGCCACATCTTTCAGCGTGAATAAAAACGTCGTAGATGCCTGAATATGTGCCGTTTCTACTATCAACATGTAAAGATAATGACATTTGATGGATTTTTCAACAAAAATATTTTTCGCTATATTGGACAACTGACCTTCCTAAAATAATACATTCAATTAGTAATAGCTTACGGTGTTGGAATATATTTCTGGAATAGGCGACTATATCATACGGTTGTTTAGACCAAAGTCATTTGATATGTTATCATATTAAGAAAATTTGCTTTCGCTTGTGCTTGATATAATTACATTGTAGTTTCCTTGAAACCTACTAATCAGCACGTATTTTTTCTAGAGTAAACAAAATGCCCCATGTTCACTGCTCCTATTGTATACCAAACCTGCATATTATTCCTTTTTTTGTCCTTATCAGCAACAAGCTAAATTATATTTAAAAGTGAATTTAAAAATAAAAAATGCTAAAACGCTAATTTTTCTTAAGATCGGGATAAAAATAGTGCAAAACAAAGTTGCTAAGGCAGTTACGTGAAATACTTACAGGAACAAATAAAAAGAGTATAGCTCTGACGAAGAATCAACAGGTAGGCTGTTATTATATTTCATCATTAACATAAAATATTGTTTATACAGGGGAAAACGTACGTCATCCCTTCTAAATATCGAAAATAAACTACTTTATTTTATAAAACAATGCAATTATATTTTAATGTAATTATAATTATTATAATTATAATAATTCGTTTTGGTTCGTTTACCAATCAATATTTTACATTCTAAGCATATTTTATATTCGTTAACATCAACAAAGCATTAATGTGTTCTCTTGAAATATCTCATAAATAAAATCTTAAGTTTGTTTGGATATCGTATTATACAACATCGCTGTCGTCATCATATTTTTGCATTTGAAAAAATCGTGATAAAAATAAAATATTATCTTTTAAAATACTGGGCGGTATTTTCTAAGAGAAAATCCAGCAATTTCATTGAGACAAAATATTCATTTAATCTTGTCTTTTATCATCCTATTGTTTGAATTAACAAAATAAACGTTCCTCATTCTTGCATAAATATAAGATCATTAGGAAGTCGAGCGATTCTTGATAATTTTTCTGTTTTTATGGACGTATTCAGATAAGAACGTGTATTATCCCTTATAAATACTTTTGTAATAATTCTATGTAAAAATAATATCTTTTAAAATATCGGGTGGTATTTCTAAGAGGAAATCGAGCGATTTCATTGAGGCAAATTACTCATTTAACCTTGTCTTAACTCTACTGTTTGAATTAACAGAATAGACGCCCGCTATTCTTGTATAAATATAGATCATTAGGAAGTCGAGCGATTCTTGATGATTTTTCTCTTTTTGTGGACTTATTCAGATAAGAATGTGTGTTACTCCTTCTAATTACTTTTGTACTAATTCTACGTAAAAATAATATCTTTTAAAATACCGGGCGGTATTTTTTAAGAGCAAATCGAGCAATTTCATTAAGGCGAAATATTCATTTAACCTTGTCTTAACCCCTACTGTTTGAATTAACAGAATAGACGTTCGCTATTCTTGTATAAATATAGAACATTAGGCAGTGGAGAGATTCTTGATAATTTTTCTGTTTTTATGGACGTATTCAGATAAGAATGTGTGTTGTCCCTTCTAAATATTTTTGTACTAATTCTATGTTAAAATAATATTTTTTAAAATACTAAGCGGTATTTTCCAAGAGGAAATCGAGCGATTTCATTGAGACGAAATACTTATTTAACTTTGTCTTAACCCTATTGTTTGAATTAAGCAAATTAGACCATCATTATTCTTGCATAAATATATATCATTAGGAAGTCGGACATTTCTTGATGATATTAGTTTTTTATCTGCATTTATACAGGGAAGAACGTGTGTTATCCCTTCTAAATACTGAAAAAATCATGCAATTTTCTATACAAAAATAATGTATTTTAAAATATCGGGTGGTATAAGAGCAAATCAAGCGATTTTACTTGAGACTAAACACTCATTTAACTTTGTCTTTTATGTTCCTACTTTATGAATTATGCACAATAGACGTTTACTATTCTTACATTAACATTTGCTGCATTTAGGGTAGGTGTAAGTATTGAATAAATAAGAAATATTAGAGGTTCGATACTATGGAAGAACGCAATGACACATTTGCTGAATACAGTAATTTTTCCAATATTTCTCTTGGATTTTCTTCACCCCATATTCTGCTGTTGAAATTTCGTTATGAAACTCTCAATAACTTTAACATTTGGTGCCAAATTTCTTCTGAAATGCGTAAGGCATCTTCCATTTCCCATTTTGGTGACAAGTTTTTACAATAAAACGGGGTTTTAGGTGGATAGTTACTCCATGTTGACCAAAAATTTTTACTTGACATATGTCACCATCAAAATACTGTCTATGAAGATTATCAAAAATGGCTGCCAATTTAAATCGGAATGTCAAATTTGGACAACCTTTATATTAAAAAATTAAAAATAAGAAAGATACCTAAATATATAGACTTCTTTTTGAGTGCAAATTTTCGTCTAATCTTCAATCTCAGTTTCGTCACTGCTGCTTTCGCTTTTAACAAAGTTATTTATGATTGGTTCTGTATTGTGTTCAATAGGGTTGTCTACGTCCCACATTTTTTGCTCTTCATTTAAAACATGCTGAATGCATTTCTTTCAGTCTTCCGCAGAAACATTTTGAATGGCTTTTTGTAGCAATTATTGCACGTCCACTAATTTAAATGTTCTGTTTTCTCGTGCTACATATCCTTTTACTCGGGTTCAGTTTAATTCTATTGGGTTTAAATCGCAGTAGTACGGTGGCAACCTTAAAATTGTAATTCCACGACTTAACGCCATTTCATCCACTGCGAATTTTTCAAATTTGTGTGTAATTTTGTTAGCTGAAGTAGTTCTGCATTTAAATTATTCTTGAATTGCCGCTTTTTTCCATGATTGTTTCAGTAATAATTATAAATGTCCCAAAAGACCCAGGTTCCACAGGTTAAATGATGCCTTCAAACTATTTTTCGAACACCTCTGCATTCATCTCTTCATGATAGTCGCCTACTCAGCGGTTGAGTGCCAACTGAGCACGTCTCCGGGTGGTGGATAGGAAAACGGTCAGGTTTTTCCTGGTGAATGGTAGACATAAGTAGAGTGTGAGAGCCTAAAAACCCTCAAAATCTTTTGCGAAGGCTATCGGTGCGAACCAACTTCCCCAATCTAAGGTGTAAGGTAACGTGCCGATGGACGAATTGTCGCAGGGGCAGATGCGGCAGCAAAAGTTCCCCTGAGGGAACCTGGCGACATCCTCTTGTATGTGGCCTCGGTTGACCTAGCAGGAGCATGGACAACCAAGTTCAGCTCCTGCATAGGAAGCTGGGCAGATGCGGCAGCAAAAGTTCCCCTGAGGGAACCTGGCGACATCCTCTTGTATGTGGCCTCGGTTGACCTAGCAGGAGCATGGACAACCAAGTTCAGCTCCTGCATAGGAAGCTGGGCAGATGCGGCAGCAAAAGTTCCCCTGAGGGAACCTGGCGACATCCTCTTGTATGTGGCCTCGGTTGACCTAGCAGGAGCATGGACAACCAAGTTCAGCTCCTGCATAGGAAGCTGGACAGCGACGCCCACCTTCAAAAAAGGAGGATGGACACAGTAGTTCACCTCCAACTAACAGGCCCCGAAAAGGCAAGAGAATCTCTGGGTCTTAAACAAAGATGAGAAAGAGGGATAAACTGCAGGCAGGCAGTGCTACGGTAACCGCCACCCTCAGCAAACTCTCTCACTCCAAATAAAACAGAAGAAGAGTCCCTAGACAGCGGTAGTCGCCGTAGAATTACAGCACATATGCACTAAGTCATCTTTTGGTCGCTGATCTCTTTCAAGATAGTGAAAAACTCTAAGTACAATTTGATTTTTACTTAGCAACCGTTTGACTTTTTTCGATGAAAGGCCCTGCAATGTCTCCTATTTTTTGAGCAGTTTTAGAATGGTGTAAAAATATAATTATTTAATGTTTAAACGCTTATTAGCACTATTAGTTTCACCAATTGTTATTACAACACGTCGATTAACTTACTAACTTAACAATAAAACTTACAATTGACGCTGTATAATTCAAAACCCGATGATACACTCGTAGTTGCAAGTACATTATTGAGCACTGCATCGATGATATGGATTTTACGTGAAAATGACAGAGACACAAATATCGTTCCATACAGCGTTGCCATTAGTTGTAATAAAGACTGAACAATAGATTTTAAATGATCAGGAAATGTATAAGTATTACTCATTACCGATTTTTATCATAAATAATATCTTTTAATCGTACTAGGATTGTATATTATCCATAATTTGTCAAAACCTACAACTCTACTACTTACTATATTTTGATTCTGCAAGAAACTGGTAACGTAAAATTGAGATATGACAACGCGGTTTATTCTCAATCATTATTTGTTTAACTTTAGTTGCCGAGAATATTTTGAATTCAAATTAATAATACTATTTGATGTAACGCTGTACTAAGTTTAGTAGTCTATGTATATAGATTTTAAAAGGATTTAAATTTAAATTTTATTACGATAAAATGTAACTTACAGTTAATTACATAAAAGTTTTATTATCCATATGGAGATTAAAATATCTGCAAATATTTTTAATTGGGCGCCTGTCAGCTTTCCGGACTCTATTATTCTTACCTTTTGTAACCTAAAGCCAACAAACTACCTTCTTCCTGTCTTTGAACCTTATTTAAAATGTTTTCTGATTATAGATAATAAAAAGTTTTAAAAAAATTCTGACGTCTTATCATTTAGAGGACGGGGTTCACGATTTTCCTATTTTTGCTTTTACACAGGGAGGTATTGTTGACGTAATACGCCTGTTTAACAGGTTAATTGCCGACGTCCAGTCTTTAATAACAGCCTGGCTCCAGTTAACTTAACACCCCTGAAATATTAAATATATGTGTTCCTATAAACGGTGGGGTATTGCGATATATCAGAGGTTTTGAAGGGATTATTGGGCAAAGATTTTTCCTAAAAATGTTTGAACTTATCTCAAATTGTTGACTTTTATTACCTAACTGGACCTTGGTTGTTAATATGACGTATGTCTTCCAAATATATCCAAACTTAGGCTACAGTGACATATTTTCTAATTTTATTATAATTGTAAATGTTAAGTTCTAGATAGAGACTGCTTTAATCCAGTAGGCACTGAATAATTAAAGTAGTTTTTTCACTTATACCGGCACATAGTACGTAAGGACCAGCTTCCAACGGCTTGTCGGAACAAAGATGTCTGGAACAGAGAAAAGGTATGTAGGTACAAACGGAATTATGAGGTGAAAAGTTTGCTTTATTTGTAGGAATTTGTCAGTTGCAATCTCTTTTGTGTGTCTAGGATGACAAGCTTTCACACAGTCAGGGGCGAAAATAAGAAGATGCAATCTCAATTATTATTGTGCAAGGAAAATTAATCTGATATAAGGTGAACTTAAAAAATAATAATACTGTTGTATACCTAGATGATGTTTTTATTGTACATGGCTTATTAAAGTTATCTAGTTCTAAAAAAGTGGGTTATTTTGTTGTGTATTGTGTTTTGAATATTTTGTGCTGATCTAGATTGGAAAACAACATTATTACTAATTTTCAAGTTTAACCAAATTCTGTTTTTTAACCTGATCTTCTTTTATATAAACTTTTAATATAATATATATTATTATTGATTTTAAAACCAGAAAAAGGTGTATTTTTATTTGTTTTCTGTTAAAAATACCTTAAACATAAGTATCAGAATCGGTTGATGATTAAAGGCCGCTCCTGTTGAATTTACTTAAGAATCAATTCAGAGCAAGGTTGTAGACAGGTGTCATCTGATTGGAGATGTAACATTTTTGAAATTGTGACTTTACGTCATATTTGACAGTTCAAATAATCAATAAGAAAATGGATCTAAGAGATGGGAAAAAGGTAGGAGCAGGAAAGGATATTGAGCTAGTGGAAGTTGTAGAGATTATAGATGGTGAAGAACAGAGAGTGGAGATTTCGGAAAAGGAAGATAAAATGATGCAGACGTTTTCTATGATGATGTAAAAGATGGACTCAGATAAGAAGGAGATGATGAAGGAGATTAAAGATAATAAGGTTGATATGATGAAGGAGATTAAGGGTAATAAAGTTGATATGATGAAGGAGGAAAAATTAGGTATGAAGTTAGTTGTAAGGTGGATGACATTATCAAGAGAGTAGAAAGTCAGAAAATAAAACTAAGATAGGAAGTTGAGGTAGTTAAAGAGGAGACTAATAGGAAGTTGGAGCAAAATAAAAAAGACATTAGGATAGAGGTTATAGAAAGAATAAATATGATAGAAAAATTACAAGGTGAAAAGATAAAAAGCTTTGTAGGCACAGAGATTATTAAAGGTACAGAAATTGGTTAAAAAAATATCAGAGGAAAGAGTCAAGGGTGTAGAGGATACGATTTAGGGGTTAAAACATGCAGGTATAATAAATGCAGGTGTTTTTCAAGTAGGAAAAATGGAAAATAGATTTAATGGGGAAATACAAAAAATTCACCATTAAGTATTTGTAATAATGTTGAAAAATAGGATAAAGAATTTGAACATATTTGAATATAAAAAAGATTATATTAGAAAATCATTAAATAAAAATGTACTAGTATGGTTTTATAGTAGGGAAAGAGAATTCGAGTCCTATGGCGATTTTGAAAAAAGATTTTCAGATAACTATTGGGGAGAAGTAGTTCAATCAAATGTGGAGGAAAAATTATATTTTCCGAAGTTTATTGATAAAAATTATATGAACTATAGCCAATATGCATTACAATTATGTAATATAGCACAATATCTTGAATTTCCAATGAATAAAGAAGATATTTTATAATAAAGAGACATTTTAAATTTGAGATAACTAAAACAATTATATTACAAAATATTAAAAATATGAATATGTTGAATAAATATTTAACACGGATTGAACAAGGGTTAGGAAATAATGAATGGGAAAGAAATATAAATAGTGGACGTATAGAAAGACGTGGGTTAGGATATAATGAGTTAGTAGATAAACAGAACAGAAATAAACCATGGCAAAATGAATATAATAGAGGAAATTATCAATTTATTGATCAAAGACAGAATAATTGTGATAGAAGGGGAAGAGATGAAAATGAAAGTAGAGTTTATAGAAATAGATAGGATAATAGAAATAGAGACAGCAACAAAGGAATTACAATAATAAACAGAATAGGAAAGTAAATATTCAGGTGACTGGAGTAGAGGAAAGAAACAGAGAGCAGGAACATATTTCAGATCAAAGAGAGAGGAGCATTTTTTAGGAAACGAATAAATAAATTAAAAGTAAATGTTTGTAAATATGAACACCTAATTGGGGAAAAATTATAAAAACGATTAGAAGATTTAATGGGATTAGTACTTATAAAAGGTAAAGTGGGGGAAAAAATAAAAATTCTAATAGACATAGGTTCAGAGGCATCATTGATAAATAAGAAAGTGATAGATGATAAAAATACCAAAAATTTATTTAGTTAATGCAAATGGAAAAAAGTTGTATGAAGTTGGGAAAACACTTATTTTAAATATTGAATTTGGGGAAAAACTATGATAGAAAGTCAATTAGAAGTGAGTATTTTAAGTAAATATGAGGATTGTTTGGGGGAAGTCAGAATGAAAGAAGAAACGCAGACAGGTATAAAAAAATAATGTCTAGGATGATTAGGAAAAGAGTTTAGAAAGGGAGATTTAATGATAGTGAGAGCGTTAAGAACATCTAATAAGAAACAAAACATATGTGCATAATTAAAATTTCCATATGAGGGACTGTACATAGTAGACAATGAGGAAGGTGAAAATAATCTATTAAAGTGTTTAGATAATAATAGAATTCGTGGTATTTTCAATATACATGATTTATTTGAATGTACATAATTCAATTTTGGTTTATCTTTGTTTTATAGAATAGGAATTTAGTTATAAATTGTTAAGATTGGCAGATGTGTTACAAGAGTTAGTTATGCCAAAAGTTGAAAAATTTTGTTTGAAATTTTATATGTACCTGTACATATAATAATTTGGGAGATCGATGTGGATTCCTGTTGGGTGTATTTTGAGCATCAGGAAGAATATCACCCACTATGTATTGTAAAAAAAACGTTAATTGGTTGTTACAAAAATTGTGATTTTGATTGATGACAAAAATTTTGAATCAGTTTAAATTGTCCAAAGTGATGAGAAGCTCAGAATTTGTAACGATCCTCAAAATTTCATAATAAAATTTCCAAACAGTTTCTTGATACAAAGAAACAAACCACAGCAATAAGAATCACAGTAAAGATTAGTCGATGTATAAAAATTGACAATAAATGGGTGTTTTAAAAATCTGAACATTACTGACCACAAATTTTGAAAAAGTAAACAGTATAGCACTGTTTGAAAGAATCAAGAAAGAGATCCAAAAGATAAGTACTTATAAAAATTTTAAATTGACAAGTTGTTTGACGGAATTAAATTTCTTATTTGTTATTGATAATGACAAAGTCTGAATAATCTACAAATTCTAAAAGCAATCAGTAGCAGAGAATACCAGCTGGTAGTAGAAAGGAGAAAAAAAATTTAACTCGAAAATTTAGTTTTGAATTTAGAAATTACAGAAATCCGTAAGAAGATTGAGAACATTTTTTTTATTATTGTTATCAGTTTTTAAATTATTTATAAAATTTCAGAGAAAAGCACACATTTAGGAGTGTTGTTCCTGGTGCTCAGAGCTAGGAATAAGTAAATTTAAGTTACCATAAATTTAAATGGGCAAGGAATATTTTTAGAAATTATAATAATATTCTTTAATTTTCGATTACTTTTTCTAAAATTTAATTTTTCATTTTCTCAAAATTAAAAGATAAAAACAAACGATATTTGCTCATGTGAAAAACATTGTTGATCACATTGTTTAGCTATGGGTTTATGATTTACAAAATACATTTTTTACAATTTATATATTTATTTAAATAGGTAGATTACAACTAAAAATATACTCGTATTTATTTTTTCTAGTAAGAATTGTGCATTACATATTATATCGAATTAGTAACACAATTTAAGTTTTCTACATCGTACGCTAGAAATGCTTTCCCCAATTCACTGTTGCCGGTGGCACCGACACTTCTGCACTCTTAAATGCATCAAGCAATTTCACCTTCGAATGATTTTCGTCCAATCAAAAACCAGTGAAGTTGAAATAAAGTAATGCGACAGACATGGGCATCACCCGACTGAATATATTTTTACGGCTTGCCAAGTCTTTTATCACTTCATTCGGCTACATAATCCCAAAATTGATACATTTCTTCTGATTTATGAATAGTTAAGATTCAGACCGTGCAGCATGACGGAATTAGCAACATTGTAGCTTTAATATTATAGAATTGTCTCGGAAAGACATTTTTAGGCAAGTCGCTGTTCCAATGTAGAGGTTTTTATGTGGTAATTAAAAATATTACTGCAAGAGAAGTATTAAATAAAAGTACTTCTTCTTTTATTCCAAGAATTGATATTGTCTTAAGATTTCGGTTAAAAAAAAACTTCTTAAATTACCGACGTTAACAAGACAAGGGCAACAACAAGTGTTACCTAAGTTCATTTTGTGTACTTATTTATAATTTTATTAGTCTTAAGTTTAATTTGGTTCGTCCTGAATAATGTATTTAAAAAACAGTAGTGTCAGATTAAGCGAGAATAGTATCTTCTTTTTTAAATAATAGAGTTGCAAACCAAAGACGAAATAGCCAAAAGGCTCCTCGACTAAGAATAAAGTTGGTCATTTGAGCTACTATAGAATTAAAAGGGTAAAAAATGTCTGAGAAAGAGCTTCAAAAGAGTAAGAGCATACTGCCAGTTAGATGCGAGGAAAACAACTGTAGACAAGTAAACGTGTCCTAAAGACAAAATCACAACGAGTTGTCTAAGGAACCAAGACAAATTGTTGCTAACCTCGCTGCAGAAAAGGCTTCAAGCTCTAAAACAGCAAGTAAAACATCGAAAACTAAAACAGGGACTAAAAGTTTCTAAGATATTCAAGAGATGATTCACCAGGTTTATATCCAATGGGAAGACCGAAGTGCACAGCGTTTCCTCTGGCGTGGAGAAGATAGAAATAAAGAACCCAAAGAATATGCAATGATAGCCATTATCTTCGGAGCTGCTTTATTCCTATAACTGCCCAGTATGTAATGAAAAAAAAAAATGCTTAAGAATTCACGGAGTTCTTTCCAGATGCCGAGAGAACTTAACGAGATAAGCACTACGTTGGTGACTATCTAGATAGTAAAGATACGGTTGAAGAAGCAAATTTATTATAAGAAATTGGTTCAGTAATAATAACGAACTGTTTAAAAGTATACACAAAAGTAAATAATAAAATTAAAGACATTACATTTAAAAAAAATCAAATCTTACCTACTGAAAGAGTGTTGGGACTCTATTGGAACCCAAATAACGACGCAAAAATTTTTTCTACTAAATGAAAGAGAGAAAAAATTTTGACCTAAAAAAGAGTAAATCTGTGACACTCTTACTAAAAGAGAGATTAAGGATTGTCATGACCATTTTTGACCCATTTGGATTTCTTGGCAATTTTGTAATCAAAGGAAGAATAATACTTTAAGATGTCTGGCATTAAAAACTCGACTGGGAAAATAACCTAATTGATGATTTGATGAAGATGTGGAAGAGATGGGTAAACGAAATTAAAAATATCCCTGGACTGGCAATTTTAAGGATCTAGGTACCGAACATTTCTCAAACTAAAAGTATACACTTGAAGAGGTTCAGTGGTGTGTACACACTAGGTAATAAGATATGAAGCGAAAAGGTATTTAAAGTGTGTAATTATTGAATTTTATTTAATAAAACACTTACTCGTCAAAAAAACTTTAGAAGAAACTAAACTAAATTAATAAAGGGCAACAACTAACCAGTCCCAAGTCTCTACCATAGCTTGCAGCTTAAATAATTCAAAATCCAAACCGAAATTCGGTTAACTGACTCAGTGCAAAATGTGAGGCCAGTTAGTTAGTTTTTAACAAAGAAAGTGGAGGTTCATCCATCCATGCAGAACTAAACCATGCTGATACGGAGAATGAGAACTATTAATCTTCCACTTGAAGGCAGCAAGGGTTAGCCAATTAATTTCGTGAGGCGAAGGCAAGTTGGAATACAAAAAAATACAAAAAGGGTTTTTTTAAACCAGCAACCATCTTAGTAATGTGCCAAAACAGCATGAGTGACAATTGATATTTGACAATGAAGTTATTAATTGGCTAACCTTGCTGCACAAGTTCATTTTGTATACTTATTTATAATTTTTATTAGTCTCAGATGGTTTTGCCAAAAAAAAAGAGACTCAATGAAAATATAATCTTTTTCTTTTAAAATAATAGTTGCAAATCAAAGGCGAAATACCCAAAAGGCTCCTCGATCAAGAACTACAAGGATTACTAAAGATCTAGTAGTCCAATATGATAGTGTATCTACAAATTTTTTGGACGAAGAGATATTCTTCCTCCTGCATTCGTGCGTATCCAAGGGGCCATAGCTGATGTTTACGCCGAACTGCAATTCGTAATAGAATGATCTGTGATATTGATATTAAGTCTCCTCCTTGCTAAATAGCATTATTAGACTATGGTGAATTACTAAGCTAGCGAAAAACAGGCCTTTTGGCTTAAATGTGTACACTAATCGAGGACTGCGCTAATGGACCGCTAGCAGAAGCGAGGATCTTCCAAGGATAGGTATTTTTAACAAAAAAGTTGTATCGCAGTCTGTGCTAGCCTCGAACGCGAGCAGTAAAGTTCTGTCCTATGTTTTATAGTGCATGTATTTTCACTTACTTTTTACGAAGAATCTCGTGAGATCACACGCCTTCGAGACTAGCATAGACCGTAAGGTGACAGGGCCAAGATTGCCTAATTCGTTGACACCTTAAAGGAGGGATTAGGCGGTGCTTACTTTTATTCCACCTCGAATAGCTAATGCATTTTATTTTTTTTTTCAATTAATATTGATTTTTTCCCTCTTTAATATCTCTGTTATTTATTATTTGCCGTACGTGTCAATTTTCTTGTTCTTTGTGAAATCCCAGAAGAGATTTATTTCCATCTGCTTCCTCTTGCGTAAATTTCAAAACAGAATTTGTATGTTTACAAGCTTGTGCACTAAAAAACGTCATTATTAACAGCATTTGTCTTAAAATTCACAACTTTGACTATGATGTGGTTACCGCAAAAAACCGGAACAAACTAAGCTCTTCTATTCTGTAGTTTCTGTAGTACTGTGTATTATTTAGAATATTTAAATATACATCAGTGATTTTAATTTTTTTTAACGGTGCTATACTTTTATGCTTTTAGTTATTTATAGTATAAGTAAACACAATTTTCAATAAAGTCGTTTGTATTAAGCTGGATAAACAATTTGTTCTAGATTAAGAACAGTTTGGAACAATTTAAACAACAAAATTCACCAAATGTTATTTTAACGAATAAAAGCTTCAGAAAAATGCAGTTGGAGTTAATAAATAACACAACATTCGATATCAGAAAGCTCGGCATGGGTATAATCAAAGCTAGCTACGAGTCTAACTTGAAAAATAAAAAGCAAATAGGGTTGGTTCCTAATAATCATATAGCCGGCTTGTAAGCCAGATGGTACATTTCCCAGGATTGTGCGGATTCGTGATACTAAAACGTCAGTAATCAACCAAATTCCTCAAATTAAGTCAAACTTTCAGTACTATGTTATTGAGAAATTAAATAATGAAAATAATACTCTTCGAAAATTTTTATATCACGTTTATTTTCTATTTCTGTGCTGTAGGTAAGCACACTGAGGACAGGCAATATTTTCTCATAAATTATGCCGTAATTGAAAAGTCTTTTATTGTTTAAGTAGAATAAAAATACTAATAAGCAGTAGGCAAATAATCATTTCTACGAGTTATAGATTATTTTATGGTTTTAGCTCTTTAGATAATTATTTCTAATAGTTAAAATTGATCAATTATTGCACTGAAACCCAGTAGCGGCTTTTCTGTATGGGCTACAGGAAGAGGAAACCAATTTGTATAAATATAAAATATTATACTATCTACCCATACCATTTTTATCAAAAAAAACCTGTTCCAACTATACTTTAGCTGGCCGTCTTTGGCGTTTAATATATTTTTCCTTAGCTGATGTTACTGGCTGGTAGAGTTATAGCATCCCCAATTGACGTATTCGGGCGATCAGTTCTGACGACGTCGTTCCCGCTCTTAGATCTTTAATACGGAATTTTTAGATGCTAGAGAGCAATGAAAATATCCGTCTTGCTCATGTGTAGACAGTAAGTATGTTTATTATATTAGCAGTGTTGCCAATGTCCGGATAATTATTCGAGTTTCGGTTAATTTCGTGTCCATTGTATATTTTCGGATAATTAGGTAGGTATTTTACAAAATGGATCTTATAATGCGTACTATAAAAGTATGAAATATTTCGGTATTGTAGGTACAATAGTATTGACCGTTTCGAGTAGTAGATATATAGTTAGTTAGGTATTTGATTTAGTTAATAAATATTTTAATACCGTGCAAATGTAAAAAGACTCCCCTTTTTAAAGGATTAATATATCATTTTCATTATTTTAACTGACTTCTACATATCCGATTGACTTAAAATTTGGTATGTGTTTATAGTTCCGATGATAAAACTGTGGTGTTCTTAGATTAAACGTTTCCCCTCTTCAAGGGTAGTGGAGTTGAGGACTAAGTATTTTCATTGTATTTTTTATCAAATAATAATAATTTTGTCTTCTTCTACCGATCCATCGAACGGTTGTCGACACTAAATAAAGAACCTAATTTCTTTATTTACTAATAGATGGACCGATAGTCGATTCATAATATTTGTTTTAAAAATGACATAAACAAGTTTAATTATGCTTGATGAAAAGTTATTAACGATTTATCATCATTTAAGAGAATATAAACAATATTAATTTAGATTTTTGATAAAGTTCTGTACTTGTTCTAACAGATGTCGCGAGAGAATTGTCTCTAATAAAACGCCCATAAGATTGTTCTACTATCTTATCTAAATACAATGGTATGTCTGATTTTGCTTATAATTGGTATGGGGTTTTTTTGGAACAAGAATTACGAATTTAGGGTAAAACTCAAAATTTGTAAAATTTAAATTTTAAAATTAAAATTAAACTTTCAAATTGAAAATAGCTTTTTAAAAAATTTAATTATTTTTTCTCTGTTAAAATTCTACAACTACGATCTGTACTACAAGAATAATAAATGTATAATGATGTTAAAAATGAGAAAACTAGATAAAATAGTAAATGTTGAGGATAGCAATGTTTCTTCGACTTAGATAGTAAAAGAAAAGTGGACTAAGCATTATAATATTATTATGAAAATCATTGATGAAGACTCTGAACATTTTTTTCCAGCTGTGGAAGAAGCATATTTAAATATTATAAAAGAACATGCTTGTTCCAAAACTAATCTGCTGTCTGGTCTTCACACAGCTTTCAAATAAAAGGGGGCTGTCAGGAAAAGTAGCTTCGGTGTTAAATGTCGTCGTAGGGGAAAAATATACCAGTACAATCAACATCGGTAGGACGCAGAAAAGTTTCATGTGCCAGCAAAAAGGCAAAATCGGCAAGAATACCCTCTGATGTTAAAAAGAGACAAACATCACCTCATTCATTACAAGAGTGCATTAAAAAAATATTGCACCAGGCGCTAATAAATTTTTTTTTGTGTCATCGGCATCAACTGCTACGGTTATTAGCCTCGTGTTCTGTGTAGGCTTTGTTACTGTTTTCCACTTTAGGAACAGCACTGTTAATTAGTATCCAACAGTGAATGGCCGAGTGGGGAATCCTACCAAGGCATCAGAATTAATTTCAAATAATTAAATTAAATTAAAAAATCCCGGCCAACGGTGGGATTCAAAGTAAATAAAAATTGCGCATGCACTTACGTCTGCAATAACACATACATATTAAGCAATAAAGTAGATTGCATTTAGAAATTATGTACGTGATATTTTATATTCCATTTAGTAGTATGTTTTTTATATTTTTCATATTGCTCAATAAAATAGAGTACATTTATATTTCTTTTGGACTTGAATTTTTTACTAAATTATCGAGAAAATGTTATACAGGACATCCCAAAAAAGTATGGAAATCAATGTTACTGTTTTTTTTTTAATGGAGATTCCTGTATATTTATATAAAAGTATCGAGCCCTTAAGACCTTTTATTCAGTAAATAAAAGACGTTTCAGGCAGAACTCCATCTCACTTATCTGCTATATTCCGCACATTTTTGCTACTCACGTGTCTACCGTTTACCAAGCGGTTTTGCCTAACTCGTCTACTATATACCACTCTACTTCGGTTCGCGTCTTTTGGCGAACGCGTCTTCTGCTTACAAATATGCAGCCCGCATTTCACGTTGGCACAGGACGTAGTTTGATGTTTTCTCTTCTTCTTTTTTAAAGAAGCAGTACAATGTTGCTTTTTCTGCTGGGTTGATGACACTCATGTACCATTTAGACGACAGTAAAATATAAAATAAATTACAGTCGTAAAACTTTATTAAAGGTAAACAACATAACCTAAAAAAAAATTTATTTACCTTGCCTTAAAGAAATTTTTCGGGAACAATCGTTAAATTGACATACATCCTTCCAATTTATTAAAGTTGCAGTTCTCAATTAAACACATTTTTTAAATGATCACAAATAATAAAATAATCTTAATTTTATTAAAACCGTAAATGACGGGATAATGACAGAAAACGAAATGTCAGTTTGTTTTATTTGGTACAGTATTGCCAGAACATGTTTTTGTTATGTACCAGATTTGTCTAAAAAATGTACCTGATTCCTTAAATGTATCAGATTTTTCGAATTCTATTTGTAGTGATATCTAATTTATTGAAGGGGAAAAAAAGGTGGTCTTTATTGATAACGAACCCAAACAAGGAACACAATAAATTGTTATGTGAGCCATTTTATTATTCAGTCATGCTCTAACCCTCCAAGTCCCTCTCTGTCTTATTTGGCCTTTGAGGCTCAACTTGTCCGATTATTATACATAATTAAACCCCTTAAGACAAAACCTATGTGACGACTATGGCGGAGGCACTTTCGCGAACATTCCTGAGTCAACGGGATAATATTTGGCGAGAACGTTCTGGAAGCCCACCAATAATTTAAATTTGTACATAAATATTGGTGAAGGATCAACGAGGGATCATTAGACAGTGGTAAATATAAATAGTGAACGATTCAAAGACATTCGAACTATATAAAAATTAGAGTAGTAGTATTATAAAATAATTAAGTGTTTAAATAAATTATTAATAAATAAGCTGTTGTTTTTAAATAAACAAACATCACAATATATATTTTACAAGTGAACACGCAGACTGTAATACATCTATTACAATTGTGAATTGTACTAGACTGGCAACACTGGTTTGGCAACCTAGTTTGTGAGCGGCGCGCCAATTACTGTTGTTGAAATTACATTCAACATGTCCTATCTACTAAATACTAGGTAGACACTCCCTGTATAAACCTCCGCTTTTAGCAAACAAAAATAATAAAGTACTGAATAGTCACTCCCTGTATAAACTAATTATCTAAACTTGAGACAACACGCTTGACTTTCAAATGACCGCAAAACACCTACTATGTCGCAAAGACACCTGTGTTTTCGCAAAGAGTTAATATTAACACGTACGCAATCATGTGATCTGGGACGGCCAATGAGAAAAAAGGCGGTAAAACCGTCGCTGGCTGGCGGGATTGTATCGGAGAAAAACTTTCACTTTCATTTTGGCATCTTGTCAACGCCGGCAGCAAGCCGAAATTTAAGTAAAAGCATTTGTGCGATTTGATTTAAAAAATTATAACATGTAATCAGTTAATAATTTATGTAACCAAGTATTAATATGTAAAATGTGGAATCAGTAAGCAGTGAATACATCAAATTCAAATATAAGGTGATAGTTTCATTTGAATAAAATCAGTGCATCAACCAGAACTTCGAGAGTATCTTCCAGAGGCTACAGGGTGGAACATAAGGCCTTCACCCCAGGTAACATATTTTAAACATAGTCATACAGTCCACCATGATCGAAGGCAGTAAGTGTCAAGCCTTATAAACCCAGGGTAAGACAACTGTGTTCTTTGACAGTTTGAAGGATCTGTTGGAGTGTTTTCTTCTCTTTTTAGCTATATACATTCACCATATAGTCTCACTCGTATTAGGCTCACTCATCATAGTGCGCCACAGACACAGGATATTTATGTATACTGTGCCACAGAGATGCGATCAACCAGAGGACAATGATGTACCAAAAAATATAGATTAACACGTATGAAAATAAAAATATTAAAATTAAATTTATATTTTTATGTTATTTATGTAATTTTAAAATATTGTGTTTTTATGAAATTTAACTGGGTGTTAACTGCACAAATGAACCAATGGAGAAACCGCCCCTGACCTTAACTATCACTCATCGATGACGTTATAAAATCCTACTTTCTTAAATACAACCAGCAAAACTTAGGTCACTAAAATTAACTCGTAAAGGTACTTAACTAGGACCAATGCTAGAAAAAATAGTGCAACGTTTATAACCAGAATATTTGACTAGATAATTATGGAGTACCGTCAACGAATGGCCTACATTCATTAGCAGTTGCTCATACACTATTGTTAGTTTTTTCCTTACTTTTTTTTACTTTATATAGGAACTAACTTTTCTGTTAGTTAATTCCGATTCTGATAGCATGAATATTTCTTTTTTTAAAATTGGAATTTAGAAATATCTATCTAAAACTATATAGCCACTAAACAAGAATGCAAAATTTGAATATTGGTCGTTTATCAAAATAACAAATATTCTCAAAATATAAAGTCGTAAAATAAAATAAATAATAGAAAAACTATAAAAACAAAGAGCCGTTGCTTATTTTACACTCTTATTGTATGATCAATTTCAAAATTACCCCGTACTATACATTTATGGGATCCGTTCTTTAAACTTTGATGCTGAGAAAATTTAAAAATTTATTACTAAATCCATAAAGTTTAGAATTATATCGGAGATGGCGGATGGAATCAATAACGAAAAACTCGGTGGAAATTTATGGTTTTATGGAGAACGGAAAAGTTTTTCTTCTTATTTCTCCTCAAATTGGAACTTGAAATATTTGATTAAGTTTCATTTGGGGGACAGGGCATTGAGTTAGTTATAAAAATACCTCTAAAATTTGGGTTAAGAAAATTGTGAGGCCGACAAATGTAGGAAGAGATTTGAAATTTGGATGTGCAATGGTCCAAGCGCCTGTAGATGATGGGAAGTCATTTGATGACTGTGCTCTGAGCTGATCAATTCGTAAATATCCCAGTGGCGTAAAAAAAACTGTTGCGTGTTAAATAAAATTATTACAAACCGTTTTTTAAATACTATGGAATTCTATAGTAAAGTTATGAATGGTCAAAGCAGTAATCTTATAAAATTTATAAGAGAAGAAGCGACAAGGGATGGCGTTATTATTCCTAGTACCTAGTACCTAATATATTTAGATTAAATATTTTTAATTTGAAACATTTTACCGCAGGAAATCTAAAGGTTTAAATATTTTCACATTTATATTTAAACCAGATTCGCAATAACTGATTTTTTTTCAATTTTTAAATGGCATTTTCCCAAAAATCATTTTACTGAGCAACTCGTATATTTGAAACATTTAAAAAATAGATTTTTCAATTTATTTTGCGAGCAAAATTAATATTATTTAGAGATCTATTATTAGCATGCATTTAAGTAGTACTCGTAGCGACAAAATCACAAAATCATAAATTTGTTAAATATTTGCTTAAAACAGAATTTTCAATTTCAAAATAAAATATACTCGGTGGGTCTTATTATAGGGAACCCATTATGCGATGTCTCAGGGTGGGGCTATGAGAAGTACAATGAAATAATTTGAAATTAACAAAATAATAAATTTAAGTTTTATTATATCTATAAAAAATTAAAAATGAACATTAATTGCTCAGGAATATTTAGATAATTGTCCATCTTCTTCGACTCGAAATAATTATCAAAATATTTATGAATTCTGATATAATTTAGAAATTTATCAATAAAAATGATATTCGTATATCAACCAAATTTATTTTTATTTAGTAAAATGTGTAATAAAGTCTTAAGTTTTGCCAGATTCACTTTTCTTTCATAATTAGTTCCACAACACGTAACAAATAATAAAAAAAAAGAATACTAACTTTATATTTGCAAACCTGATCCAGCTGGTGGTAAGTAATTGAGAATGATGGATATATTTTCACTGGTTCCAAATAAAAAAATTGTTGAACGTCATCCTCGAAACACAATTAGTTTTTGATTTTAGCAAAAACTTGTATACAGAAAAATAAATTAGAAAAAAAAATCAGGTACAAAATCCAGTTTTCCAAAAATTGATAAAATTTTATATTAACATTTAATTTTTATTTAAAAAACTAGGTGTAACTAAAACTTTAAAAAGCAAGAGATTGATAGGGCCTTTCTTTTAAATATCTCAGCAAAAAATTAAATGCTACCGATGATAAATAAATGAGGGAAATGGTAAAATAGTGTACCGCGAAAATAGGCTTGTTCTGCAACCTGATATTGATGGAAGCTCCGACTTAGCTTCTTGTTTTTCTGTCAAATTCTCAAGCTGTACTGAAATCTCAGACTCAAACTTAAAAGGAAGCTAATTTGTATACGTCTTGATCTTAATTTGTCTTTCTTCTTTGGCTTTTAATTTATTTGTTTCAGTAACGTCTATTTTTCCAATAACGAATTTTCTCACAGTTCGTTGATCGTGAATAAATGCTTGCTCTATATGTATCAAAAGAAGCACATTTACTTGCAGCAAAATTTCTTTGAATCGTCTTTATATTTCTCATCTTTTAACTTATAATTGTCATTTCGTATAGTTTTAGGATATCTAATAAGGGTTTTGTACTAACCCAGGATATCTCGAATTAATAAATAAATAAATAAGCTTTATTCAATCCATAGTGAATGTATACAATCATAACAAGTAAATTATACATTGAATAAAGCTAAAAGCTGATAAGCATAAAGATACTTGCTTCGGCAAAAGAACAACAAAAATATATGTAATTTCACAGATTGTGAACAAACATAAATTAATGTAAAACTTATGTACTAACTAGATGAATGATTGTTTGATCGATTTGTAATACCTATCTAATATTAACAATATCATTCTAATAATAACAACAATAAAAATAGACTCTGCTATTAATTTTAGACGTTGCCAATCATCTTCTTTGTAAAAGATGGCTGTGTCATCTGCGAAACCAATAATTTTGCCCTTAGTTTTTAATTGGAATAGTCCATTTATATATATTTTACAGAGTATGGGTCCTAAGACAAAGCCTTGCGGAACTCCATACTCTATTTCTTTCTCCCTGCTGATTTCTTCGCCCACTTTGACTTTTTGAGACCTTCCAGTGAGGTAACTAGAGAAGAGTTGTACACAAGTACCTCTAATACCAATATCCTCAAGAGACTGACAAAGTAGAGGATAACTCACAGTGTCAAATGCTTTTTTAAATCAATAAAAATACTTAAAGAGGGTTTGCTTCCATTGAGTGCTTCAGTAACTTTTGTGGTCAAGGATAATATGGCGTCCTCACTTGATGTATTTGATTTAAATCCATATTAATTATAACATAAAATATCATATTTATTTGGAAGTTTTATTAATTTTTCCTTTAGTAATAATTCAAAGATTTTTGACATATAAGTAACTAACGATACAGGTCTGTAACTGTTTACGTCCGTTTTTTCACCTTTCTTAAATATCGGTACAACTAATGCAGTTTTGAAAATTGAAGGAAAGCAGCCCACTTCAATCCACTTGTTTAAAACATATGTTAATGGCTCCAATATATATGGAACTAATAGTTTGATTACTTAAGCTGTGATACCGTCACAACCTACTGCTCTATTATCTTTTAAATTGTTAATTATGTAACTGACTTCTCTTGGTTCTATATATAAAATGCATTTTCTTTATATTTAGGCTCTAATTAAATTTTTTCAGCCAAAGTTTTCCCTACTTTGGCAAATTTGATATTAAACTCATTTGCTATTTCTGTTTCTCTTATTAGAAGCTCTCCTGATTCATATTTTATTGACTTAATTTTTTAAGAGTTTTTATTTTTTCCCTTATTTTATTTACTACGTCCCATAATTGTTAAGAATTATTTTTATTAAATTTTATTTTTATAGTATTTAAATTTAGTTTTTTTTTTATTAAGGAATTTACTTTGTTTTTATGTCATTTATATTCTTCAGTTAATTGTAAATTAAAAGGATAATATGAGTTTGTAAATCAACATTTAAACATAAGGACATTTAAAATCAATTTTAAAAATAATTTTTTATTTACATACATGTAGTTTATTTTTTGGTTTTACTTAATTTTATAATTGGAGCCACATCTAGTTTTCTTCCTAGTGTCTCGCAGTTTGAATAACTTCTAAGCTTTTGTGGGATAGTTGAGTTTTGTATTTGGGTTTCCTTTAGGTTTCTGTATTATTATTTGATTTGAGTTGTCCGAGCTATGACGTGGTTCCTCTTCACATTTTTTTCCTCTTCTAGTTCTTCGTCACTTTCTTCAACAAATTCTTTATGAGAAGGATTGGGGGGCTCGCTATGTACTTGCCTAATTGGTATATTATCAAATAATTGAGCATCAGTAATAGTTTTTTCTATATCACTTGCAGTGTATTCAACTCCTATTATTATTTAATTTCTTCTAAGTTCTGCGTTTTGATTATTATTTATAGCTTCTTTTAGTGCAACTACTAGTACTTTTCTCTCTTTTAACTCAATTTTGGTAAAATCTTTACTAATAATTATATTTTTTCCTTTAAGATTTTTTGCATTAATTAATATTTCGGTTTTTATTAAATTTGTTGCAAGTGATAAAAGCAGTGGTCTAGCTTTTTGAGATTTTCGACCTATTTTATAAATATTATTAATATCCCTTTAAATTAGGGGTACACCTATTTGGTTGTTAATTACTGTTAATACCTGTTGTGCTAAAATTTACTTATTTTCAATATTCTTTTCTGGAATTCCGTAAAATACCAAGTTATTTTTCTTAAATTTTCTTTCATGTCTTTCTAACTTGACTTTTAGGATGTTGTTTTCTTCCTCAAGAGATTTAACCTTTTCTTTTAAGTTTCGATTTTATATTTGAATTGCAGTTGTTAAAGACTGTGATGTGATTGCTAGGTTTTTTATACGTTCCGTTAGATCATGCTTTACGCTTTTCAATAAAATGTATACGTCTTTAAGTGTTATGTTTTCTTCGGGCATTTTGACTGAATCATTTAATGTATTAATTGCACTAACCTGGTATATCACGCTACTGTTCGACTTATCTGGGCTTCTACTCAAAAAAACGTTGACGACTATCAGCAAAAACTACCAGGTTCAATTTGATGAAAGGTAGTGGCCTGAAATTTTAGGAAATAGTATACTATAAGTAAAGTCAACTTTCAGTATGTATTAAGAGGAGTATTTACTTGGCTGTAGAGCGGAGCATGCAAGGGTTTCGTAGTACCCCACTTTTAAAGTTTATTTTTGAGTTATTCTGAAAGAAAAAAATATGTACGTGTAGGTAAAGGATAAATCTATGCTCCTCTGGAAACACTTTTTTAAAATTTGAAACTGTTTTTTCTAAAAAAAAATACAAAACTCGACTTTTTTTACCCATTTTCTCAATTTTTTTTAGAAAAAACTAAATTGAATTTTGAAAAAGTGGTTCCAGAGGAGCATAGATTTAACCTTTACCTACACATATATATTTTTTTATTTTAAAAATAGTCAAAAATAAACTTTAAAAGTGGGGTACTACGAAACCCTTACACTGCAAGATTTTTCGTCTGGAAAGTGGCGCCTCTGTTAGATTTTTAAGAAATTAATATTTGTGAATGAAAACAATTTATAATATATTTTACTGATGTTTTACGAGGGATAAATAAATTTTACGTATTTGTACACCTTATGTTTTACGTAATTTATTTCTGTAATACTAAGATTAGCATATATATTATATGCAAGGGTTTCATAGTACACCAATTTTACGGATTATTTTTTAATTTTACTAGAAGAAATTTTATGTAAGTACAGGTAAAGGCTTAATCCATACCTCTCCGGATTTTGAAAAAATCTAAGAAAAAAAACGAAAAGAAATAGAAATGTTAAAAAATGCTAGAAGAGAAAAATATATTTAATTTTTGCCTACAGGAGCATTTATTTTTATTACAATAAAAATAGATATACGTTAAAAGCTTTTTCGTCTAGAAGGTGATACCAACAAAATATATATCTTTTTCTACTCTTTAGTGATAAACAATACGTAAGTGATTTGAATTCATGTTGTTATTTTTTACACACAGTAACTTCGCTCAATTATATTAAATTAATTTTATCATTTATTTATTAAAAAATATATATATACGAAATTGGAAGGTATACACTGAGATGTGAATTATATGTTTTTGTTTAATGAATACTTCTTCGAGTCAACAATAATTATTAATTCCAGCATGTTAATATCTCTTCAATCCGTTAAAGTAATGTAAATATTTTTTTTTTGCTTTCGCGCATGGCTTTGATCTGTCGCACCCTTTAAGGCGCGTTGCAAGAGAAAATTTTCTAAAAAGTTAGCCAATGTTTATAAATGAGAGAAAAACGATTGTAACAAGCTGATTGTGCATTGTGGTACAATAAAAGACTCGTTTCCACTGCTTTAAAATTTGGAAAAATTTGTAAAAAATCTCCTAAAATCTTTAATTTATTTCTAAAGCCACCCGATATGGCATGGAGCATAAATTCAGAGCAAAATAAGATTTGGAAATTTATTTGCATGTAAAAGTTTTTAAATGTGGACATTTTATTGAATTCGAATTTGATTATGTTGCTGCCAGTCTGAATGGAATTAAAAAAAAAAAACAAAACTCTATGATAGAGTTAAAATGTCCATATAGAGCTGAAGGGCTGACTGTAGAAGAAGAAATATGCAGTAGAGAAATAACTTTTTGGAAAAAGAACAATTCCATTAAGGACAACCACTATTGGTATTTTCAAATTCAGGGCTAGCTGCACATAACACAAATGGATTTTTGCATTTTGTGCTTTTGTGCTTTTGGACTTCTGGAGGAATAAAAGTGGAGAAAATATCTCATATTGATAGCTTTTGAGAAGAAAAGATACAAAATAAAATTAAATTTTTTTATATGCAATATGTCTTGCCGGAACTTGTTGACAGCGAAGCAATAGAGACATGGGAAGTACGGGACAGAATATTAAATAATTCGTGAGAAATTTTGTTTAATGTTTATTAACATAACGCAAGGAATCTTATATTATTTTGAATATTTTTATTAATTTAAGAATTAAATTTTATTTATTTCTAAAACATGGTAGTAGGCGATCCATTTAAGATATGATTAATGTCTTATTATTATAATACACTATTTTAAATTTAAGATTTTACCAGTGGCAGTGGTAATTGATGATATATAATTATTATTATTATTATTATTATACCAAATGTTTTAAAAGATTTTGATTCGGATTAGAAGTTTTACTATACAGCCAAGTCATGTAGGTATTGTTATTGTAATAAGATGAGTAACTATTATCAATAGAAATTTAAAATTCAAACATAAATCTTTGTAACGACGTTATTTATAACTTTATTAACTTCATAACGGTCAAAAATGTTAGTTAACTTATTTAATTTTAAATATAAATTGATTTTCATTTAGAAATTTTCGAAAAGTTCACTATATTGTTTAGTTGTTGCAACTTTACTGTGCTTAAGTAGCGTTCAGATTAAAATATGAATTTATGGAGCTTAAGTGAAAAACAGAAACTAATGCTTTCATTCCAAAAAAAGTTTTATGGCCAATAAAAAAAATTTCGAATTGTGATATCTGCAAGTCCTTATTTAAAACCTTTAAATTTAATATTATCATTATACAAGAGTTATTTTTACAAATTGATACAAATATCGAACATAAGTTTGTCGACATAAACATTTCCATAATACAAATAAATATATCTCTGTTAAAGAATACTCATAATTTATTTAATATATTCATTTAAACATGTTTTTGTTTTTTGTCTAGATGATATTGAATACTAACTTTTTCTATATAACTTCTTATCGAGACATTGTGAGATAAAAAACAGACAATTAATTAAAAGCGTACTCACAATTTTTCAGGTATAGAAGTTTCAATGCTATACTGTTTCCCAAATTATGAAAATACTAAAGAATATTAAAAAAATAAAAAAAAATAAAAAGCCAATTAAACAATGTGTTAATATCTACAGAAGAACATCGTATTTCTTTTTTGGAAATAAAAAGTAGTCGAAAATTGTGAAAATAACAACATATTTTTATTTCACAAAAATAATAAGTCAGTTTTTGTTTTTTATGTAAATCATATCATTTTCAAGGCAATAAAACAGAAGAAAAGTCACCGAATACCGATTTCAAAAAGGTCTATTAGTTTTTCTAGGAAATGGAAAGAGAAAGAACGCTTTTTAAACGAGTTAAAATTCTTTACTAATTTCGATAACTATAAACGGATTAAGGTATTTTGTACCGTGTTAAAAAATTTAAGAAAAATTTTGAAGAATAATTCTTTTTTTTTTAAATTAGTAAACTTTGACAAACATATAAAATATTCTAAAAGATAAATCACATTTATGTGTTTGTACAAAAATTTTATTTATTTTTCTAAAATAATATGGATTGTCCTCTAAAATATATATAGTGGCTCGCAAAAAGTCTGCTTTTTATGTTACTTTTTTCAGAAAATGTTATTCCTGATAAAACTTGGTGTTTAATTAAACCTAAAACTTTATTTATTCAAAAAATTCTGTACCATAAATATAAATTTGGCTGCACAGTGAACTAGGTACTCTTTTAGGAATCGAACCCACATTTTTACATATAAGATTAATTTAAGAAGATGTATATAACTCCACATAGTAGTTTTTTAGTTAATACAAATAATATAGATTATTATATCCTTTTTAACCTACTTCAAAAAGGAGGAGGTTCTCAATTCGTCTGTATATATTTTTTTAAGTATGTTCAGCGATAATTCTTTAACACAATGTCCGATTTAAATGATTCTTTTTTGCTGGAAAGGGGGTACTTCCGGGATGGTCCCTTAAAAATTTGGTCAAAATCTAATAATTGGGTCAATGGAAAAATCCTCAAACTTTTCATTTTTTATGTATGTTTAGCGATAATTCTTTACCACCTTGTCCGATTTCTATAATGCTTTTCGTTAGTAAGGGGGTACCTCAGGGGTGGTCCCATATAAATTTGGTTCAGATGTGGTGATGGCATCTGCACGATTTTAAAGTCGGTTTTTTAAAATTACTTTTAATACATCTTACGTAAATAAAAAGTTTAATAATTTGGTGCTTTTTTGATGCGTCGTTTTATGATTTCACTTTGCATATGTTTAAGTACAGATAATTATTATTACTGGCAGTTTATTTTAAATCATTAAAATAATATTTTGTTGATCCAAAGAAGGCAAACAAAAAAGCCATATCACATTCAGTGTAATAATAAAAGTTAGATATATAAATATAGTATATATATATATAACAGACTAAACTTTCACTTTCAATCTCACCTTTTGTCGTAAAAGACTTTTAAATTTTTACCAGTGACGTCCGTACCGGGTTTGAACTGAATATTTTTGAACAAAAATATGGTGCGCCACTGCTTTTTCTAAATACCAAATTATCTTTAAAATTCTTATTTATTTTGGAGCAAATTTGGTTCATGATGTACTTTCGTACAAAGCACCCTTTTCGGGTAAGAAAATAAAAACCAGTATATTGAAACTGCTTTTGATATTTTGTTGAAATTTGGTAGGAACCCACCATGAGTGGAAACACTTTTTTTGGACAAAATTTCATAAAAATATCTAGAGTGATAAGAAACTTATGATAAAATAGTTTTTTTTTTCTTAAAACTTTAACACCCAAAGGATTCACACCTCTAAGTATCGGCACTCAATTAATAAATACCCTGTATTAATTAATATTATCTTATTCGAACCAATCGTCTATTTTTTCGTTATTTGTATTTATATTTCACAACTCTATACTCTTAAATGTAATTTAATCTAACTAAACCTATTCACTAAATTAAAATATTAAAATAATGTAAAACCCTCTAAAAATCGAACTGCGTTATAACAATATCTCGCAATGCACCGAGAAAAACAAATACGATTCTGGTTCCCCTAATTTAGGTAACTCTGACTCACTCGGCAGCCGTGTTAGGTGTTTTCGGTTCTTTTTTCTTAATTTCGCGCGTTAGAGCTTGAAATACGTATCCCTCGTATCTACAGGCAATTGTTAAAATTATGAATGAATGCGGATTTTGTTTAGTCTCGGAAGTAATTTTGTAGTATTTAGGCTCCACCCTAAAGTTGTAATTTTTATACCTACTAAACTACCGTTGCCCCGCAGGTCTTTCAGTTTGTAATGTAAATTTTCCTCTTAAAAGTTAAAAAAAAAATTGTTTTTTAAAATTGTTTATGGGAGGTAAAGACCTGAAGACATTTTTTTTAAAATTAAGTTTAATATATGTAGAGGCAACTTTTTTTATGTACTATATAGTAAAAAATATTATTTTTTTTTCGCTCCACTCTACTGTATACCCGTGGAAAGAGCGAGATTTTTTGGTCAATACAATTCGCCATTAAACTCCTCTCTATCAAATAAATATCCCGTTTAATCAATGGAACATTGGTATTCGCATATTGTTCATATTAAACGGAATTCACGATTAGGTATTAAAATGTTACCTAGTCTAGACCCATAAATCTCTCACCAGTTAGCAATAAATACCAAATTTTCCACGTAAACTTCTGTGTACTTAATATAATGGCCAGGATAGGAAAAATGCATTTCTGTTCGAAAATTGAATTTAGATAAAACGGATTCCTGAATAAATATCTATTTAAAGGTGAGCCCTGGGAAGACGTGGAATAAATAAGATTAATGCGAAGACAGCCTGTATAGCGCCGGAGCCTGCTCGTTTGTAATCGAGAATGGCGGGATGGAAATGGAATAAGGATGGCTGACCTCATTTAAGATTATTTAAAACTATCTCGGAGCTTTCCCAGCTTTTTTGTTAATCTGACGGAAAATTGTATTTCATGATTACTTAACACAGCAAATACTTGTTATTGTTATTTTTGATACTCCAGTTTTATTTTACTTAATTATAACAAAACAGCTAGGGTTTTCCATCTGATTAAAATGTTTTAGATTAAAAAAATAGGATAAAAACGATTATTGAACAAAAATAGAAGCTTAAGGCCATAGTACCACCTCCAATATTCGTAACATGAACAAATTTTGATAGATGTCATTTATGTGTCATAAATTAAGAATCCTTTTGTTCAACAGATGGAGCAATATTCTGTTAACTGTTATAAAATAACCCCTAGCCACTACGCGATAATAAGTAAACGAGTTCCTGACCTTGACAAATATTTTCGATCTAGCAGGCACCTAAATAAAAGTTTTGGATTAGATTCGGGACATCGGTATATTTACTTAGTAGTTCATTCTTGTGTCCAGTCATCAAAGGACAAAGGTCTTCGTATCATTACGTAGGGACCTAAAAAATAATTTTAAAATAAATCAAAATAGTCTTGCAATCGAAAACGAGGTTAGGATTTAGATGGGTAGATAAAACCGAAACCACATAGCCAGACTTAGAGATTATGAATTGAATAACATTTCGGTTAAGAAGAAAGTTTATTGAAATAATAGGTGTGCTTGCTTCATAAAAACTGAATTTAAACAAATATTGTTTTAGTTTTAGTATATATGTTTTCGTGTTAAATTATGCGATCTTAACCTTTAAATTGTCGGTTATCCGAATGTATTGTTTTTGACAGTAATTTTAACTCAGATTCATTTCTTGTCAAGATTGTATTATCGTCTTGAAAAGTTTTCTGCAGTTCTTTTTAATCATTTTCATTGGTTTTTGTTATCTGGTTAATGCTTTCTAAATTTTTTTTGTAATATATCGACATATTTCTTTACAGCATCAATTAATGATGGACCTGCAGTCCTCACAATTTGATCATTAAGTTGTTAAATTTTTTTCTGTGTTAAATCAGTAATGTTGGTAGTTTTAAGTAAACATTCATCATGTAATTTTGTTGAATATTCATTGTAAAGTCGTAATTCAGCTTGGATTTGATTTATATCGGTACGTAGCGGTGGTAAATTTTGATTCATCTTCATTAAACCTGTATTAAGTGATTGTATTTTAATATTAAATTCGTTGTTTGTTTAAATTGAATCATCGACATAATTTGTGGTTGTCGTATGTTTACCAGCTGTGGGCGGATTTCTCGATATAAATATTTCAAGGTCCTTTGTTTTACTGCTGATAACGCTCACAATATCATTTAACTTACTGATATTTGTATTTAGAGTAGAATTTTTCGCATCAAAAACATTTTTAAATCTGCTTTCCAACTGCACTATATTAATCTTAGGTGAAGAGGATCTGCTTGAACCATGACCAAACTTATCGAGACTCATGATGAAAATGCTGATAAATTGTACTCTAATATATAATTTCTGCTTCTCGAAGTTCATAGATTATGCTTCCTCTCTTTCGTTATCATGTGACGTATTTCCGGCATTTTTAGGTGCTACTAACAGCTTCAGTCTCTCTACAAGTTAATTTAGATCGCTATCCTCTACATAGAAAGGTACGATTGTAGTTTTGGAGTGAGGGTAGCCATATGTGAGTAGTAGGGATTAAGTGTAAGGGTTAAAGAAAAGGTCCTTTATTTCTCACAAGTCAATTTAATTGGCGACCGGTTTCGAAGTTGTCACTTCATCATCAGGCACACCTAAATGGAATGTCAAGGAGTCAGTTGTAATAAAAAACAATTATAAAAGCATGAACGGACTTTAACATATACAAAATAACAGAAAAAAACACAAAAGAAAGTTAAACAATAACCTTGACTCACCTTGACTAATTCCATAAAGGAAGCGCTACAAAAAGTTTAACAGAACGAGTTAAATAAGTCATGTGTAGTAAGTATTTTTTAAAAAAATTTTAATTTAGGTTAGGTTAAACCACCAGATGTCTGTTTGAATAAAATAATTAATTAAAACACATTTAAGACAATTATTAACTAAACAACACAAAATAGTTTTACAAGCACAAACAGTTTAAAAATTTTTAAGGATATAATGTTAATTACTGAAAGTAAAAAGTAAAAAAGTAAAAATTATCAGACTGTCAAGACATCTATCTAGATTTTTAACGAATCAATGCAGTAAACTGTAAATTTTAAATTAGCGGATAAATAGTGTACTAACGAAGGTGTTATTTACTGAAAGTGAGTATAGGTGGCGGTGACAAAATTTATTGAAAGTAAAATATATTAAACTGAGAATGAGAAAGCAAAAAAATTTTTATACTAACAAGAAAATTAGAACACTAAACAAGAAAATATGAAAATTCATATGTAAAAGGGAAATTTGAAGCAGATAATCAAAAGAAAAATTACTGTTACAGGAAACGGAAACTAGGTTGACAGTACGAATGTCAAAAAAGAAAAGTCAAATTTTGGCGTATAACAACCACGTGGGAGAATTTGAATAAGCTAAAAAATTTAATAAGATGCGAATGGGCAAAAATTAATGGAAAGAAAATCTAAATTGGGAGAGTTAATTGTGGTAAGTAACTGACTGAAGATCAAATGAGTGGGGGTAAAAGTCTGAAAATTTATCCGCTAATTTAAAATTTACAGTTTACTGCATTGATTCGTTAAAAATCTAGATAGATGTCTTGACAGTCTGATAATTTTTACTTTTTTACTTTTTACTTTCAGTAATTAACATTATATCCTTAAAAATTTTTAAACTGTTTGTGCTTGTAAAACTATTTTGTGTTGTTTAGTTAATAATTGTCTTAAATGTGTTTTAATTAATTATTTTATTCAAACAGACATCTGGTGGTTTAACCTAACCTATATTAAATTTTTTTAAAAAAATACTTATTACACATGACTTATTTAACTCGTTCTGTTAAACTTTTTGTAGCGCTTCCTTTATGGAATTAGTCAAGGTGAGTCAAGGTTATTGTTTAACTTTCTTTTGTGTTTTTTCTGTTATTTTGTATATGTTAAAGTCCGTTCATGCTTTTATAATTGTTTTTTATTACAACTGACTCCTTGACATTCCATTTAGGTGTGCCTGATGATGAAGTGACAACTTCGAAACCGGTCGCCAATTAAATTGACTTGTGAGAAATAAAGGACCTTTTCTTTAACCCTTACACTTAATTACGATTGTAGTATTTCTCAACATTTGTTTATTGTTTAGTCTTTCTTCCCGTGTTTGTTTGATAGCATTATTTTTAATTTTATTAAAACTTTTAGCTTTCTTCTTAATATATATATAAGGTACGTGTCTAGTATTTTTCAACATTTGTATATTGTTTTATCTTTCGTCTTTGATTAACAGCATTCTTTTAAATTTTATTATAACTCTTAGCTTTTGTCTTGTTTCTTAAATAGAGATCTAATAATAGTGCTAAATATCCAAAATTTGTTTGTAAATTTGATGATCCTTTGAAGTAAAATTTGTGGGTTTTTAGAAAATAATAATTCGTATAAACCAGGAGTAGCATTAAACTTCTTTCTTTCTTTTCAAAATCACTTTATTAAAATTTATATACAAATAGTGTTTATAATAACATGTCATATACTTTATTAGAAGGATTTCTTCTCGATTAGCTCTTCGTGAAGTGTTCTCTTCATTAGTGGTCACCAAGGGCAAACACGACCGATGTTTTGGTCGTGCATACGACATTTATCATTTTATATTATCATTTATGTGACTTCTCCTTATTGTTGTTAGTGTTGGTGTTCGTATTTAGATTCTCCATGTCTAGGGGTCTATATTTTGCACCCTTTTTCCTCTTTTTGACAATTCTGTCAATTTCATCCTCATCAGTATCTGCTTCAGATTCATCAGTTAACGGCTGGAATTTATTGTTAGTAGGTGTTATTGTTTGTTTGGTTTTTTGTTTTATCAGTTTCTCAAAATTAGAGGAGAATTTCTTTGGAGCTATGAATGGTTCCTCTATGCTGGCTATCTTAGCTGCTTCAATATCTCTGAGCTCTTGCTCATACCTAGCTCTTTCTGTTGGCGTTCTCTTCTCAAAGAGGCTATTCGGGGAATGAGGTAACCTTTCATGATTGTCCTGAAATCTCTTTTCATCTTCTGAGGTCATGCTGGATTCGTAACCAAGTATATTGTCAGCAATTCTACTTGGCATACCTGTTCTTCTAATTCTTGGATCATTTGCAGGGTATTTTTTGTTTATTGCTCCTGTGTTTTTGAGCTCTACTGTACTCAGATCTATTTGAGTACCAAGTATGGGAACTGGGGGTGAGGGATTGTACCCAAATTGGAAGCTACTCAATTCACCTCCGCCTTGGGCATTTTCCTCACCTCCAGTTTGAGAGAGGGAGCTTGTGTTAGTGTGTCCACTATAGTTATTTGTATTGAAGTCCAGGAGGTTAGTCATTACGTTCGGGGGTAGACTTAGGGTTTTGTATTGAATACCCGTGGCATCGGTAACGTATGATGACACAAACTTATCTGGGGACTTTTCGCCTGGTTCTTTTTTATCTGTTTCAACCATCGTAACGTCCATGCTTTCTTGGCTGTCAATTGTGTTTGTTGATTGAATGGAATCGTCTGATTTTTCCAGTTCGTCAATCAATTTCTGGACCGTGTCATCGTATTTTTTCACGTGACTTTCTTCTGAGTTTTCCTCTTGGCTATCCAGGTACTCTAACGACTCATCAGAGCCTGCCACCGATGGCTTACGTGCTGTTTCAACTTCAGACTTGTTTACCGGCGTTTCTGCCGCCTCACCAACACTTTGGCGGTCGTCTGAAGGTCGAACCTCCAGAATTTTTGCCGGGGGGGCCTCCTGCACAGCACAGTTGACCCCAGGATTAGCTTGTGTTAGATTATGCTGTTTTGTACTCACGGTTGTATTTTCAAATTGTGTTCTTAGCTTGGTTTTGCCGGTTCTGGGTGATTTGAACGTTGTGGTGGTCGTAACTTTCTTTAAGGCTTCGGTATTAAACCTAGTTTTGAGGCGTTTGGAGTATGTTGTCTCAAAGCCGTGCAAGGCTGCTTGAAGTGCCCCTTTGGGCTCGGTCATTGACCTCTTCCCTGGTTTATGGGAATTTACTTACACTGGCGTAGAAAAATACTTCGATCCAAAGAAAAATCGTTTGTTTTGACAGCTGTCAGTCGCAAAAATTACACAGAGTAGCGTGGGTTCTCTCAACTATCGCCTAGAACAGTTCTAGTAGCATTAAACTTGTTATCACCTAGAACTATATCATGTTTGTTAAATTCTAGTTCCTTAGTACCCATTAACCATTTATTGTCCGTATGAACGGATCTATAACAGTCATCATAATAGATATATTTTTCAGCGTATTCGGGGTATTTGTTTTTGAAAGAGTAAAACCAAATTTGGTAGATTTTCACACTTTTATGTGTGAAAATCTACCAAATTTGGTTTTACTCTTTCAAAATTAAATGGATTTTCATCAAGTAAAGGCCGAAACAATAAATAATTCGGGGTATTTGTTTTTCTCTGGCTCGTTTACTTCAGCTATTTCTTTTAAAGGTTCTAGTACAGAATTAAAAAAGTTAAATTCTTTTTTATCAACTTTCATTTTCATCAAGGCGTTATACTTTTTTGAATACGCGTGATGCATACATTGACATCTTGATCATATCTGAAGTATTTTTGATGTGATACATCTATTATAGGTCTTCAGCTATCTACAGGTATATTCAGGTGTCTTTATAAGTCTTCAGAAGTATTCAGAGGTCTTCAGAAGTCTTTAGAGGCCTATAGAAAGGTCCTCTCATATATGTTAGTTATTATTCATGATGATTTATATAATAAGTTTAGTTTGATTTCATGTTGAGTTTTCATTGCTTATAAATTATATATTAACATACATGAATTATAAAAACACTTTTAAATATTCAACAGAATTTCAGAATCTTACTAGCGTAGATATTTATCGATAAAAATTGTGTAATGAAGTTTAAGATAAATATGGATTATTTAGTTAATATTTATTGAATGAGATATTTGGGATTTTTGAGCCGGTTGAAGATGAGGTAAATGTTGTTTATCATTTTCCCACCTTAATAATAATAATAATTAAGGTCTTTATTTTTTCTACATCCATAATAACAAACATACAGTAATTAAACAATTAATTGAGATAGGGTGTACGAAAAAAAGCCGAATATCAGGTGGATGTGTCATATGTTTCAAAAAAATAACCTATGTTTTTCATCTTAGGCAGTAGTCTTTAACTCATATTCTCATACATGAATAATATCAAGATTATGTTGTAGATGGTAACAAAGAGAAGATACGTTAAAATTTTATTTATTAAATGTTTTTGCTACATTTTCATAAATATTTTCATGAACTTGCAATAGATGTTTGGGGGGGGGGGGGGGCTTCATTAAAATAAGCGGTTGCTGATTTATTCTTCTTAAATGCATGATAAACTTCAATAATGTTTACGTCTTCGGCAGTCCTCACCTCATATTCTTTTTTATGAGTAACGTCAAGGGTATTTGGTAGATAATATCGAGTAATGGCTACTGTAGGATCATAGATCATATTATTATGCACAATCCTAAAATGTAGTGCAATTTTAGCACCATTTGTGTAAAGTTTAGTACCCACTTGCACTTTTGCTGCTATTCCATATTTCTTAGCCACTTCGTAAAATATCAAACTTTCAGCTAAACATACGCCACACTAGGTTGCTCGAATAAATTCTTGTTTGATACAACATTTAATTAGGTTAAGCGAATATATTCTCGCATAAGGTTAGTAATGTTAAAAAAATACGTCTACTCAGTATGAGTGGTAAATAAAGTATGATGAAATTTTGAATCTCCTAATGATTTTAAGCTTGAGTGACCCACATGACTGAACCATGTTACACTTTCTCAATATTTACTGTTTGTATGTTTTCTCTAATAAACAATAAATTTGTATAATTAGTTGTTAAATATTTATTATATATTAATTATTATTTTCATGAACTTTTTCTTTAACAAAAAGCATCAAAATTGCCGATTTTGGATAAAAATGTATCATTTTACGTGGTTTCTTATGGGGGAGAACGAACAAATTTGATTCATCATTTCAAAAAGTCTTTATTTACAATATATATACAATTCGTTTCTAATAACATTTTAATTTCATAATAATAACAGCGGGATTTCTTCTTAATGACTTCAGGAAGTATTCCTCTTCTGCAATGTCCCCAGGCGCCATGACCGATGTCTTGGCCGTGAAATTAAGAAAGTATCAGTTAATATTTTGACTTCACGTGACCTCTCCTTGCTAAACTCAGCATTATAGGTCAATATAGGCTATTAACCAGATCAGTAGTGGTACAGTGTTGAGTTTTTGTTGATTTTAATTATGTCTGTCGTCCCTGAAAAACCAGTTGAAAAAACAGGGTTGTCCTAAAATGTGTGTCATTTATGTTAGTTTATGTGCATGAATTAGTAAAATCACAAGACTACACAATTAATCCATCACACAGCGCAGAAATTTCGGCAAGCCGTGAATTTTCGCACTGTGCGATGACGTCACCGTGCAGTCTTCCGTCCGACGAAAGTTTGTAGCTATTCATCGTAGTGATTTTACTATTCAGTGGGGTCTTCGCTGTTAAGGAGGATGTACGTCGGTTTTCTAATGTATCCTGTCTCGTATGTATGTTAGTGAGTGCATTTTGCGGATATTCATGCCCCTACTCACACCAATTTCACAGAAACTCACAGGAGTTCTGAGAAAAAGTGCTTCCGTAGTCGCATAAACATCCACAAAAGCATTTTACCATGTAATTAAACGAATGTTAATGTATTTAAGAAATTTGAATGATAGATTTAATTTAAGAGTTTGAAATTGATGTCAACGTCCGTCATGAACGCGTTGTATGTCTCTATGACGTCTTTTCCCGTTTTACATTTTATTAGTCTGGCGTTCAGTTCTCTGACTGCTCTGGTTAATTCACCTATATTGATAAGTCTATTAAGGGTCTCAAATTCGTTGTTTAGGGCCGTGAAATCGTCCATTGCCACGCCTGGGGTTGGTTGTTTTTGTGTATCTGTTCTTCTGGGTGGAATTTTCACATTTTCATCAATTTCACGTGCGTATTTAGTTGGTAATGCTGGAAATTCTGCATTTGCGTTTCTATTCTTATTTCTGGCCTCCCATTGGTTCAGGATCGGTTGGGGGGCGGGAACATATTTTTGCTGCTGCTTTGGCCTTCTTTCAAGCATCCTCTCGTATTTTTCAAGATAGTTGGGGCATTTCGTGTAGTTGGCAGGGTGATCACCCCCACAGTTTGCACACGTTGCCGGCGTATCGGGAGTTTTTATACAAGTTCGCGTGTGGTGATCACCCGCGCACTTCACACATTTTGCTGGTCGGCCACAATTGGACGTGGCATGCCCCCATTGCTGGCAGTTATGACACTGTATTATGGCCTTGGTGGATTTACGTAATTCCCATGTTACTCGCGTGTATAATATTCTTCTTACATTCTTGTTTAGGAAGTCTAATGTAATTGCAGTGTCAGTAACAACCAGGAACAGGGGCCTGTCCTTGGTTTTCATTTGGTATATTGATCGAGCTTTTATATCGTGCTCCTCTTCGAGATTTTCCTCTATCTGTTGGATATTTGTGCCTTCCGCCAGTCCACGCAGAACAAAAGCATGTGATTTATCCTCGTTCGATGTATAGGTGTGGTATGGTATGTTATCACTTTTAATATTATTTATTACTCTTTCGTGGTCTGCTTTTTCGTCAACGAATATTATAGTAGTTGCATTTGTGTGCTTCACACTAAACTGGCCTTTGACTTGCACTTTTAAGTCCCTGATGAGTGACTGTTGGTCTTTCGTTTTCCCGTCTATGACGATGGGCGGCATGGTTTTCTTGGTTACTTTTAAGGCTTTTGTTCCAAAGTTTTTTGTGAGTGGTGTTCTATTTTGATTTTGTGCATTTAGAGTTTCATTGTTAGCTTGCGATGTTGCAGCGTTCGATGTTGTTGGTAGATCTCTCATTTCAAGTGGTCTAAATTTCTGTCCCTTTTTTCTTTTCTTGACTATCTTGCCAATTTCGTCGTCACTCACATCATCGTCGGATTCATCAGTCAGAGCGTCGAATTTATTGTTGATTGGTGTTATTGTTTTTAGTGATTTCTCTCTTATAAGCCGTTCAAAGTTGGTGGAGAACTTTTTGGGCTTTATAAAGGGTTGTTGCTCCATACTAGCCTTTTTTGCAGCTTCTAATTCTCTCGTTTCTTGTATGTGCCTCGCCCTTTCAGCTTCTGTTCTGAACTCAAACAGGCTGTTCGGGGAGTGGGGTAGGTTATCATTTTTGTCCATTCTAGTTCTGACGTCGTCATCTGACGTGATGCTAGATTCATAATTTAATATGCCGGAGGCCACACTCACCGGAAGTTCTTTCCTTTTTTGTCTAGGATCTTTAGAGTTGTTTTTGCTGATAGCACCGGAGCCTTTAAGTACTACTGTGTTCATATCAATTGTACTTCCTAAAATGGGGACTGGGGGTATGGGAGCGTACCCAAAGCGGAAACTACTCAGTTCATCCCCACTTTGGGCAACCGCCATACCTCTAGTTTGAGTTTGAGTGTGCGTTTGAGTGTTTTGACTGTAGTTCTGCGTGTTAAAGTCAAGAAGGTTTGTAATGACGTTCGGAGGGAGATTAAGGGTTCGTATTGGTGTTCCTTCTGGCCCTGTTATGTATGCGGAGACAAATTTATCGCTATCAGGAGTTTTTTCACCTGGTTCTCTCTTTGTGCTGTTATCAACTACAGTGGTGTCCATGCTTTCGTCGCTTTTCGTGGAATTAATTGACTCATCAGAGTTCTCTAGATCATGTATCAGTTTTTTAACGGATTTATCATGTTCATTGTCCGTGTGGTCGTGTTGACTGTTTGTGCTGTCGTCCTGGCTGTCCAGGTATTCGAGGGACTCGTCAGAGCCTGCTACTGATGGCTTACGTGAGGTTTCCCCCTCTATTTTGTTTGCCGGCTGTTCTGCCGCCTCACCAACACCTTGGCGGTCAGATGAAGGTCGTTCTAATAAATTTTTGACCGGGAGGTCCCCTAGTTCCGGGTATCTGACCCCAGGGTTAGTTGATGTTAATTTACTAGGTGTGGTACTCACATTTACGTTTCCCAGTTGGTTTCTGAGTTTAAGTTTTTCAGTTTTGGGAGATTTAAAGTTGGTTATATTGGACAACTTCTTCAGACCATCTGCGGTGACCCTATTTTTGAGGCGTTTGGTGTATGTGGTCTCAAAATCTTTAATCGATGCTTGAGAGGCCCTTCCGGGCTTGTGCATTGAACACTCTCCCTTAATCCGGGATTTACTTACTCTGGCGTGGTTCTTGATGTGAAGGAAAAGAAATATTAATTATGACAGCTGTCAATAGATAAGGAACTATGTAAACACACTCCGTAGATTTGCTCAACTTGGTCCTAGAACAGTTCTAGGTAAACTGAACAAATTTGATTAATTCAGGGGCCTTTTTGAAACAATTAACTCAGTTCAGTCTTCCGCCCGACCAAAAGTTTACCTTATACCTTACACAGCTGACTTCTGTCATTCTGGTTCAGATCGCTAAAGAATTAGCTTGTATCTAATTTTACTGATCAACGTATAGTGACGTATTTTTTTGATTGTAAGTATACAATTTAATCATATCTTTAACAAAATTGATGATTTGTATTAAAATGTTACATATGATTTTTATAGCGAAGAACGCACAAATTCTTTATAAGAAGCGCCAACAAAATAAAAACATATCGACTACTGTCTGGAAGATTATAAATTAGCCAATCAAATTTTAGGCTTCATTATGACGATGTTTAAAAAACATGGTAGCGCGCGTTTGAAATTTGCTTGATTTTTGTAATTTTAATAAATTCTTGTAGGAAAATTTGAGAAGAAAAAATTTCAAAAAAATATTTTTAGATTAGATTTGGTGATAGCTTTTAGAAAACAAATTTTTGATTTTCACTCAACACGCTCATTGTCTCATGGCATTTCCATAGTAATATATAAATATCGATTTCAAAGAAAGTTTTAATATTTTAAATTTTAAAAACATAGGTCTACAAAATATTCGTTTTGTAATTTTCCTTTAAAATACATTTGCCTTCAACTAATCGTTCATTGCCCTGCCTCGTATATAACACTTTTTTATTTTTATCGGTGCATTTTACAACAAACATTTAATTTTGGAATTTGCGAGAGATTTAAACGCTCTTTAAAGCACAAAAGCACATAGTTCAAAAAATTACCAATCCGTAAATATCGCTACGTAATACCAACATGACGATATATCACGTACATTCCAGCGCTTGCCCCAAATGCCCTAACTGCCCTTTTATAACGAAACATAAATTCGTTAGTAGATAGAAACGCGTTTGCCTTTTAGAGAAGATCGATTAGGCAATTGATCAAAACGTAGGACCATAAAAGAATCTTATCTTGGCATCCATATCAGTAAAAAATGATCTAATTATACAAGTTTGGTGAATAATGGATTGCGGCAATTCATCTAGGGCGCTAACGGCGAATCGAAACTCTCTTGTAAAAATTACCGGGAATTTGTTTTTCAGATAACTTGCTAGGGGGAAATGTGTCTGGCTGATCATCTTCTGGGTTTGCGTATTCAACGTATTGAGACATCATTCTTGCTCACACGTATTCGTGTTCGTATAACAATTTAATTTTTTAAAGTTTTATAATAGCCTTAGAAAATGCATTGACAAAGAATAATAAAAGATTTATTAATAGTGGCGGCTCGTTATAATTTAAAATGGGTGTTAGCTGCAAAAGGTTTCACCTTAATGCGGCTATCGTGGGTTCTACCTTTTATTTCAGGAAGGAAAGGCTTGGTAAATAAACATTAAATAATAAAATAATATTTCTTGATTGATTAGGTTTATTCTTTTAGTAATCAATCGTCCAATAGATATGTACAGAGTAAATCAAAGGGATAATTATAACCATCTATCTCCTGTTATAAAGGCAACAATATTATACAAATTATAAGAGATAAAAAGGGAGATAGATAAAACTACCGCTAGTGTCGACACTTTTGGCTCACAGCTAAATTTGATTGAATCAAGGGGCTTCATGCAATTATTGGTAAGTTTATATATATTTAACTTAGTTAAAAGACTATAATATTTATCTATAATTTGTTTTATTGTAGGTAGTGACGTTGTTTGGCCGTAGACTAAATGGAATAATCCTACCTTACTAGTCCTGGGTACCTGGTAAGCTATAGCTTCTACGTACGGCCTCCTAGTGCTCCACATGCAAGTTATGGGGCTAATGATGAGTAAGCCAACAGGTGTGTCAGACATGCAGTTGCGGATATGCTGGTATCATGCAGTGTGGATTCGTGTACCACTCCGGATGGTGTTGGTGATGTGTGTGTGGTAAAAGCAGTGGTGCTAAGAAGTAAATCTCAAAGCGAAAGTGAAGTGCAAGCAAAGAGGGAGTGAAGTGAAAGCAGTGTGTAAGTAGGTATCTTACTTACTTACTGGCCTAAAACAATTATAATAAAAGTTAAGCTGGTACATGAGCGCATGCAACAAAAGTTCGATAATAAAGGTTATACCCTACCTGAAGGTGTGGGGCGGCCACGTGGATATTGTGATTTTTAAGTGTTGTATTTATTGAAAATAATTCCACAAAATAGATGTGTAATTTTACATCTTTCAATAAAATGTCTTGATTCCAATAAAACAATACAAACGTTTTTATAACTATCAAAATCCTCAAACTTGAGTAAGGACGCCGTCCTAGTTAAGAGTCACAAAACAAAATGGAAGATCTTTTTCAAATATCCAGAAAAATGCCTTGTCAGGATCAAAGTTCAAAATTAATTAAAATGTTGTTCTTTTATTGCAAACAATCTAATAAAATATATGTTTCCTACTTTATTGACTTAGCTAATAAAGGATAGATTCATGATCAAGGTCATAGTACCATTAGTACCACACAACATAATATTGTTCTTTTGTTTTATATACAGGGTGTTATTGAAATACACGTACATATTAAAATGGGGAATAGTATGTAATGACCAAAAACGATTGGCACCAATTTTAACTTCAAATTCTAAAATTTAAATATTGAGGAAGAGTCCCCTTTTCCGACCTACTAGTTTCCATATTTAAAGAAGTAAAATAAATCGAAACTGAACTTACCCATAGAAATTGCACTGTTGCCGTAGCAAAACCAATTAATTCAAAATAAAGTTTATTACAGTAATTGTTCAAAATGCCGTCCATTATTATTTACACACACTTGCAATCGTCTTTCCAAAGAACTTTGAACATTAGAAATTAGTCTTGGATTTTGTCGTAGTTCCTCGGCTAACGCATTAACTTTATTGGTTAATTGTTCAACACTATTAATAGGTTTATTATAAACCAGTTGTTTCATGTGACCCCACAAAAATAAATCGCATAGATTTAAGTCCGGAGATCTCGGAGGCCACTTAGTAGGTCCATTTCTGCCTATCCACTTTTGAGGAAATCTAATGTTCAAAAACTGCCGTACGTTTAAATCAAAGTGAGGAGGAGCGCCATCTAGTAGGTACCACATCCGTTGCCTTAATTGTAACGGTATCTCTTCTAGGAGTACTGGCAAAATATCTTCTAAAAAGTGGAGATATCCTGGCCCATTTAATCTGTTCGGGAGAACATAAGGCCCGATTAAATACTGATCTATTATGCCAGCCCAAACATTTATTGAAAATTTTCTTTGATGCCCAGTTTCCCTAATGGCGTGAGGATTTTCATCACTCCAAATATGCGTATTGTGCATATTAAACACGCCATCACGAGTGAATGAAGCCTCGTCAGTATACAATAATATTTTTAGAAAATCAGGAATATCAACACATTTTTGAATCATCCATTCACAAAACTCCACTTTCTTTTCTTCATCACCTGGATATAAGGCCTGGACTTTTTGGATGTGATAAGAATGTAAACCTTGTTCTTTAAGTGTCCGCCACACAACAAATGAGGACACTCCAATTTCAAGACCTAGTCTTCTACAACTTAATTGAGGCCGGTTTTCAACAGCTTCCAATATTTCTTCTTCGGCCGCCAATGTTCTTTGTGTTCTTGTTCTCCCTCGATCTGCATTGACACTCTCAAATTTTCCATGGTCTCTTAGATGCTGAACAGTTGAAATAAACGTACGACAGTCCGGAATTCTCCGATTTGGAAACCGTTCGCGATACAGGATTTGTGCTTGCCGAGAATTTTCTCCAGCTGCCCCATAAACCAGCACTATATCCGTTAGTTCAATATTCGTAAATAGTGGCATCGTAAAAAAATATTTAAAAGTAATCGTAACAACACTTTTTACCAACTTTGAAATGACGCGCTCGTGTTAGCCAGATTCGTAAATCAACTAAAATTTTAATAATCTATAGTTTCAAAAATGTATAGTTTAAAAACAATCATTTATCAAATATTCTAGTTTTTTGATAACGAGGGTAGTAAAAACCAGTCTTCGGAAATAGAAATTAATTCGAAAATCTTGGCAACATGGTTATTTCTTACAAGACTAGTTTTCTTATCATCTGACAAAAACTTGCATATTAATTACTGTTGATGTTTAAAATAGGTAAATAAACCTAATTTATATAGGTCATCCTCAACATATCAGTGAAGTACGTTTGTTTTAGAATTAATTTTCAAAAATTAATAACTCCCTTAATAAGGGGTATTTTTAAAAAATATTTTTCTACATTCAGTGGGGAACTGCGCAATACCCAGTTTTAATATGTACGTGTATTTCAATAACACCCTGTATTGTAATAAATCATGTTTTCCTGTATTATGATATTAATTAATAAAGGACAGACACATGGTCAAGGCCATGGTACTATTTATTTGCAGATTCTCATTATTTTGGTAAACCTGAGGTGTCATTTAAAATTATTATATTATTAACCTAATTCTTAAATGTCAAATATAAATAATAAACAATTCTCAATTAAGGGGTTAATTTTTATAGAAACAGAGATTATTAATATGAATTATGAATAGGGCGAATCATTATTTATAAAAAACTGTACTTTAAGAATTCTTAGAAAAATTAACAGAAAGCTGGACATAATTAAAAGGTAAGCTAAATTCATAGCAAATTAAGAATAATATCGAATTTTATCATTTTATCATTTGTAAGTTCGGTTCAAAAGTTTTTACAAGAGCCAATATCGCTGTTTTTTTTATTATTTGAGTTTGTATTAAGTGTAGTTATTATTATCATCAACATCATACGGTTTTCAAGCACTACAACTATTTATAAATGAATATTTTAGTAATTATAATATTGGTTTTGTTTTTAATACATCTGTAAACATTATTAGTTAGTAAACTGACTTTACTTCATATTTTGAGATTAATTTTAAATATATATATGGGTGATTCTCGCCTAACTGTGATTTTTTATGTCCAGTGTTTTATTTATCGTTTAGCATAAGTTTTCCTCATCAAAAAGTTAATAATATTATAAATTTAGAGGTATTTTACAACCGACATTATGAATTAGATCATAAACCTTCGTAATTTTTTTTAAACTGCATATAAATATACTCGAAATGTCAGTACCGGGGCATGTCCGATTCTCATTTTTAAAATTAAATATATAAATTTCTATCAAAATTCATTTTTTAATGTAAAATTTACCTCTTATAACTACAATCTAATGCATACTGCATTGAATTTTATTGCAATTTTATACCAATCTTTGGATTGGTAAAAAAAAAATAATCATTTATATGTCACTACCGTGGAAATAATGTCAGTACCGTGGCATTAAAATTTTTAAATTTTGTCACAGTTTTCGTTGTGTCGTAGCTGTAGTAGAACCACTTTACAGGCTTATTTCTATGCATAAATAGAAAACAAAAACATACGTTTTGAAACATTTTTAATCTTAGAAAAATGTAAGTTGTAAAAATCACAGTTAGGCGAGAATCACTCATATACGGTTATGTAAAAAGCTTGACATTGATTTTTGTGTAAAAAGTATTATATCAAACTTTACCTTTTTTCAGTTTTTATTGTAAGTTTAATCATTTTTAAATTGTCACATGTGTCAAATAAAAAATCTATTTTTTAAATAGCTTTTATTGGCAAATAAAATAGGAACTAAAATGTTTTAAATGTTTATTTTATAAGATTAGTCTCATCACAATACATACCATTACACAGATACAAACTAGAAAAGATATATAATGCCTGGCATTCTAAATGATACTCTTCGCAGTTTAACAGACCCCCTTAACTAACCATTTTCTATCAGCTTGTTTTCACAATTAATAGGCCTCATCTCCTTATAGGGCTTGATTTTTACTAAAAATTTTATGTTGGTATGATTTTTTTTTAATTTCAACCTCCCTTAAATCCCCCATATTTAATCAGATTTTTTTTTATAATTAAAAAAATTTTCTCCGCCACTGGGTCTCATTTAAACATATTGTATTTTCATATTTCTTATTTTTTTTAAATTATATATTTTTTATATTCTTGTTGCGCTACTGTTATTTTTAATAGTTATATTTTTATTATTTATTTTATCAAAGATTATTGTTTTATAAAAATTTGTTCTTTCAAAATTACTTACTTATCTGTTGAAATTAATCTTTAATATTCACTTAAATATGCCAGATTAATTATAAAAATACTTTTTAGAACACTCTGTCATCAGGAATAGATTCAAATTGACTCACTCTGTATATTTTAAATGTGGACTATCCAAATAAAGGTCAATCTCACAATTTTAACAAACTTGTATTTATAAATTATTTTGACATACATATCCTTTCAAAATGTAAAAATACTTTACCTAAAAATCTAAATCTGATTGCAATTTCCAATCCTTTTTTTAATTTTAAAATTATTTTATTTTTAATTTATTTTACCTCTTTCAGTCACAAAAATTAAATAAATCTATACTTTCGTCTAAAAATACAACCCAATCTAACTATCAAAATCTGTTGGAATTACACATAATTTTGTGAAAATAATAAAAATGAACTTGTTTACAGCTAAATAAAGCACAGAATATACTGTTGTATTTATTTCTAAATAAGTCAGTCTTGCATGTTTTAATTGATAAATTATTTAATTTTATTTATATAAAATACAAATTAGGTATGTATGACCAAATTCGAAAAGGTTTTTTAATTGCTGAAATTTAATAAGTACAATTTTGAGGCAATTTTTATTTTGAGTAGAACCAATATATAGTTTTTGGAGTAAAAACACAGTTAACAGATTTTTTATTGTTGTAATACAAGTATAAAGGGAGATTTGGGAATGTACATGATATTACCTCATCCTTTAGTTTCAGCTTTCCCCTTTTTATTTTGCTAACAGTACCATCAGTAAAAAAATAGTCTCATAATATTTGATAATATCTTTTAAAAAGTATAAAACAGCATCATCTCTAGAAAGTGCTTTATCAACACTAAGAACGATATATATGCTGCCACTGTTCTAAACGTTTAGTATCCTATAAAAAACATTTACAAATGACCCAATCGGGATCCAAAAAAAATAACAGTAGCAACTCTTTATCTAAAACTCTATAAAAAATAAATTTTCTTTTCTAATAAGTTAAATTTAATGCATAATTATTGTTGTTTGTAAGTCAACATCTATAACTGTAAAATTTTATATTATAGAAACTTATATTGAAATAAACTACACTTCGTAAGATACATATAGTGACTAGTAATAAATATTATATTTAGACATGAATACATTATTTTACTTACATTAAAAGTTTTAAAAAGACATTAAATTGATTTCTTCTTGTGTTTTCTTTAGTTTTACATTTGATTTTTATCCTGTTTTACAATCTAAAACGACGTAAATCTTGGTTTGATGTTTTTTGTCACTCATGTTACTTGTACTCAGGTACTTTTTTCACATTATTTTGATTCTTTTTATTAATTTTTTAAAAAATTACTTTATTTTACATTGACTTACATAGAAAATTGACTGCACTGTCATTAGATGGCATGTCTACAGTCAATTTCGCGAACTTTATAAAAAGAAGGACGGAAATTTAAAATATGATCATTGCCGATTCGCCTCCTTCTCTCTAGTTTATCGAAAAGACTTAACAGTAAGTTAAATTATTAGTGCCACCTCCCAATTAATAGAAGTACTATTGTCATTTTAGTAGAAAACTCGTACGACGGTAGAACAATTAATGTTTTTGTAAATTGTAGTTAGATGTCCTCACCGTCTAAGGGCCAATTTTATAATCGAACCCTAAAGGCAGATTTAAACAAAGTAAGCTTTTATTTAGAGTTCACTTTAAGGCCGCCTTTAAAAAATGTTATTTCATAATGGTTTTCATAACGTACTTTTACTTAATCGTGCTTCAACAAAATTTTACTATGTTGGTATTCACATCAAATTAAACCAAACAACTGGCGCGATGTCTTTAAAACTCAATCAAAACCACAATCTGTCAAACGTCATCAAAAAAAGCACGCTTTAAAGCTTCTAAATGAGCAGAATGTCCCGTGTTTTATAAGATTTTTTCGAATGAAACCTTATTTTTTAGCGAGAACAGCTAAATGTGAATATCCAGTTCTGTGTACAGCATAATTGAAAATGAAAATGGCGGATGTATTTCAACTCAATGGTGTATTTCGTTGACGATACGTAGGTATACAAATTATTACCTAAAACCAATTAATCTTTCTTCTATTTTGTAGGATTGAAGTTAATTTACTTATTTCTTTTGTATTTCAAAACATCTATTTTCTTATTACATAAAAATCTTTTTTTATTTAGCTTTCAAAATTTTCAAAACTCAAGTCAACAACTTTTTCTACCCTTGACATTCTTAAGCTGAGTATTTTTATTTTTTATTGTGACCAATAACAATAAATACATAAAATAACATTACACAGGCTATACAATAATTAATTGATTTGATTTGACTAAACTATTTTTATAAAACAACTTTAGAATTGCTAATGATCAGTTCCTCTAATTTATATTTAATAATTTGTAGTCAAAATTAATTTGTTGAATTGTCAAAAATTTTCTGTTGATCACAGAATCTCAAATAGCATAGCTTTTTTTGATAGTAGTTTTATGTTACAGTATAAATAGGTAAATTTATACAGACACTGATAATACAGATAATCATGATATAGATACTGAATAAGATTACGAAGGGAATGAAACTATCGTAAAATAAGTTCTAGTATGACAAAAATCAATATAAATGGCCTAGCAACCAAAAATGATTGTAGCAGTCTACAGCTTAGTAATGCATTTACTAGCGCTCATAAAACGAAATCACAGAAACCGTACGCACTATTGCAAGACCATAATCAGTTTTCACTAAAATTTAATCATTATTACTAAAATTAAATTTTTTTTTAGATTTTACCTGAGAAATCAGTTTCCATCTTATGCTTTTTCACACTTTAAATATTTACAGTATACCTTTAGAAGTAAAGAATTTGTGAAATTGGAGAAAGGCTAATTTTTTCGACAATCGTTTCAAGAAAGCGATTCCTTTGATGGCTCCTAGCATTCGACCTAGATGCTCTGAAATCCAATTTAGAATTGCATTCCAAAAATCTATTTCCCGATCTTTTACTAGAACGACTTTCTCTTTAATTTAAATTCATATTGGGGTGAACGAGGACAGGGTAGTTTCGCTAGAATTTTCTCTGCGCGTCTAGTGGCCAGCGGCAAATAAGTATCAGAAATGCGAGAAATGTTCGAAAATAACCTTCATTAAATTTTTGACGCAGCTGTTGCCTTCATATTTAAATGCAAATTTTTTTACAGCAAAAAGTGAACGAAACCGTTGGGTGGGATGAATTTGATTAACGTGAAATTGAAAAATTTTACAGATTCTTTATAAATATTATTACAAAGCTTAGAATAATTTTAAAATTTATTAAATTCAAATATATGTTTTTCCATAATACTTTTATTATTACATATATGAGTATATCTACTGGTTCTTCTCCATAACCCACAGGATGGAGCCTTTCCATTTCTGGATTATATTATTTTTCTTCGCCCTCTATCACGTTTATGATTGAATTTACAAATTTTAACAGTCTCTTTCTTAAATTTGTTTCTGTCTCAAAGCGCCCCCTAATTCATAAATTAGCATCTATTTAAAGGGTTTTATATAGATCTCCATCTCTTTACGTAAAAAAAGTAGATCTTGGAGGTAATATTAACTAATTTCTTAATGTTGATTGTCGTTCGTATATATTTAGACAATCAGTTCCTAAAAAAAAAACAAAACCTTTTAACGATGATATAACAACGACAATAATAGTTTATAAATGACGTGACACTTGTAGGGTTGATAATATAATCTCCATATGACTTATTGAGATATCAGTTTCTTACACTTATGGAGTGAAGAGATTAGGAGAACTAACTATCTTTGTTTACACAAAGTATTCCTCACGTTATAGATACAGATACTTTCATATTTTTTACCACAGCCATTCAACTAATTAAAAAAACTTTCTTATTTTAAATTCAACAACAACAATCAGTGGATTCTATAGAAAATTCCACACCTGTAATTTTGAACCAATCAAAATACGTGTTTTTGACAGATCACCATGGCAACGGAGGTATTTTAGTGGAAATTTTTTTCTCGTGGGGTACCCAACAGCGAATTATACTGGAAATTTTTTGACGTTTACAATAACAGACCATTTTTGACAGACTGGTTTTTATTTGTTCACATAATAGGTTTAGTTTTGATACATTTTAGTTACAATGCTAAGGTGTTTTCTATATTCATCGGCCACTTCTTTTCTTCTTAATGGCGAAAATGCAGGACTTTGGATGCTTTGAATTATGTGTCTATGTCTAATAAAATATATATAATATTTAGAAACTAATTTATTCACCTTTTTCCCATTCAGCACTTTGAATTTTGCGTAGTTTAGGTGCAAATATTCGTGAACAATTCGGAACAAATTTTCGTTTTTCAAGTTGGAGCCACAATCCTCTATTAATCCGAGTAAGTAAGTCATGGTGCAATGATTGATCATTACATCAGACAATTTCACGCATATTTTGCATAGCGTATGATTTTCAAATCGATTCATTTTTAAACAAATAGGTAATTTTGTTGGTTTTACTTGCTGTGCAATATTCTTTATCGCAACAAAACGCGAGTTATTTAATGTTTTGAACTGTCAAAATACAATGATCACAGCCTCCTACGATTGATGCTTGCTGACGCTGGTTATGAATTTCATACCATTTTAAAGCGCTCATAACGCATGTTAATAAAAACGCAGAAAAACAATTTTCTACCACTTGTAGTTATTCAAAACTTACGTAAAATTAAAGAATATACTATTTTCTATTTTCAAATGGTATTCCCATGCAACTACAATGAGTAGAAATAAGCAATTTGAAGGCCTAAATAATTGCAGCGAAACATTTTTTTACGTCGGGCCGCTTGACAACTTCAAAACTGAAATTATATTCGAGGTTAGGGTCTCACTTAGTTACCATGACAACTCAACAATCAAGGCGACAACACCTTTTATGTTTCACTGGTGACTTGGAGAAAATAATTTGCATTGTTGAGAAACGAAAAATAAATTTTAAAAATATTTAATTTTCAACCATAATTCGGCGTGGAATTTTCTTACCGAATACCACGCGAGGTCAAATTAATATCAGGAAATTTTTTCTCGCTCATGAATATTTTCAAAATATTCATGAGCTCGAAAAAATTTCCGGAAATAATTTGACCTCTAGTGGTATTACTAGTGAAAATTCTATTATGTCCTATATCTATCTTTGAACGTTTATTGGAAATGGTTCTGAAACGATTTACCTGGAAAACTTGTCTAGTATATTTCGATGACATAATGATCATATCAAAAACTTTTGATGAACATCTACTAAATTTGAGTGAAGTATTTAAAAGATTAGAAAATGCCAAAATTGCAACTACCAGAGAATGGCCGAAACCAATAGATAAAAAAAAAAATTATACCTTTTTTTTTGGACTGTACTCATATTACCGAAAATTCTTTAAAGACTTTGGTCAAATTGCTAAACCTCTTCATCGACTAACTGAAAAGAGTAGCCTATTTGACTGGACGCCGGATTGTCAAAATGCTTTTACAATAAAAAAAACGATTGACGATGGCACCCATCTTGCGTACCCTCATGAAAAAGGACAATTCATTTTAGACTGCGACGCATCCCAACATAGCGTGGATGCCGTACTATCTCAAGAATAAGAGGGGAAAGAAAAATTGTGTATTTTAGTAAGACCTTAGGAAAAAGCTGTAAAGAATTATTGCGTTACAAGAAAATATTTAGTTATTTTTAAAGCCCTTAAACACTTCCATACTTACGTTTTTAACAGAAGTTTTATCATCAGACGTGACCATAGCACCTTGCAGTGGCTGATGAATTTTAAAAACCTGAAAGACAAGTTGCTAGATGGATAGAAAGACTGCAACAATACAACTTCGAGATATTGCATCGAAGGGGACGTCTCCATGGCAACGCGGACATTTTTTCCAGGCGACCGTGTTTAGAACGACAATGTAAAAGGCTTGAAGAACGGGAGGGGCTAGCTAAAGAAGTTAGTCTTCAGGCGACCACTATCAAGCAGAAGATGACGAAAACGGGATCACCCTTGAAATCCTAAGAAAGGCTTAAAAGAAAGACAATAACTCGGGATCACCCTTGAAAGCCTAAGAAAGACTCAAAAGAAAGACAATAACTCGAAGATTGTCCGAGAATGGCTCAAAAATGGAGTCAGACCTACATGGCAAGAGATAGCCAAATATAGTGGAATCATTAAAGGGTACTGGACTCAGTAGGATTCCCTGTATTTTCACGATGGCCTATTGCACCGGAAGTGGAAGAGCTCCGATGAAGTACATGTAATCCGCGAAGTAATACTGCCGAAATCACAAGTCAAAAATGTATTGGATGAGCTTCATAGCAGCAGTTTAGGAGGATACTTTGGTACTAAAAGGACACTTGCACGAGTTCGGGAAAGACTTTATTGGGTCAGTTGCTGGTGTAAAGAATGTGACCTTTGTAATGGCAGAAAAAAGCCCAAAACAAGAAGTCAAGGTAAAATGGCACAGTATCTTTCCGGAGAGCCTTTCAAACGAATAGTTATTTATATCCTCGGACCTCTTCCCCCAACAGAAAGGGGAAACAAATACCTTGAGGGTTCTTATGGACTATTTTTTAAAGTAACCCAAAATAGTGCCTATTCCGAATCAGGAAGCGACGACGGTACCGGAAGCATTAATGACGAACGTCATTGCGGGACACGGAGTCCCCCTGGAATTATATTCTGACCAAGGTCGAAATTTTGAATCCCAATTATGAAAAGAATTAATGATATTGTTAGTCATCCGGAAAACACACACTACACTTCTCCACAGTCCAACGGAATGGTAAAAAGACACAATATAACGATATGCCAGTATCATGTTTGTCTCTGATATAATTAAAAGGACTGGGATACTTTAATTCCTCTATTTCTGCTAGCCTACCGAAGTTCTGAACATGAAACGACCAGTTATACTTCATCTATGATAATTACTGGAAGAGAAATCAAACTTCCTCATGATCTTCTTTTTGAAAGGCAGCCTCCTGGTGAAGAAGAGAGCCGTACACCTCCCACGTACATACAGAACTTAAAAGAAAGATTTAAGAAGGTATACGAATTCGCTCGTTAACGTTTAAAAATTAATAACGATAAAACAAAAGTTAGAATTGACATGCATACCACAGGGACACATTATGAAAGACCAAATTGTCAGCAGGAAGTAAACCCAAGGTAGTTCACATTGAAAAGTTAACACCATATCATGGTTCAGATTCTCCCCGTTGGCTTCAACTAGGTCCCGGTAATCAAGTTATTGGCGGCGAGTAACTAGAGAGGAGGGAGCAATGTTACGCAGCACCCTGCAGCTGTTATAGGAAACGTGTGAATAAAAGAAGAAATATGTCACTTGTAACCCTACAGCGTGCTGCGATCATCATAAGTAAAATTACGAGTAAAAGAAGATAGAATAATCCAGAAATATCTGGAAATGTCATTACTTGTCAAAAAAAATCTAGACATTTCAAGAAGATTCGAGAAGGGCCAAGCAAGCTAAATAAGTCGAGAATCCTGATTTCAATTTTCAGTTTGATGATAGACATTAATGTTATCAGTTGCATAGTTATTGTAAAAGTTTAGTTGAAATAAATTCAGATACCAAAAACCTGCAGAACAATATTATTGTAAACGTATTTAATAAACAAAAGAGCGGGATAAAAGAAAAACTTGCCAGTCAAATGGAAAATCCTATAGACTGTATGATAAAGATGATAAAGGAAAATTTAATAGAAGCATATTTTTATATCCTGCTTACGAGGGGAAAATTATAGATATGATTAAGCAACTAAAACTAAAAAAGTCTCCAGGAAATGATAATATTTATTTATTACCGACTTTATTCCATTTGACTGTTCCACACTGTATGCTTGGAATTTAACTAGAAGTTTCTATCTCTATATTTTTCGTAATAAATCGCCAAAGTAGAATTTAAACTACTTTGAATAATGATTATAGAAGTAAAAGCTTATTCAGGGATTATTAACGGAATTTTGAAAATTGTAAAACCAATATTAGCTGGTGGTCTGAAGAATAAACTATTATTTTCAAAGTTGTATTTACATACATCGACAGAACTCATTAGGCACAACGTGTGTCTTCTACGACTGAAAAGCAGCTTAATATTAGCTCTCCAACCAGCTTACTGTTTAATAATCAACATTGAAGGCCCTCCCTAAACATTAATGACATTATCACCGTCCAAATTTTAAATACTTCCAATGGCAATTGATAAAAGATAATCTTTTAAAAATGCCTCGTGCCGTATACCCATTTAACAAACTAAACATAGGCGGGTCTACGTGGGAAACGGGGATATTTACACCCACATACTACAAATTCATTGACAAAACTTTTATTATAAAATTATTTTTTATTACCAAAATGAATGGGTACAGGATACATTGATATTAACACCCACAAACACTACGAATTTATTTTATAGACCAAAATGTGTAATAAAAAATTATGTTATTAACTATGAATCAAATTTACAGAGAAGTAACAAATAATGTGTCTTTTCATTTCTCTGTGAAGTCAATAAATTTGAATATATACAGGGTGGACCGATTATTTGTTAAGAATTAGATATATACTTTGTTGAAAAAGTTCTCGTAGATCTGGTTTTTGTAAATTATACAAATCAACTAATTAAACAGGTTATGGACCCATATTATAAAAGAAGGTATTAAATTAAAAAAAAAAGCATAAATAAGTTAGTAAAAAAAATTATAAATAAAAATTTTGGGAAATGTTTGGCTGACATTGTCAGTGGGATTATCACATCAAGATTTCATAGAAGCTGTACTAGAAGGGAAAGATGGACAAAACCAAAAATGTTCACATTGAAAAACTCAATGTTGATGATGAATTTTGTTTCACAGATCTACAGGAATAACTGTTTTTTATGTCTTGAGTAAGAAGCTTAACACAAACGAACATTTAATACATCTCGTATATCGGAAAATGACTAATGAAACAAAATATACAATTTATTATTATTTTGAACAGAATTCTTCATAAAAAAACATGGTCTACATTTTTAAACATACCCAATTGTGATAAAATAATATAAAATACATAATTACCTCATGGCTGTGGCACGCAAATACTTTATCATCTTCAAATTCTTAATTAACCAGAACAAAATACAAAAGTAAAAAGTTATCTTTGTGAAACTCTTCCATAACTCAATATATATTTTCGCGAATCAAATAATTACTTATAACGGAATTTGAAATTTCCTACAGATTTGGAAGGACGAGAGGCAGCAAGGTTGGAGCCATACTTTATCAACTGTCACTAGTTTTTGCTCAGGAATTCGTAGATACGAAAGTGTAGATCGAACAAAAAGATATTTGTAAAGTTGATGGAAAATGCGCATCAAGTTTGAGACAAATTTTCATTAAAACCTCCAGATATTGACCAAGAAAAAAGTTCAGTTAAATACCAGTGAGAATGCATAATGATTTAAGGTATTTTATAGAGGTGATACCAAACGTTAGAGAAATGTTATAAATTAAATTTAAAGAATAAGGTGTGGCTAGGAGAAAAACCGGATTAATCATTATGCAGAAAAAAGATGATGGAATAAAGGTCAAACGGAATACTAATGTATCATGTGACCAGGGGCGGCTCGTGACCAAAATTTTGGGGGTTCACAGTAGCAGAATATAGATCCCGGTACAAATATAGGTAAAAAACTCTCAGTGTTTTAGAAAGGTATATTACAAACTTTCTAAAACACTGAAAGTTTTTTCATACATCTGTACTGATATCTACATTCTGTCACTGTGAACCACTCCACAAGCCGCCACTGCATGTGACATCTTCGCTATTATCATGGTTAAATAGAATAAATTGTTTATTACACTATTTTTATTTCTTATCAAAATACTGTTAAGATAGTTTCACTGTTCGCAAACTAGTTAATTAATCTTTTTGACGGGCATAATATGTCTATAAGACCATTGAACTATAAATGAGACAGTAAGCGGATAGCGGCCCTAGTGGTACAATGCACACGATTTACTATTTAATATTTAAATTTAAATTAACAAGATTATCCATAAAATCATTTTCTCGTAAATTGCTAGTCCTAATTGTACAAAATTTGGGGTACACCTATTTTGGAATACGGAGATTCCAGATTTGATATTTGCAATGTTGCCAGATTTGCAGTTTCTCTTATATTATTAGTCACTTTGATTTTTCAAATTCATCACCCTGTATATTCAGTCATTATTGGAATCTCCTATTCAATACGAGCTCAACCATATGTAACACTTATGATTTTGTTTGTTTCTTAAATACAAATTTCTTTGAATACAATAATTCTAGAAAGATTTGGAGCTTAGAAAGTGTACTTACGTTGCGAATTTCAGAGCCAATAAACTTATATAAATTATTTATATAAAAAATCATTAATCATGTTAGAATCCACCTTGGTAAGTTGTATAAAGATTTTTCTTTTAATCCTGTTTGTACTTTAGCCATTTTTAAAAATTAAATCATTTTAAAATAAATCAAAATAATCTCGTAATCGAAAATGAGGTTAGGATTTTTGACATTATAGACGCAGAGATGAAACCACGTTGCCAGATATGGCGATTATGATTTGAATAACATTTCGATTAAGAAGAAAAGTTTATTGAAATAGTAAGCTTCATAAAAACTGAATTTAAACAATTATTCTTTTAGTTTTAATATATATGTTCTTGTGTTAAATTATACGATCTTAACCTTTAATTTGTCCGTTATCAGGAATTTCAATATTTCTTTATAGGAAACGGCAACAAGGTAAAAACATATCGATTATTGTCTGGACGGTTATACATTGGCCAATCAGATTTTAGGCTTCATTATGACGATGCCTAAAAATAATTGTGGCGCGGGTTTCAAATTTGCTTGATTTTTTTTTAATTTTAAAAAATTCTTGTAGGAAAATTTGAAAAGAGAAAAATTTCAATAAAGTATTTTTAGATTAGATTTTGTGCTAGCTTTTAGAAAAAAATATTTTTGAATTTCTCTAAAAGTATAGTAATTTACGTTACAAGACCGGAAATTAATGTTTTACGGGTCTCACCAAGCTTCCAGGACTCGCCTACGGCTCGCCCTGGAATCTGCTTGTCTCGACCTCTAAAATACTACTTTCCGGTCTTGTATCGTAAATTACCATACTTTTATATTCACATATTTATTGCATAAAATGTAAACGAGAAGCAATTTTTTCATTGCTGTTTTAGTTCATTTTATTTTGCAAGTAATTAAAAGAACTATTCTTTGACATTCCCATTAAAAAAAATAATTTTAGCTAAAACAATAGTAGTTTTTGAGTAATTTTGCAAATAAACATAAACGTATAGAACTGATTATTTAAATTATATGCTGAAATTTACAAGAGAAATCCTCCCATAGGAAAACAACGTCTAACAAATGTAAATTATACCGAAAGTACGTAATATTATTTTATCTCTCTATTATTCATAATCGTTATTAGCTATTCCTTTGTATACAGCAAATGGTATTATCTTCTAATTGATATTCACAATGGTTGTAATGTCGTATTACGGAATATAATGCAGAGGGTCGAGTTTGGGCGTTTAATGAAACTGGCAAGGACCTCCTCTCCGGCCCACAACTCCTCCATATCTAGATACCAGAACTTCAATTGTTCTATCTCGCTTAGTTAGCTCGTTTCGAATGTTGCAGTCATCCTCAATTACATTTCTGTCCAGCAGTAATGAGGACGGATCCTCTGCTACGGCCCGAAACTTCTTCCTCTTTATCAAGTTAGCCGCGCGCCAAAACAAAGAGCGCCCTCTGTGTGACGAACGTTCTCTTAATTATGTATACGGTATATGAAATCTAGTTAAAACAAACTTTCAAGTATCGGGTGCAAAGGGTTAATCCGATTTCGGGATTTAAGGGATAGGCTGGGTTTCAGCGTTTTAGGGATTTCAGCTCGGAATCGTGTTGTGACCGTCGCGCTACACAATCGGCGTTTTTCGTGCGCTACAGTTTGGTACATGCATAATTTACTGGCGTGTATTGTGCGAAGTTTTCCATTTACGTCTCTTTATGTATAAAATTTTTGTATGATGTATGTTTAAATTTAGTTAAAAATTTTGAGGCTACGTCTAATACAATTGTGGTTTTGAGAAAGTATGTGAATAAGCCCTGGTCCTATTAAGTATAAAATTGATGCTTAAGAGTTATTGTTTCGCTGAAAATAGCAAAAAATTTGTATTAATAATATGCATCCTGTTTTTATGCTAGAAGACACACTTTTTTTTAATGTGTAAAGAGAATAAGTGGCACTAGCCCTGTAAAAATGACCAGATAACACTTATGGAGTCTTATCCAATCCTGGTAATAATAAGTCCAAGAAAGAATTAGAACTGGTTGTGATGCAACATTTCCATGACACAGTACATGTCGCTGATGGAAGATACGAGGTTGCTCTACCTTGGATAGAAGGCCATCCACCAATTTCAAGTAATGTTCATTTGACTAAACGACATCTAGACAACTTAATGGTGAAATTGAAGAAGGATGATGACATGTACAACAATGTTTTGTCGGAATGGCTAGCTGAAGGTGTTATCGAATTTTTACCCAGAGATGAAGAAATTAAGGAAACCGACATGTGGTAAAACTTGATAGTACTACAACCAAACTGAGGACAGTTTTTGATGTTTCTGCACGAGAAAAACGTTCCCCTTCTTTAAATCACTGCTTAGAAAAAGGAATTAATCTTTTAGATTTGATACCTTCTTGTCTAAAATTGAGGTAATTGCTGATATAAGAAGGGCCGTTCTTCAAATTGACATCCTAGAGGCTGATCGAGACTTTCTGCAATTATCATGGTAAGATAAAGATCGTAATCTTATTTAAAAAGTACTCGCTGATGATAGAAAGCACTACCTCTTGGGCAGTTTTAAAAATATTATTGGATTTAATCTAAAAGAAAATCTCTAGAAAAATATGCAAAGAAAAGACAGTTTACCAAAATTAAAATAAATAAGATATCATCAAATATTGCTTAAGGAATTACATGTTAAATTTAAAGATTCTTTATTAATGTCGTGCGAGCCACTGTCGACCAGTCCGGTCCTGCTTTTTATAGTTATTGCTCGCCGAGAAAACAGTTCAGATTCTTATGTTAAATTTATAGAAATTACCAGACGCGAGGTCAATACTTGGTCTAGTCAAATCGACAGCTTCTAGATAGTTCGTTACAGGTCTGGAATAATACTTTTTTTATATAAATTGTCCAACTTTGTCAATATAGTTTCAATATATGATTGGAGATTGATTTGCTAAGGTACATATTGGTAATATAAATTGGTCGATATATAAAATAGTACAGTTTTGAGTACAAATAAATTACCCCGCACTTTTTACATTGATTTTGTTTAAATTTTAGTATGTTATTTTCAGGTTTTTTTTGTGTGTCATCGGCTTCAATTAATATGGTTATTTATCCTCGTGTTCTATGTAGGCTTTGTTACTGTTTCCCAGCACCACTTTAGGAACAAATTCAACTTTCTTATAGACCCAAGTTTGCAGGTCTACAGGGTGAGCTGTTAGAAGGATTCAAAAGTAAGGAGGACAGAATTAATATTTTCAAATATATCTCTTAAGAAATTCTTGTTTTTTTTTTCATGGAACTTATGTCATGTGTTACACTTGTATGTAGTTTATTCATGCTTACTTACACTTCGCAAAATCATTCTTACAGAGTGTTCAAATAATGAGGATTATCTTTTACTGAAAGATGGTCTATTTGTCATGTATTACCATAGTTTGTTATGACTTCTAACCATTTTTTTGTTTCATTTCATGCTAGATAATTTTTATAAATAATACAGGGTGTGATACAGCTATATAAACATCTAAGAATTACAGGAACGCATTTAACGAAAACTTGCTCATATTATAATCATATCTCTTTTTAACTAATGCCTACTTAAATGTATAAATAATTTTGCTAACTCTGACTTGAATGAATGGCTGAGAAGATATATTCTAATAAAAAAGCACTTTATGATTTTTATATACAGTATAGATGTCAGCTTAGTTATTACTTTAATTCTAAATATAATTCTATTTTTTGTAAATTTAGTAGATATATTTTAGTTAAATTAAAATCTTATAAAAAACGTTATACATTAAAATACTTCGTGGTATGAATACTAATAATATTTAATTGTGGCCAATCCTAATTGTTTAGCTATTTCATACCACTAATTACCTTTATCTTGCTTTAGAATATTTTCTGAGCATATGACATAACTTTTTGTTTCTTTATTCATTAATCAGAATAATTACAAAAGGATTCTATAAGCTAAAAGGTTTGCGAGTGTTAGATTAACTAACAGCTAAATTATCATGAAAGAGTTAACAGCCAGCGTTGTAATCTTTGCAATTTCAGACTACATTCTATTTTACATTGTATATTTTCTTCTTATTAGGAATAATTTAAAAATTTCATTTTTGTTAGTAGTCTTTTTGTGTGGCGTGCCTTTGTTTTTTGCAATATATTCGAGATTTGTAATATATTATTGAGTAAAATGAATTCCATTACTAGATATTACTAAACAAGTAAGATTTGTTTAAGACCTATTGGGATCTGAAGATAAGCGATACGCCGTTTACTGTGAACTAAAAGTTGTGGCATTTGACACTTGACCGTCTGTGTTCTGTCAAGTTTTGTTTATCAGGTCATGTCAATAAATGTTATTTTAAAATTGAACAAGTATTTTGTTTGAAATATCTTATTTAATAATAAGCTAATGCTTTAAATTTTTATCATATATATTAAAATATTATATTATTTGAACTATAAGTGGAATATCAGTGAAAAACACACTTGTTGGGTGCCTCAATGCAGCCCTATAAAAAATGGACCTTCTTTTACATTTCATCTGCTTCCTAAAATTGATAAATGTAGGGTAATTTTTATAAAATGCAAGTGGAAATTCTACAAGAAATGCATGGTTACAAAAGTTGAAAATTGAGAAGCATTTTAAAGATGATTTGCCTAGAGGTAATATAGATTTATTTTTCAATTGAATGTTTTTATTTTACCTTTTTTTGTGTTTTAGATGCCTCATTCAAAGTGAAAATAAATATAAAAAAAACGCTGTGTCTTCCTGCCAGTTTTTAAGTAAAAATGTTTGACGATTCTGTTCGATAAACTTCAAAATCAAATATTGAGAGAACAGAAAGAAGATCCAAACCACAGAATAAAGATTTTGTGTCCAAACTAAAAAAAGTTCAATCAGTGTTAAATGTGATAGTGAGAATAAACAAAGTCATAATTGAGAGTGATTTGTTTCAAGATAACCTAGCTACTCACGCCAAACAAGATATAGAGGTTGCAAATACTCTTTTTCAAGTGTATTGCCATTAGTGTACAAGTGCGCATACCCCAAAAATTAAAACAATTTCAGATCTTTTAAAATCTGACAAAGAGTTGTGTTCATTCACTGGTATTAACAACTTTAACATACTGCACTAGAAAATACAGTCAAATCAGCTTGAAGTATTTTGGAAGATGGCCTATTGGGTATTGTAACTCAATAAAGAATGTTTATTATTATGTAACTATTGACATATTTTGTTAACAGGAAAAATAAAAAAATATTTGATTTTATATTTATTGCTTATAATAATAGCCCTTTTATCAACAGAATCAACTTGACCCATGCAACGAAGACTAATTTTTGAGAGTTTTTAGTTGCCGTTATTCAGCACATATATTTGCCAAAAGCTTTGATCTAAATAAGTATCGTATATCTAAACGAAGAGGTTAAGCAACCAGAAATACTACCATCAAATATAGTAAATCATTTTAGGCCAAAAAATACTTTGAATACGATATTATCTTAGATTTTCTCAAAACTAGAAATAATGAGTTACTATAGTCTTCGTTGCATGTGTCAAACTATTCCATTACAGAATAATATAAAAATGTACAAAAATACATTATCAATGTACAATCACTCATTAGAAAATGTAACTGTACACGATGACTAGTAAACTTAAGAATAAAAATAATTATTAAAAAGAGTATTCTCTCAAGTACAAAATCAATCATAAATTTCAAGCTGTACATTTTCATTTATTGTATTAAAGAAGAGATCACATGAATTACTTATGTTATTAATATAATAATTAATTCACACAATATCCAAACATTACAAACATCAGTGTGTTAAAAAGGTAAGAATAAGAACACTTGCGAAGTGTTATACAATTGTTTGTAAGATAATAAGTAACATGGATTAAATAATATATTATAAAAGTATTAAGACTAAAAACTAGTACAAATTAAAATTATGACTAAGTAAATTTTACCTCAAAACTAACAAACAAAAAAATAGTACCTACTTGTGTTAATAGATGATTTTAAAAGGGCAGATATGTTTTAAAACATCTTGTTAAATAAAATTATGGAACATTGAAATAATAAGATTATCAAATAGTTTATGCAAACAAAAGTGAAGCCATAAAAATATTCTGCTTCTGTACCAAGGACACATATTTTTTTTAATAATCATAAACTGATTTTAGATTTATTTGAAAATATAAAAGAATATCTTGTGTAGTGCCATTATTTATTGATTCTTCACAATAATCATTTGTAATTTATATTTAATCTCAATAACTAAAAACTATGCTGAAAATTAGTTTGACAGAATTGTTACTCATTTAAAATTTAAAAAAATAATGGTATCCTGGTAACCAAATATGAACTGTGATTGGTGGATTTCATATCTGTACAGTGTTCTTCATAGAATGGATAAATATATTCGTTCAATGGCCACTGTTTCGTTCTTTAATCAGTGCGTAAAATAAATAATATACATGTGGATGTAGAACAAAAGCAAAAGGTATTCGATCGAATTAGCTTGATAGTTCTTTTATTATTTGAAACAGTATACACCTAGAACACTTTAAGACTCCTGAAATATGTTTGCACTGTCCACTGTTCCCAGCTTAAAACAAACACTGCCATTCGAACATCTTGTGAATGAGCACTGGCCTACAACAATATGGGGATCTGAATTCAAAGCACTAGTTTGGAGAACAACTGCAAAAACGTGTTTATCACTAAATTCATTCTTTCCACATAAAAACTATGTGGCCCACATTTAAAATAGCCTCTTCTTTAATAACAGTCCTGGAATTTTCACCTGCATCAATATACTTCATAGTTCTATTAAACTTAGCCTTATTTCAGACGTCTCACTAAAAATAAAATAAATATATTAATATTTTATTAAAAGATAACACAAATATATCTCAAATTAACATAAATGAATGAATGCAACTTAAAAACAAAATTAATAGGGGGTTACTTACCAAATAAAAATATATATTCTACTTTAACCTAAAAACTATTGAAATAAAAGTATCTAATCACTAAAAATTAACAACAATATGTTTTTCCTCGTGTTTTCCTTAAAATAGCACAATATAAACTAAATACTTTTTATGGGTTGTTTGTTTCCAAACTCAAAAATGTAAACAATAACAAGCCATAACAGTTAGTTCAAATGTTAAGTACAGACGGCGCTGCGATCTTAATTTTAGATCCCAATAGGCATGTGTGCTAATATTTTAAGTGTTTTGTGGTACCTGGAATACGCACGATTCGAAAATTATACAAAATACCCTTCAGCTGTTTTATTAAGGACTAGTTTAGATGCCGCTGAAAGATGGGTCAGATTTTGATGGTGTGTAAATAGCTAATGTATGTAATAAAACAAGTTTAAAAAAATGTTTCTTGTATATTGATTTATGATTTAGTGGGAAGTCTAAAAATATATGTAAAAAAAACTGTTATATTGTCGTATTAAATATTATTTTTGTCTTTCCGTCACACCCTGTATTATTAATAAATATTATCTAGTATTTAATGTAAGAGATAAGTGATCAAAAGTCATGTTTTAATTATGGTAATACATGAAAATGCTCCTTATTTCAGTAATTAATATTCCTATTTTTTTGAACAATCTGTATTGTTTTTTTTTTACAAAGTGGAAGTAGGATTGACTAACTATATGTAAGTGTAACACATGTCATAAGATTCATGAAAAAAAAAACATGAATTACTTATACAGGGTGTCAATTTGAAAAAAAAACATGAATTAGTTATACAGGGTGTCAATTTGAAAACATTCAGTGCGAATATTTCGCAAAATAAAAAAGTTGGAAAAACGCCGTTTGGCAGAAATGTTATAGAGTTAGGGTGAACTAGAATCACCATATTTAAGTGAGCAAGCTAGTCACCCCTTAGACGCGACACACCCCAACTTTTAAATGTCAAATAGCACTACCCTTTTTGTGATACCTCAAATGAAAGGTTTTATTTAGTATTATTCACCTGTACAAGAATTTTTTTCCATTCAATAACAACAGAAACAAAAAATTCTAATAAAAAAATTTAATGATATTTTATTTGATTAGATGTTCAAAATGCATTCCATTTTGTGCTAAACAATAGTATAATTGATTTTCAAATTCTGTTCTAACATTGTGGAACACTTCTCTTGGAATATTGCTGCATTCAGTAATAATTCGTTGCCGATCTTCTATTGAATCCGGTTTTGTTTAAAATACGATGGATTTTAAATGTCCCCAGAGAAAAAAGTCAAGAGGTGTTAGATCGGGAGATCTCGCCGGTCATTCGATTGGACCTCTCCGTCTAATCCATTGACCTGGAAAAACGTCATTCAAAAATTGCCTGACTGGAAGAACGTAGTGAAGTGGTGCTCCGTCTTGCTGAAAATGTATTAAATATTCATTCAGATTCCTGTTTCCGTCAATGTCCAGCTAATTTTCAATTTCTTTAACAATGAGAGGTTGAATGGTGGTGTCTAACACGTAACATTTCGGTCATGTCCTCGCAAAATTGCATTCTTCGATCGGGGTCATCCTCCTGCAACTCCTGAAGAATTTGCTTTTTGTATGGATAAAACTTATAAAGTTTGAGTACCCGACGAACAGCTTCATGAAAAATTCCCGTTATTGCCGAAGCTTGGCGTAGAGACATTGTAGGATTCATAGCAAAATGTCCAAAAACTTCCACTTGTGCTGCTTTATTAAGTACTCTTTGATGGACCCTTTTTTTGTTTGCCACTGATCCTGTTTCATCAAATTTAATAATCAGTTGTCTGATGTAAGCATGACTTACGTTTTTTCCAGGGTTTATTTCGTTAAATGCTGCAGCAGTTCTTAAGGCACAACGATTTTCTGAACCATAAATAAACACCATCTGAATTCTTTCTGTAGACCATGATGAATAAAAAACAAAATTTATACTCGTATTTCTTCAATTAGACAGTTCTGACTTTGCAGTACAACCTTGCACAAACGACTAAATTTTATACAAACATTGCGAGGTAGGTACGTACCCGATAAATTCAATGCTATTTTTTATTCTCAGATAAGTGCTTCAAAATTTTAGAATGAAATTTTAAGTTTTTTTTTGTTTACAAAATAATGAAATGCATGTTGACCATCTAATAAAATAAAATATCATCTTAATAACAATAACGGAGTTTGAAAATCGATTATACTATCGTTTAGAAATAAATGGAATGTATTTTGAATTATCTGATCAAATAAAGTACCATTTTAACAAAATACAGTTTATTTTATTCGAATTCATGTTTTTGTTTTTGTTTTTGAATGGAAAAAAATTCTTGTACAGGTGAATACTACTGAATGAGACCTTTCATTTGAGGTATAACAAAAGAGGTAGTGCCATTTGACATTTTAAAGTTGGGGTGTTTTGCGCCTAAGGAGTGACTCACCCCTTCACTGAAATATGGTGGTTCTAGTTCCTCCTAACTCTATAACATTTGTGCCGAACGGCGTTTCTCCAGCTTCTTTATTTTGCGAGATAATCGCATTCAAAGTTTTCAAATTGACACCCTGTATAAACATATATGTAACAATATCATTTCTGCATTCCTTACTTTCGGTTCCTTCTAACAGCTTACACTGTAGAGCTGCAAACTTGAGGTCCATAAGAAAGTTGCCCATAATGAACTGAAAAGTAACCTTGTAAAATTTTAACAAATTCTGTCAGTACCCAAAATCAATATAAAAAGTGCGGTGTCCTTTAGTTAATAATTATTAGTGTTTGAGTGAAGATGAAATAAATTAAATATGAATTATTGTCCCAATATTTTGAGAACGAAAGGTAGATTTTAACGGTAGACAATTCAGATGGCGTCAGATTTCTTCACTATAAAATAACTAATATACCAAGAAATTACGTGTTAAAAGCAATTAAATACCAATGAATGAAAAATAAGTGACAAAATGGTACCCCAAAAAAACAACAACTCATTCAGTGCACCTGCTCGGCTGTCACATGCATACACATACCTTTTCCATTCTCCGCTTATTCGAAAATGAAACTGAACAAGGACCGAAGAGACAGCCAGCCACTACCACCTGCCAGTTTGTGACTTTCTTGCTCGCAGACACAACTTTGAGACTACAATAAGACCGTGGGGCCTCCGAGACTACAAGGTGATGTTCGCCATCAGGAAACGTCTTCGACAAATGATGGAATTGTAATTTGAACCACCGCCAGCGGTGGATGCTCCGTCATCGCATTATCAGATGATTATATTTAAATAAGTATGCTAACCCAGATTTTTTTATATTTTTGAGTAGTTTCAATCTTGGAAAAGATCTAAATAAAATTTAAAATAAAAGAATCTTTAGTTAAAATAATAAAAGTTATTATAATAACTTGGGAGATCGGTAATGGGAAAATATATGGTGCAGATGTATTAATTCAAAATAAAAGTTTCTACTACATTACACATACACAGTGGTACTAATTTAATTAAGTATGGAATATCATACTTTATTTAACTGGGTTATTTTTAATTACATAATGTGACTTATTAGTATAGGAGTATCGCAAGGATCAATTCTGGACCCGTTACATTTTATGATGTACATAAGTTAAGTAATTAACAATATGTGAATTTAAAAAAAGAGAAAAGCAAGATATTTTAGAAGAAATTAATCCTGTGACTTAATGAAGTAAAAATTAACAGCTATATAACCTGTTTCAATTATCCAGTATTACTAGACCAAGTAAATTGGTTATAAATAGTAAAGCCTAATAATTTTACAGTTTTAAGCACTGGTAATGATGCACACCGCGATACATTCATGTTTTGTGATTTATTTTACCTACGATAGTATAGGAGTATCGCAAGGATCAATTCTGGGCCCGTTACATTTTATGATATACATAAGTTAAGTAATTAACAATATATGAATTTAAAAAAAGAGAAAAGCAAGATATTTTAAAAGAAATTAATCCTGTTACTTAATGAAGTAAAAATTAATAGCTATATAACCTATTTCAATTATCCAGTATTACTGGACCAAGTAAATTGGTTATAAATGGTAAAGCCTAATAATTTTACAGTTTTAAGCACTTTTAAGCTTTCAATTATGTTGGATTGGATTACTTTGGGCCTATGGAAGTGGTTTTAGGAAGAAAAATATATAAAAGATACGGCGTCTTGTTTACCTATTAGAGCCGTCCATATCGAACTAGCCCACGCTTTAACAACAGACTCAGCTATTTTGGCACTCAGTAGGTGCTTTGCGAGAAGATGGCAACCATCAATTATTTGGAGTGACAATGGCACCAACCAAATGAATTAAAACTAGTCTTATAAGAAATAAACGAAAGAAAAATGCATCGTGAAATATTAGCAAAAGAGGTAGATTGACAGTATATTTCACCAGCAAGTGCATAGATGACTTGAGCCTGGAAGCGGATAGTTCGGTCAATAAAATATACCTTAAAAGTAATTTTAAATGAAAATATAGTGAAAAAAGTGTTGTATACATTTTTATTAGAAGCAGAACATATATGTCTAGTCAAATTATAAAGATACTGTAAGTCTCACACCTAATCACACTCTCATAGGTACTTCAAGCATAGCCAAGTCACCTGCTTAACCTGATCATGACATTAGGACAAAAGACATAAAAAATCAGCGGAAATTTTCTCAAAAATTGGCAGAAATCTTCTAGCAACGATGGGCCCGGGAATATCTTCCAACGCTCACAAAAAGAACGAGATGGTAGGAGAAGGAAAATAACATTAAGAATGAAGGTATAGTGATCCTGTTGGATGATAGATTTCCAAGAAAAAACCCGGTCAATGGGAAAAATTGTTAACACTTATTCAGGAGCAAACGGGAAAGTATGAGTGATTGAAGTGAAAACAAAGACTGGGACCTACAAAAAACCAGTAACCAAGATATGTTCTATTGATCTACTTTACTTGAAATGAGTAACATCTAACATCTAATCTGTTACGGGGAGAGAAATGTTAGGATTTGGGTTTCATACATTGTTGTTCATTTGTGAATGAACTTTAAATTGTTATTATTTTTTTTTATATTTTTCCATGATATTAAAAGATATGACAAGAAGACAGTTTTTGGAAAAAATACAAAGTCAAATGTGAGGTTTGTTTTATTGATCTAAAACATAACAAAGATTATATTTATTATTAAATTAGAGATAGTCTTTTAAATGTAACTTGCAGGCGAAAATGGACGTCAAGATTGAGCCCACCAATTTCAACAAAAGGTATTCAAGTAAGGACAATAGCAATATGGTATTAAGTATATCCACAAGATAAGTCTGGAAGCTGAGCACCATAGGCATAAAGAAAATCCATGAAAGATAGATAGTTAGAGACAATCAGAAAATCCAAGAAAAACCAAGAAAAACCAAGAAAAACCAAGAAAAACCAAGAAAAACCAAGAAAAACCAAGAAAAAGCAAGAAAAAGCAAGAAAAAGCAAGAAAAACCAAGAAAATTCAAGAAAATCCAAGAAAATCTAAAAAATCTAAAAAATCTAAGAAAATCTACGAAAATCTAAGAAAATCTAAGAAAATCTAAGAAAATCTAAGAAAATCTAAGAAAATCTAAGAAAATCTAAGAAAATCTAAGAAAATCTAAGAAAATCTAAGAAAATCTAAGAAAATCTAAGAAAATCTAAGAAAATCTAAGAAAATCTAAGAAAATTCAAGAAAATTCAAGAAAATTCAAGAAAATCTAAGAAAATCTAAGAAAATCTAAGAAAATCTAAGAAAATCTAAGAAAATCTAAGAAAATCTAAGAAAATCTAAGAAAATCTAAGAAAATCTAAGAAAATCTTAGAAAATCTAAGAAAATTCAAGAAAATTCAAGAAAATTCAAGAAAATCTAAGAAAATCTAAGAAAATCTAAGAAAATCTAAGAAAATCTAAGAAAATCTAAGAAAATCTAAGAAAATCTAAGAAAATCTAAGAAAATCTAAGAAAATCTAAGAAAATCTTAGAAAATCTAAGAAAATCTAAGAAAATCTAAGAAAATCTAAGAAAATCTAAGAAAATCTAAGAAAATCTAAGAAAATCTAAGAAAATCTAAGAAAATCTAAGAAAATCTAAGAAAATCTAAGAAAATCTAAGAAAATCTAAGAAAATCTAAGAAAATCTAAGAAAATCTAAGAAAATCTAAGAAAATCTAAGAAAATCTAAGAAAATCTAAGAAAATCTAAGAAAATCTAAGAAAATCTAAGAAAATCTAAGAAAATCTAAGAAAATCTAAGAAAATCTAAGAAAATCTAAGAAAATCTAAGAAAATCTAAGAAAATCTAAGAAAATCTAAGAAAATCTAAGAAAATCTAAGAAAATCTAAGAAAATCTAAGAAAATCTAAGAAAATCTAAGAAAATCTAAGAAAATCTAAGAAAATCTAAGAAAATCTAAGAAAATCTAAGAAAATCTAAGAAAATCTAAGAAAATCTAAGAAAATCTAAGAAAATCTAAGAAAATCTAAGAAAATCTAAGAAAATCTAAGAAAATCTAAGAAAATCTAAGAAAATCTAAGAAAATCTAAGAAAATCTAAGAAAATCTAAGAAAATCTAAGAAAATCTAAGAAAATCTAAGAAAATCTAAGAAAATCTAAGAAAATCTAAGAAAATCTAAGAAAATCTAAGAAAATCTAAGAAAATCTAAGAAAATCTAAGAAAATCTAAGAAAATCTAAGAAAATCTAAGAAAATCTAAGAAAATCTAAGAAAATCTAAGAAAATCTAAGAAAATCTAAGAAAATCTAAGAAAATCTAAGAAAATCTAAGAAAATCTAAGAAAATCTAAGAAAATCTAAGAAAATCTAAGAAAATCTAAGAAAATCTAAGAAAATCTAAGAAAATCTAAGAAAATCTAAGAAAATCTAAGAAAATCTAAGAAAATCTAAGAAAATCTAAGAAAATCTAAGAAAATCTAAGAAAATCTAAGAAAATCTAAGAAAATCTAAGAAAATCTAAGAAAATCTAAGAAAATCTAAGAAAATCTAAGAAAATCTAAGAAAATCTAAGAAAATCTAAGAAAATCTAAGAAAATCTAAGAAAATCTAAGAAAATCTAAGAAAATCTAAGAAAATCTAAGAAAATCTAAGAAAATCTAAGAAAATCTAAGAAAATCTAAGAAAATCTAAGAAAATCTAAGAAAATCTAAGAAAATCTAAGAAAATCTAAGAAAATCTAAGAAAATCTAAGAAAATCTAAGAAAATCTAAGAAAATCTAAGAAAATCTAAGAAAATCTAAGAAAATCTAAGAAAATCTAAGAAAATCTAAGAAAATCTAAGAAAATCTAAGAAAATCTAAGAAAATCTAAGAAAATCTAAGAAAATCTAAGAAAATCTAAGAAAATCTAAGAAAATCTAAGAAAATCTAAGAAAATCTAAGAAAATCTAAGAAAATCTAAGAAAATCTAAGAAAATCTAAGAAAATCTAAGAAAATCTAAGAAAATCTAAGAAAATCTAAGAAAATCTAAGAAAATCTAAGAAAATCTAAGAAAATCTAAGAAAATCTAAGAAAATCTAAGAAAATCTAAGAAAATCTAAGAAAATCTAAGAAAATCTAAGAAAATCTTAAGAAAATCTAAGAAAATCTAAGAAAATCTAAGAAAATCTAAGAAAATCTAAGAAAATCTAAGAAAATCTAAGAAAATCTAAGAAAATCTAAGAAAATCTAAGAAAATCTAAGAAAATCTAAGAAAATCTAAGAAAATCTAAGAAAATCTTAGAAAATCTAAGAAAATCTAAGAAAATCTAAGAAAATCTAAGAAAATCTAAGAAAATCTAAGAAAATCTAAGAAAATCTAAGAAAATCTAAGAAAATCTAAGAAAATCTAAGAAAATCTAAGAAAATCTAAGAAAATCTAAGAAAATCTAAGAAAATCTAAGAAAATCTAAGAAAATCTAAGAAAATCTAAGAAAATCTAAGAAAATCTAAGAAAATCTAAGAAAATCTAAGAAAATCTAAGAAAATCTAAGAAAATCTAAGAAAATCTAAGAAAATCTAAGAAAATCTAAGAAAATCTAAGAAAATCTAAGAAAATCTAAGAAAATCTAAGAAAATCTAAGAAAATCTAAGAAAATCTAAGAAAATCTAAGAAAATCTAAGAAAATCTAAGAAAATCTAAGAAAATCTAAGAAAATCTAAGAAAATCTAAGAAAATCTAAGAATATCCAAGAACCAAGAAAATCCAAATCCAAGAAAATCCAGAAAGTCCAAGAAAATCCAAGAAAATCCAAGAAAGTCCAAGAAAATCCAAGAAAATCCAAGAAAATCCAAGAAAATCCAAGAAAATCCAAGAAAATCCAAGAAAAACTTTTCGTATACAGGGTTTGATAACACTCTCGAGATAAGTCTGATCGATCTCCATTTGTATACTATATTAACGGGTTTGAACTTTTTCATAGAAACATTCTTTTTTTCATTTTTGATTATAAGTACTAAAGAATCACATTGTTCTTACTACAAAAAATACAAAAAAAAGAAACACTAACATTCGACATAAAAGTAAGTATAATGTTATCGTATATTAAATGTAGATGTTTACGATCGCCGTTCTTATCTCCGTTCATACGGAAGTTATTGCGATGTAAACTTTTATAGACTCTATACAAGTGCTGTAAGTAGACTTATGAAAACCTTTATCTTGGAATTAGAAGTCGTAACCGGCGAACAAACTACTTTTACCTTAACGCAAACTTCGCCGAATGATACGTTAATACAAAGATACAAGCATTTTTATTATTCTACGTGCATTTTATTTGTAAATCTCCTAACCCGACAATCCAAAATTATACCTATACAAATCGGGGTTTTTATTGATAACAATAAAACAAATTATATGGGTGCTAGAATATATGTAGTATATTCTATTAGAAAAAAAGTACAGCTGCGTCACAATGGTATGCACAAAAGTGTTGGTATAATTAGCGCCATATTGTAATTGTGATAAATCAGTGCCATTAAGATTTTAAATTTATAGGTTAACAAAAAGATAATTTTTAAATTATTTAATATATACAGTGTGCTGTTTTAATCCTTCCGAATACGAATAGAGTTAAAAAAAACTACCTACGATTAAAACTTATTGTTCCAGAATGAATTAATTCCTATTTTATTATTTAAATATTCGCGCTTTGTCTCAAATCGCTTGCTTAAAACTTTGGCCCACACATGCGCTTCGTCTGACTGTAAGACAAGTGAAGCGCCGTTGGACGAGAAGAAGACCTACCGCAATTGCCGCGACGAGAACGCTTTGTGGTGTGTATGTGCCGTTAAATCCGCTATTATAAAATCCTGTATAATAAACGTTATTATATAAACTGTGAAACCGGGCTCGGTCTTGGCTACTGGACTAATACTACCACCTACTTCATCCGATGAACAATATGATGAAACACAGAAGGTAAGCGCGTTTGAAACACGTTTAACTTATTTTTTTCGACTGTTACAATCAGCCCCTTTTTACGTAATATTCCAATCATTCTATTACATTTTTTTGATCCAGCTCGAAGGACCATGAACGTGAACGTTAAAAAAAATTAATTTCTTGTTCTATGGACCATTTAATATAATTAGTATATAATTAATTTAGTATACGAGTAAATAAGATATTTGTAGGTGTAACAGTTACTATCTTTTTTTTTAATGTATAAAAAAAATAGTTTTACTATCTTCCTAGGGACCATTAGTTATGTAATTTAGTAATTTTCTTTCCATATCTCTCAGCTCGAGAAACTAGAGTAAGTACATATATCGTGAAACAATAAAAAAAAATTGTTGGGAATTTACATAAAGAGGAATTCGGTGGTCAATTAAATAGTTACCAAATCGGTTAATTTAGCCAAGCCCGTTCACTACCATTGAAACTAGTGGGATATGCAAATTATAAACTTAAGCTAAGATAGATCTATTTGCAGAACTCTAAAAAATACCAATTTAAGTGAGGACCGTGGCTGCTAGTCATGGGGGTGGTGATGGGGACTTCTCCCCTCCCCTTCCTTTTTTTTCTGCTTCAAGTATAAGGAATATGTGTACTTTAGTTTCATTTTCTTCCCGGTAGAATCAAGAAAAATTCTATTCTGCCAGGCCGATTTGTACAAAAGTTTGTTTATTCCAAAATAGTAAATTAATAGGCCTACTAGTAATCTATTATTGCTTCTATTTTAGTTTCAAATTTACTCGGTTTTTATCAAGTCTTTGGCCTGCTTCTTTCCTGGAGAGTTATTCCATAATTTCTGAGATTTGTATGACTTTTACGAGGTTTCCCATACAAAAATGTGCGAATCTGTTGTATATTTTAATGTAATTCTATATTTTAAGCATTTTTGATAAAGAAAATATCACTCAGTAGGCACAACTATCCATTTAAAGCTAAATATCACACAAGGCATTAAATTAGAAGGAAATGCCGTTCCTGGCTCTTCAACAGAATTAATTATACGATATCTGAATACTATACAACTCACTGTAATACCACATTTTTGTGTGGCCACTGCCGCTTCCGTCGACTAAGACTTCAATTTCTAACAGGAGGTGGTAGTGTGGCGTATCCACTTATCTTGTTGTTTATGCATGAGCTAACACTCGATCTCTCCGTATGTAAGCGTGGCAATTAGGCCAAGTTTGAGACTGGTATGGGATATATTCGCCTGTTACCCTGTTTCAAACAGCAGTCCACCCTTAATTTACGCCCTTCCGACTTATTATAGTGGAGAACTAAGTTACGGAATGCGGAGCTGCTCTTGAATTAGTTGTGGTTGCCTAGGAGCTCTAAAGTTGTCCTTTTGTCTGGCTGCCAGAGAACAACGGACAAAAAAGTCGAGTTTAATGCCTCAGTGCTTATAAAGACATATTGTCGATTTAATTTTAACATTTGAAATTGTGTTCTTTGGGGGTTTACAGGGTGCCATAATCGGGAAGTTACTGGTATTATTTCTTATTAAAAGTAAACGTTGTGTGGAGCCATCTACTTCATTTAAATTGATTAATATTTTGTAAAAGTGTGTCTGTCTTCGTTAGCCATGTCCAAATCTAGCAAGAGTTCTTTGGCTCAATAATTCCTGTGAATTTGTATAAACTTAATTATGGTATACAATATGTTAATCCGTGGATCCTTCACAATAAACACGCTGACTGCCTGTCGTGATTGAACAGCAGATACACCTTTACTACTAGTGGGCTAGAACATAGTGTCACGCTAGTGTCTAAACACTAGCATCGCTTATTCTATGCCTTTCTTCATTTTGGGAAACATACTGCATACATGGTAAGTTACTAGGAAATATACTGATATGTAAATTTCTGGATGACGTCATAAAATTTGGAAATAGCAATATCGGGGTCGAATACCCATTTACAGGGTATTTCAGAACTACGGGATCAAAGTTAAAGGGGTTATTCAGTGCAACAGTAGAAAATATTTGAGTACAGGGACCCATGTCCGTGCTAGTGTACGCAGCTATCGACCAAAATCATAATATATGCGATGTTATTTTAATGGTACCATCTGACATTGACACTTGACCAACCTCAAATAAAAACTGACTAAAGGTATAGTGGCATCTGACATTTATTGCATGATATTTATGTCTGACAGTTATTCAGTCCAGTGAAAACACACAAAAATTTCTCTCGGACATATATTTTTAAGTGTTTACACTGGAATAAACAACTGTCAGACATAAATATCATGCAATAAATGTCAGATGTAACTGTACCTTTAGAAACCTTAAAATAAATTGACATAAAAGTCAAAACTGAAGGTAAGACTATGTGGTGCTATGATGTCGCCACACACACATGGTTGTTATGAAAATTTTTGATAGTATTTTTGGAGAAATTTGCCTCGTCCGTGAAAAGAACATATTTTAAAAATTGAGGATTTTCAGCCAATTTCCTCAAAAACCACTGACATATTAATGCGTTGAGGAAAGTCTCGTGGCAAAAGAGCTTGCACCCTTTGAATATGGTATGGATACAATTGTTGATCGTGGATAATTCTCCAAACTGTGGACTGAGTAGAATTGAGAGCTTCAGCAATTATTCTTGTACTTGTTTCTGGATTCTCCTCGACAGCGTTCAAAACAGCTTTGTTACGGTTCAAAATCCATATGAATGTACTGGGATGCTTTTACCACAAAAATAATATATATAGTATTGGCATTTAACTTTTAATTTACTCTAATTTATTATTTAAGTATAATAGGAATAAAATCTATTAAAAGCTCACTCCGCATACACCGTTTTGGCTAGAAGATTATTAGGAGATCCATTTCTCATGTTCTGTGAGTTAACTAGAATGAAAAGATACCTTTTATATTGTCAAATTGGAAATTGTAGAAGTTTAACCTTTTATCAAGTGTTTCTTTCTTGTTTTGAATATCCGTTCTGGTCCTCTGTAGATATATTTTCCATTGTTTTTCTTAAATTGGTTTGTAGTTGAGTTCTAGGAACCTAAAAGGGACAAAGAAACGTTTTGAATTCTATAAATGGTTTCAGGGTTCATTTTCTTTGTTTATTTACATTAATTATGACATTATGTCATTCAAATTTATTCAGGTGATTGTCTAAATCATTACAAATAATTAAAACCCCAAATAATCTAGGTAATTTTGAAATTAAGTAGGTGATTGTGAGAAATTGGCTAATAATATTTTAAATTACCTGTCATATTTTATTTTCACTTCCTGTAGAAGTCATTAATTTTGTCGGTGCATATCCTTTTCACCATTTTTCATTCTTCTGGTATCATACCTTCATGGAACATGTGTTTTTGAAGATCTTCTTATAAGGATATAAGATACTAGAAGCGAAAAGACATTGAAAATTTAATAAGTATTGCTATTTGTTAGTATACTTAATCTCGCAAGAGGATTTTATTTTCAATTTAGCAAAAAGAACTTCTTAAAAAGGCCACCTTTCACCTCAGGTAACGTAATTTCTCATTTATCACTTATTTGTCCTTGCTTAATATAGGATTGTATATTTAAAGTAGTATTCTGTATTTTAGGCCTTCTATTCTATTCCATTCTATACTATTCTGTTTCCTTTTCTGGCTATCGTAGTCACAGATAGTTACATTTCATTTTTATTACGTACAATTCCGGACATAACATTAATCTGAGGTAGTCTCAAGGAGCTGTATTTGAGAACCTTACTGTTGGATAGAAGTAAACGATTGGGACACCATTTTCATCCCTTACTAACTGGAGTTACTACAAATGAAGGACATTTTAATTAGAGATTAAATAAGTGGACCTACTCGTACCTTTGGATCCAATCTTGTCAAGTCACCCTTCCAAAGAGGTCTTCGAATTCAACCCTCGACTATGTAAGATAGTGACAATCTCCAAGGTAGGAATTTTCTAATTATACCAACTCAAGTCCATCAGTTAGAAGGTGTTATCACACGAAATATCTCCACCCTCAGTGTTTGGGAATATTCTGAAAATTGTACATATAATTAACCAATTTTAACCTTTTAGTTTGTAAATATTAAAGTCATTTATTTTGTGAGCCACCAAGATAGATATCTATTTTAACCGGTACATAAGCTGTATATATATTAAATTCCAAGGACTTACCTATTACAACCAAAATATAGCTAAATTTTGAATAAAACATCAAAATTCTCCTCTCATAGCTAATAAACACGTTTTATTTATATATCATAACCTTTTAAAAATTATTTAGCATTCTTCTTTTTCATTTGCGGTGTACATAAAATGTATCCAGGTAATAATCGATTGTATCTCGGTACAATCGGTCATTCAGCCAAATTCGAGGACAAAAGGGAAAAATTCACCTACGACCCTCTCTGACTGAGCAGAGATAATTAATAATTCCACATCAATTTTGTTTTGCTCTGAAGGTCATAGCAGCTTCTTACAATTCTGGGGATCGGACTGCACGTGGCTTCCAACAATATCAGCTGCCCTCTTAAAGCTACCTGATTCGGCCAAACGACGGTGGAGACTGGAAAATGTTGGAGTTGAAGGCAGTACTTGATTAGGAAATCGCTCCTAGTAAATACGTCTCGCTTCGCGCGCATCGCCATCCGCAAGGCCATAAACGAAATACATGTCGGTTAAATAGGCATCATTGTCTAAATAATCCATTTTTCTAAATGAGTGTTTTAAAATTTACAGAAACTTCACCAATTCAATGATAAAGCCAAAAAACTTAACGAGGAGTGTTTAACTGTCACATAATGTGTTGTTACCATAAATACTTACCTAAATGTCAAATTAATTTCTAGGCACTCTTGTGAAAACAAAATAATGCTGATAACTTCAACATGCATCGATTATTAAGTAATCGACTTGAAGATTTCAAGTCCAAATATCTAGAAAACGTAACGACTTCTAAGGGTAACTTTTTTACATAAATTTGATAGGGAAATCGATTTTTTACTGAAAAATGTGCTAAAAGTACGCCCAAAAATTTTTTAGCGATTTAGTCATGTATGAAAATGGTTTTATTTTTTTTTTACGCGAAAACGGTGCGTCTTACGAACAAAAGTCGAGAGATCAAATTTGTTCCAAATTAAATGTAAATTTTAAAAATTATTTTTACTTTTAAAAAAACCAGTGGCATACCATTTTTTTCTTCAATAATATTTAAATTAAATACCGTAGGGACGCCACTGACGAAAATAAAAAAAAGTTAATAGCATCAAAAAATGTCATTTTATGGTAAAACAACGTGTACCAAATTTCATTAAATTATCTTTAGTGGTATGAAGGATATGATAGAAAAAACGATTTTTTTTCTTAAAACTTTAACACCCTGTATCTTTTCATCCATTTCCAAACTTTTCACCTTAAAATTACTCAAAGAATCATTTCCTGAAGTTTGTCAAAGTACTTATGAATCACCCTGTATACTTAATTTATCAATAAAAAATTAGTTTAAGATTCAATACAATGAAAGGATATAAAACATTTAATTGGACACAAACAACACTAGATAAAATGTCTGTACTTTGATTAGATGAAAGACAAATACATTAATGTAAGAGCGTGTTTAATTATTTAATTTTTTTTTCTTGAATTATTGACTTGTTGAAATTGCTTTGACTTCTTTTGTGTTTTCACAACCTCTATTTTTTTGATAACTACTACTAACTGTTTAGTTTGGAACTGCTTGGTAATTGGAGTGGGCGTAGCTGGTTCACTAAGAATTTCTCTAGCTTGTAGAGGACAGGAAATGTCCTGGTCTTTTTCGACATCCTCCTCTTTAAGTAATTCTCCTACAGTAATATCAATAGTTTAACAGTTTTTAAAGGTATAAAATTACTAAACTATTCACCAATTTAACATCATAAAGTTATAAAACCAACTGAAAATGCCTCAATTTTATTTTCGCGACCTTTTTTCCTTTCTATTTTGCTATAAAATTCCAATAGGTACCTACACGTAGTTTTCGAAAAGATACGATGCTTCTCTAACCGTGGCGTAACTTAGAATAAGCCGAATTATTAGTAATAAACATTTTATTGGTCGTAAAAGGCTATCTCGGTCATTTTCAATCTACCGGGGTATTCATACGCTGTAAAACTTCGAATTTGAGTTTAATTTCTTGTCGTTATTATTGAAAGAATAAGTAACAACCTTTTTCTGTATATTGGTGTTTCGTAAATTGAGTTTTTTAAGAGGATTTGTATAGAATTCCATAAAACAAACACATTTTGCTAGTTTATTGTTTCCAAAAACTCTAAAATTAGAGAGATACGATCCTTTTACTTTCAGAGTATGGAGTCATATCATCAGTTGGAATTTTAATCAATAGATTGACTAATTTTATTATTTTAGTTCGTTTTAAGGTGATTTGTCTGTTTTGCGGGGTCTTTTAACGTTTTCTTCTTCATTTTAGAGACCTTTATATGTAAATATAACTCAAGTTTATCACATTAACGAATAAGTGGATATTTATGTATCGAGGTTGTCGTGGAACTTAAGTTAACAGTCATTAGCAGGCAGTCACTAAACAAAGACAATGAAAACTAAAATGAATTAAAAAAAATTGACTGTACGATCTAATTTTGATGTTCCCAATGAAAGCAAAGATGATTTGGTTGATTCGCGTCTTAAAGGATTCGATGTTAAACAGTATTTCTGGGTAAGAACAAGCTGGAACTAGTAGGTACAAATGTGAACTATAAAACTGGCCATACTGATAGTATATAAAAAGGCACTTTAGGCAAAGGCAAACCACTAGCACAAAAAAGACTGAAAAGTGCGCGATTTTTAATGAATATGAAGATTATTGAAAGTTATAGAAGTTGATTTTTCCTAAAAGTGTGGACAATGATTAAGTGCTTTTTTTTATAAATAAACTAGAATTCTTCCTATTTTATAATTATTTTGAATAAAAATTCCTACACCAAAGTTATTGTTTCTAATCATCAGTTGATTCCAGTGGCGGCTCGTGGACACTAGCAGCAGTGGGGCACACACTGGAAAGGAATCCCGGAATTTGTTTTTCCCTTAGGAAAACAAGTTCTCCGCTTAATGAAAATTAAATATATTTCAAAACAAATTAAATATTACATAATTAAAGACTAACTGCTAGGTACCCGCTGCAGTTGTATACTATTTCTAATAGTTGCAGTCCATTCTTCTGGATTTTTGGCTAGCGAAGTGATCGATGACCAGAATATTAAAATTTGGAATGGACCGAATAAGTTTTTTTTCGATGGATAACATGGCTAACGTGCACAATCTATCTTGGCACATAGTGTCCCTTAAAAATGTTTTAATACGTTTTAGTGTTGAAAAACATCTTTCACTCTCCACTGTGGTCATGGGAATTGAACACAGGATAGTTAGCAGCTCCACAGATTTCAAAAATGTAATTGTCAAATTGCTGTCAAAAAAACATTTGTAATAACGGTACGGCCCCATTGTGTTGCACAAAGTCATCTCGGGTGTAAAGTATGGATAGTTCGTTTTTGAATTTTAAGATGTTTACATTTGGAAATAAACTACACACAGTTTTAACGTCCTCATTTGGAAAACAACCTTGGTAGTCTTTATATTTTTCACTATCAAATAAACTTGCAATTGTTAGGTGGGTAGTTAAACTAAAACGTTTATTTACCTGCACAAATTTCCTTACATATCCTTAAATTATTAATGGGGTCCTCCTTTTCAACAAACGGTCAGTTCTTGCTTGTACTTGGACCTGATTGGGTGTTTTCGTTTAAGTTTAGTTCTTGTGGGTCTTGTTGTGACTGCCATTCTTCATGAATTAGCGTGTCTATATTATTTCTAATATTTTGAATAGCTGCTGCAAAATTTGATATGTTTATCTTAACCTTAAGAGCATCGAGCTGTCTACTCTGCAGTTGATCAAAAAGTATATCGCAATTTGGCATTATTTTGCTGAAGAAAAATAACCAGAAACTAAAATCTGTCTTTTAAAATTTATCAACCCTTTAGTCTGATTAATAGTTTTTTTTATCGAATTATGTGTACATAATTTCTTCGAGACATTTAATCAAATCCTCTTTATAAACATAAATAGTATTGGCACACTTCGATGTAAAACTCCATCGTGTAGGAGCATTTTAAAGCATATGACTCTGAAGAAAAGGTGTTTGGCAATTTAAAATATTCCAGCAAAAAAATTCTCTTTTATATTTTCAAATTAGAAAAAATATTTATATCTCTATTTGATAGTTTGTCAACTAAGCCTGGAATTTTCAACGAATACCTTTTTGAGATGAGCAAAATAGAATTTGGTCATCCTTGCCAACACTTTGCGAAAATGTACACCATTAAATTATTTATAAATATTATTGACTTTTTTCATCATATTTTTGACTGCTTTATAAAAAGTAGTTTTATTTCTTAACTATTCCAATGGTCCAACTAACGTTTTTTCGTAATCACAATAAATAAATTATTATCATGGTCCAACAAACGCGCACCTTAAGCCGAAACCGGTATCGCCTTTGTGAGGGAGCCGGTAAAGATGCCGTTGCGTACATTCGTATCTGGTCAAGGTAATCTATGCCATGGGTACAGCACGTCATGATGAGGACAGCGCCCCGCTTGTGACGTATAATCCATCGCATGTGTTCATCTCTTGCTAAGCGATACTGTCGTTGTCCTTGTTTTTCGCATCATAATGAGAGAGAAAACAACAAAGGTACACACTTACTGTGCCCTGTGCCAATCTTCCACTTAATTTCGGAATTCTCGGAACGTCGCTCAACGCCCGGTCGTCCAGTGTCGTGCCAACGTGGTTTGCGCTGAATATTAGATAAAATAATAATAGGCATTGAGGAAAATATAAAATAAGTTATTTTATTTTGGTTTATTATACTAGGGCGCGAGCCCAAGTGCCCTTACGGGCAAACCGCCACTGCCCGATTCATAAATTTCGAATGGTATTTTATATTCCATCAATACTACTGCATTATTTTTTTCTCTCGATTCTTTCAACATGCCTTTTATGTTTCATTTTGACTATATATTTTCAGTTGTTTATGCCCTCTCAAAACCATGGATCGGTTTTCATTGTAAAACACATGAAATAACGAACAAAGTTTATCAATATTAAAATCAGTGCCATATGGACTTCTATAATGAAGTACAGGATGGAATATGATTTTAATTTTATAACTCGCTTCCGTTTCCGAGACAAATATATTTTTGTTTACTAATTAATAATTTATTATCTCGGTTGACACCGTTGTTTAGTAGAACATGCTGTTTCATTTTTTAATTCATTCATTGAAAATGTCTAGTAAACACAAGATTCTTCGAAATATGGTATTCATTCTGGGATATAAAATTAATACTATTAACATCAACTGATATTTAAGTAAATTAAATAAGAGTATGATATTTTAAATTTTTGCTGTTATATTTGTTTTGAATTCTATAGGTTTAAAGTATATACCGGGTGACCTGCTCATCTAATATTCCAGTTATATGATAAGATAATAAAAAAAATGGTGTGTACTGAATGAAATAGTCTTTAAAAGTTAAAAGGTTTAACTCAAATCAAATTATAGGCCATGAAATCTTACTAATAAACTATTTGACAGTAGTATGAAAAATTAATTTAGTTAGATAAAGCAAACACAAGTAACTTTTACAAGTTTTAAGAAGAATAAGAAAAAGAGCAATAACAAAAATTAAAAAATTAAAAAAAAGGTACAAAGTAAATATAAATAAATAAATAAATAAATAAATAAATAAAGCAGAAGAACAATAAGAAAGTCTGAAGTTACCTTTATTCCAAAAGCACATACCCTAAATCCTTCCATACAACCATCTTTTATAATAAAATAATGAGAAAGCATGTTGATAATTATATCGGAATAAAAATCCTGGAGAAGGATCCACTCCACAGCCAGCACGCGTACCACGTAGGAAGGACTGACTGACTGGCGAAATCCAGAATTCACTAAAAAGAAAGAAACGGTCGTGTGTGCCTTGTTGGATATAGAAAAAGCATTTGGCAACATGCTTCAAGAATCTGTCGAAAGACCACTCGCATAAAGATGAGTATATAGAACCACGTCCAGATGGATGGCACAGCTGATATACACGAAAACTGCAGAGACAAAGATAGGCCGGACACCATCTGTATTTGCACAACCAGAGAATGTACATAAGGAGTTCATAAGGAGCCTACTTGTGACGAAATTCTACGCAGATTTGCTGACTTCTGCATATCCTGTCAAGGTTATACCGACGACATATTCATATTTGTTAGAGGCAAGTTTAGAAATATCCTGTGACACAATAAATATAGGCCACGAGATAGAACTTAGTGTAAACCCTACCAAAACAACACTAGTAGCCTTTTCCAGGAAAAGAAAACTTAATCTCAAAACCGTCAATTAAGACGGGATAGATATATGATATAAAAATAAGTGAAACATTTAGACCTACCAATGAACAACATACTTCTCTGGAACATCCATGGGAAGCAAGTAGTAAATAAGGCCACAAAATCCCTAACGGTATGCAAGAACATTGCGGGTAAAAGCTAAGGATGTAAGTCGAGCATACTGCGATTGATGTATATAGCAATAGTAAGACCAAACAACACTTACGTCACTGTGGCCAGGAGTAACCGAACTAGATTAGCAACTACAAGAGCTATAATCTTAATAGTACAAAGACTAGCCTGTGTTTGCCTCACTAGTGCAATGGTGCAATGGCTGCAAAGGACGTGATGTTGAACCTCGTCCCTCATCATTAAATGGTAAAGAAGAACGTGGCCATGACAAGATATAGATTGATCAGAAACGGAGTAATCGCACGAAAGTCTACTAGCTCCAGAACCAAGAATATTTGGGGTACGCCCAAGAAAAAAATGAAGAAGAAGTGGAATTTTGTGAAAAACTTCAAAGTCACAGAGCTCGGCTGCAAGAAATAGTAAAGCCAAGATTCCATCGTGCTTAAAACCTGAAGACATGTAATTCAGTGATATACGGATAGCTCCAAAACAATAGAATGAACTGTGAATAGAAGTGTATATAGAACCAGGCACTCTGAAAGTTAGGATAGGTACTTAAGCATTTTACAAATAGAAATTTACGTCACTAGTAAGTATATTCATTTCAACATCAAAAGAAACTATCGAAGACAAAAGATTATGTCATATATATCATGTCCTATAACCAAGCAGACATTAAAGTGCTGAGCATTACGTAATCAGCTCAAAAATATTTTTTCGACACCCAAAAACTGAACAAACTAGACAAGGAAAATATAGTTGCGTTACAAATATAGTGAAGCGGCAAGAATAGAGATGCAGCGAGGTAAGCAGGAGATTCTTATTTCGAACTATATTTCAAATTGAAAGCGGCAACTCGTCGCTTAGAGCTTCACCACAGAAGAGAGAACAATACAGCAAAAAAAAAAGAAACATAGGGCTAGTTCCACCATAGAAGGGTCGTTTGATTTGAGACTGGATCGAACGAGTGTCGAGGAAACTAATAAATGATGATGTCACAATAGAGTATTGAATCAAATCAAATGAAACAGAGCAAAAAACATAACCTCGCTTTTTTGTGATTCTTGTTTCTGATTTGTGTGTCAAAACAGTAAGTAAAAAATGAACAAAATGAAAAAACTTTTAATAACAAGAAACAGTGGCCCTGACTGTGATTACTGGTGATTAGTCCTGAGCAGAGAAAATTTATTTTTTAAACACAAATTTTATTTTTATGATAAATAATTTTACCTATAAGACAAAAGCGGTTAAGTAATTTGTTGACTTCTTGTCTGGTCTCGAATTTTAAATTCGAAAGTTAATTAAAAAGAGCTAGTTTGGGACATAGACAAATTTCTCCCACTTCTCGATCCTTCTGCTCTGAGAACATCCAGCTCGCTCTATGTTCTCCCTCCAAAGCGAAACAAACACGTTTGAAGTCGCTTGGAGTGTCAATTCAAATAAGTTTGCAGCACTCAATGATCAAACCAAAGATCAAATCAAACGCACCAAGAGATATACCTAGCTCTGTGGTGTACTGTAGATAGTTACATTTTGTCAGAGTATTTCTGTGATGGAACTAGCCTTATATTTCTTTTCTGTATTGTTCTTAACTTAAACTCAACTTAAACGCAAGTATAAAAAAAAGTAGACTGCACATTAAAGACAAAGTATTTTCTGCTGTGGATCTAAACAGTGTTTCCGAAGAGAATTTTGTAAAGGAAATACTAAGTTTCATAAAAAAAGACACAGAAGGAAAAGGAAATGAATATAAAAGAATTACAAGACAAAATAGCCAGAATACACCAAATAAAAAATAAATTCAAATAAGATTAACTTAATTCATACCTATATAGGTCACTTGTGCAATTTGTCAACACCTTACTATATTCAATATCGACATCAATATAAAACCAATTACCTACTTATCTCAAGAATTTTTTTTATGTATTATTATTTTTATCGTTTTTAAGGTATTATTTAGTAAAAAATTAGTAGATATAGGTTACTTACTATAATTTTATTAGAATTTATAATAGTCTTAAAAATTTCTGTTAGTTAATAATTATCTTACAACGACTCTTTTTAGTTATAAATAAATTGTAGAAAATGGATCAGTTTTTAAGGGATGTTACGTGTGAGATGTATGATACTTTAGAATTTTTAAATGTCAATGATTTAAACAATGCCCTAAAAGGGGAAAAACATTTATTCACTATAATACATCAAAACATTTGCAGTATGAAAAAGAATTTGGATGAATTTAATATTTCATTATCTCAATTAAAACAAAATTTTGATATGATTGTTTTAACCGAAACATTTATTAGAAATGATATAGAATATTTCGAAAAGCCGGGCTATCAACTTATATATAACTATGGTAATTTAAATAGAAACGATGGAGTAGTGGTTTTCTTAAAAAATAAATACAAATATAGATCTCAAATAGAAAAAATAGGACAATTTTCAGTAGTAGAAATATATATAACTTGTGAGAACAAAAAAGAAATATTAATAACATGTATGTATCGGTCTCCATCCACTGATAGTAATGAATTCATTTTTGAACTACGCCGCTACCTTGAACAAAAACATACATTAAATATACAACAACATGTATTTCTGGGAGATATTAATCTAAATATTAAGGGAAATATTTTAGAACCCGCCTTTGAGTATCTAAATATATTGTATGAATTTAATTTCGAATCGTTAATAAATAAATACACTAGAATAAAAGGAAACTCGAAAAGCTGCATTGATCACATTTTTTTAAAAAGTAACTTTAATAATGTAAAACAAAATATCCTAGCAGCAACATTTGAAAGTTGTGTGTCAGACCATAAAGCTATAATACTACATATCCCACTAAAACCAGTAAATTGCTTTAACACTAAAGATCTCAATAAAAAAGTCATTAATTATAAAAATCTAAAAAATGATCTTCAAAATAATAATTGGAATAGTTACTATAACTCTGAAGACATAAATAAAAAATGTGATATATTTATTAATATCCTTAAAAAATTAGTAGAACAGAACACTCAATTAATAAAAATAAAAAAATCAGAACAAAAAAGACAAAAATGGATGACAGATGGTTTGGTAAATTCAGTAAATAAAAAAAATAAATTATATAAAGAATATTTAAAAGATCCCGATGATATATTAAAGAAAACCAATTATTTTAATTATAGAGTAAATTTAAAAACCCTAATAAAAGCAGCAAAAAAAAATTATTACAGAAATGAAATTACGAAAAATAAAAATCACTCTAAAAATTTATGGAATATTGTAAATAATAAGTCAAATGAAAAAAACTCTCAAAAAATAGTAACAGAATTACAAACTCATAATGGCAGCTGCCGCTCAGTAGACAAATATGACATAGCGGAACTTTTTATTGAACACTTTAGTAATATTGGTAAAAATTATGCTGATAAAATTTCGAAACCACAAACAACACCCCCAAAAAATAAAAACAATGTAAATTCTATATTTTTATCTGACACCACTGAAAACGAAATCGGAAGCATAATAGATTCACTTAAAAATAATAAAGCACCAGGCGTAGATGGCATAAAGGCTGAGATTTTAAAAAATATTAAATATGAAATAATACCACAAATAGTTCATCTTATAAACTCTATATTTCATGTGGGAAAATGTCCCAATCAGTTCAAAAAGACCACTATCTTGCCATTACATAAAAAAGGCGATAAAAGCAATATGTCAAACTACAGACCAATCTCTTTAATAACAAATTTAACAAAAATATTTGAAAAAACCATAAAACAAAGATTGATTACATTTTTTAAAAAACATAACTATATTTCAAAATGTCAGTATGGGTTCCAAGAAGGTTTATCTACCAGCGACGCAATAGTGGAATTAACAAATACAGTCTATCGGTTAGTTGACGACAGTAAACCAAGTATCTGCGTATTTCTGGATCTAGCCAAGGCGTTTGATACTGTTTCACATGAACAGCTAGTGGATGCTTTGGAGGATGCAGGAATACGTGGCCCAGCACATGATCTTCTCAAGGATTATTTAAAGGACAGGCAGCAACAGGTAAAAGTTAATGATGTTGTCAGCCAATTTCACACCACAACTTATGGTGTCCCTCAGGGCACCGTATTGGGTCCACTTTTATTCAGTGTATATATTAATGGTCTTTTCGATGTTGAAGTAGAGGGCAAAATAATCAGTTTTGCTGATGATACTGCTGTCATATACAGCAGTGACACATGGGAGAATTTAAAAACAAAAATAGAGTCAGATTTTTCAAAAATTATCGATTGGTTTAGACATAAAAAACTAACAATTAATTTTGACAAAACCTATGTTATGCCTTTTAGTAGTTATAAAAATTCTTTGCCACCATATAACGAAATTAATATTCCTAGCTTGCAAAATATTATTATAAAATACACCCAAGAAATAAAATACTTAGGTATTAAAATCGATTCTCACTTGAAATGGGATGCACATGTTGGAGACATTGCGAGGTGTTTACGATTGCTACTTTCAAAGTTTAAATATCTAAAATCAATACTAGAAATTAACCAACTAAAAATAATCTATTACTCACTCGTAGAGTCAAGATTAAATTACGGGATTCTTGGATGGGGTGGTATTTTACAAACACACCTAAAAAATATAGAAGTACTACAAAGAAAAATTTTAAAAATCATATACAATAAAAAAATGGACCATCCCTCTGACTTACTATTTTTGGAGAGTAGGGTCATGGATATCAGACAACTATATGTTTATTCTATTATATTGAACATCTATAAAAATAAAAATATATTACGAAATATAGAACACAACTACTCTACTCGGTTAAAAAATAAAAATTTCGTAGCTACTGATATAAGTAAAAAAACAATTGGACAAAGAAATATTCTATATCTATCTTCTAAGATATTTAATTACTTGCCCAATATGTATAAAATTTATATAACAACCATTAATTCATTAAATATGATTAAAAGCATCTTTAAAAAATTTGTGTTAAATTCAAACAGACAGGACTTTCTTGCTATTATTGACCAAAAAAATAATTATAATATTATAGATATAAAAAAAAAAAAAAAGAAAAAAAAAAAAAACATAAAATTAATATACAGTTGTTAAACTTACCTTTCCACTACTCACACATTTTACCCTTTTTATAATTAGTTAATTACCTGCTTACTTACTCTCAACTTTTAGTTACATTTTTACAAGATTGTATAGTATTATTTTCTATATTTTTATAAAATCTAAAGAAATCATAATTATTAATAATTTTATTGCTCGTGCACGACCACATCGGTTTTAACGAGCTAAAATGTATTAATCTGTCTTTTGTTATGTTAGTTTAAACTATCTCTAACCTTATATTTATTCTTAATACTATCTTTGTGAAAAAAAAAATTGTAAATTGTAAATTAATCTGTATGTTATGAATAAAAATATTATTATTCTCTCTTCTGTGGCTTTACTATGTATGTATCAGTTTGAAATACAGTACCATATAAAAATCGCACGCTTATCTCGCTGCAATCCTCTACCCTCGCCACTTCACTATATTTGTACCCTTACTTTTACTTGACCCAGGGACATAAAGGGGTAAAGGATAACAAAGTTGCAGATAGTCTCGCGAAGAAAGGGGCTCAAAGACCCTTTGTGGTACTTGGGTCGTTCTTTGGCATCAGCAGTAACACATTATTTGGAATTGATTAAAAAAGAATTGGGCAGTAGAGGACAGGGGCGGCTTGTGAACAAAATTTTGGTGGTTCAAAGAAGCAGAATATAGATCCCGATACAGATATAGGTAAAAAACTGTCAGTGTTTTAGGAAGGTATATTATAAACTTTCTAAAACACTGAAAGTTTTTTCATACATCTGTACTGATACCTATATTCTGTCACTGTGAATCACCCCACTAGCCGCCACTGGTAGAGGATCTGATAATTGGAACAATCTCCAGGGGCTAAGAAAAGCAAAGATATTTCTGGGTGAATATAACCAAAAAAGATTGGAAACTTGTGTATCTGCCTGAGCAAGAATAGGCTACGAATTTTAACAGGGTTTTTATCTTGAAGAACTGTATTCGAAATTTAAGTTCAGTACAGATAGAACATATAGTGTGGACGAAACGGCTTTAACTACTGTTCAAGATTCTCCTAAAGTTGTAGCAGCAAAGGGCCAAAAGCAAGTTACACAGGTAACATCGGCAGGAAGAGGAGAACTAGTAACTATGTGTGGAGGGGTAAGTGCAATAGGAAACGTTATACCTCCTTTGTTATTATTTCCAAGAGTTTACTATAAGGATTTTATGCTGAAGGGCGCCCCTCCCTGTTCTATAGGCACAGTTAGTCCATGAGGTTGGATGTTAACCGATATTCAGGAGCAACCAAGATAAATCCTGTGCTCTTAATAATGAACAATCCCGAGACCCACATCTCTGTCAAAGATATTGATTTAGTAAAAGCAAATGGCGTAGTGTTGTTAACGATTTCCCTCACACTAGTCATAAACTTCAGCCATTGGATCGTGAAGTGTATGGCTAATTAAAGAAATTTTATAACGATGCCTGCAATTCTTGGTTATTACAAAATCCAGGAAAATGGATAACCATTTATGATATTTCAGAAATATTCGAAAAGGCTTATCCATTGGCCTTTTCTTTTAAAATGTTACATCCGGGTTTAGTTCAACTGGTATATATCCTTTTAATAAACATACATTTGACGAATCTGATTTTTTGGCAGCATCAGTCACTGATCTAAATTCCAGATTGTATTCAGATATTTTAAATGCAGAACCTAGTTGCTCTTCTGTAAAAAATATTGCGAAAATTTCTCAGGAATCTCAGATTGCTTCTTGTGAAGTAATAGAAAAATCAAATGATGAGCCCAGTGGCTCAGGGATGACGGCTAATGAAAGATGTGTAACTCCTTCAGTACCTTTTGTAACACCTGAAACTGTAAACCCGTTCCCAAAAGTAACATCGTTTTAGACTAAAAGAAAAGGAACAAAAAGGCAGTGTCTGAGTTACTAACTACTACCCCTATTAGAGACAGAATTTCGGAGGAAGAAGAAACTAAAAGAATAAAAAAAGAAATGCGTGTAAAAAGATAAGCTAAACAAAAAGTAAAGAGAAATTTAACAGACATCGAAGAGAGCATGAAACAAAAAAAAAACAGAATGTTATCGATCTGACAGCGACAGTTCTGATTCCCTCCCACCTTTAATGGACGACACCGATGCAGAAGAAGATAATGAAGAATCTGTTTCTTTATATTTGTTAAAAGAAACAAAATATTTAAAAAACAATTATTTCATTTTAGTAAAATTTGCGACGAAAACAACTATGCAATATTATCTTGCGCAAATACAAGAAATGGGTAATATTGAATTGACAGTCTCTTATTTGAGACACAAACTTGGAAGGTTTGTCTTTCCAGACGTTGAAGATGTGGCAATAGTTAACTTGGATGACGTGGAACTTGCTTTACCAAAACCAATACTCGTACAAGTTTCCAGTCAATCGTAGTTCTTTTATATTACAAAAAACCAGCTGTTTTGTTGTTTTATTTGATCTACATTTTGTTGCAGTGTATATAATAGGTGTGACCACTGTTTCCCACGACTATGTTTACTGTACCCCTGATTGTGAGGTATAGTGGCCAGTTTTGGCATGTAAGAAAAACATTTTTTTCTGGATACCTAGAATTATTTAAATAAATACTTGCTGCAATACATATCAGTCTTATGTTCCAATAGACCCTGTGTAAACTTTTTAATTGTTTGTTTGATAATAATGCATCTATCAATTTAAAAAAAAGGCCACTGTGCCCCGCTTTTCCCTACCTATATTTCCAGTGAATAATATTTTTTAGAATTCAACTCATAATTTGTACATTTTAAATCTATTTTCTTAACTGGTCAAATTCGCAAAATTATTTCTTTTTTATCTACAATCAACCAAAGCATAACTGACAATTTATTGTAGTTTTCCATAGAAAAAAATGCGTATTTCGTTAAAAACGGGAAAAAGAATAAAACCATATCGCAACAAAACAACATATGACAAATATAAAAAGCCGCATTTACATACTACACACATATGTATACCTACAGCGGGAGCAGTGTTTTTACAACCCCATAAATTTCCAGCAAGTTAATGGCGAACCATAAACTATCCGCTTTGCATAACAATAACAAACGAACAAGCGCAAATATGGTCTCTCATTAGTCCATCGCTAAAATAACTTTATGTACATGGTAGCGACTTAACTATTACCCAAACAACTGAACACAATAATAAGATTAACAAAAATGTTAACACCTTAACAATTATGTGCTTCTTTAAATCATGTAGTATAATTAGACCGTTTGCTCTATTATCAAAACTAACTAGCCATATCACCGTACTGACAAGCCATGAAGCAGATCCCATTTCAATAATTAATTATCTTTACCCATCTTCATTTAATTTATAACTGTTGCGCAATTTACGGAATGTAGTATAGTCTGTTCACATATTTTTAAATAGATCTTGGCTTCAAATGTTAAATATCCGCTATCTTATATAGAAAAATTGACATAATAACATGTCAAAATTGACATGAGCCGTGACTAAAACAAAAAATGAACGAAAACGAAAGGCTTGGATAACTGGATGGATCACTGATTAAACTCATCAATAAAAAAAATTAAATTTATAAAAAATATATGCAAGGTTATATGAGTACAATAATTATAAAAAAAATGTAAGTACCCAAATTAAAGAAGCAAAAATTAACTATATGATTGAGAAAAAAAAATGATTCTACACAACTTTGGTCTGTAATAAATAAATTAACAAAAAATAGAGGAAAACAGATTATAACACGTATTAAATCTGAAAATGGAAATTTAATCACTAAGTCTTTTTCTTAGAGTTTTAATTGAAACGTTTACACCTGTAGCTTCCAGAAGTTGAGTTGAGAGTTTCTAGTTCCAAGTACCCTTTTATATGTTTTCGATACAACACCCTGGGTATCGCTTACTACCTCTGCTGCGTCTCATTAGGGCATTCGTTGTTCAATGAGAGCAATAATTCTAACCCCTCTGCATATCTGTTAGTCCTATATAAGGCATTTTGTTATTTTTTTGGACCGAAATAAAATTACCGGAGGATCGTGATTTTACTTCTGAACACAAAATTCACAAGATAGTAAATTTCAGCAGTCATTTCTTGTTTATTATCATGTTTGTTAAGAGCAAAAAGCCTTATCTTAAAGTTAGTTACCAAATTTTTTCCTTACAAAACGTTTATTAAGAAATACACAGTGATTCCATATAAGTTTGGTTGTGTGTATATTATTCCTTGTGTAAAATTAAGATTTCCGTATAGCGGTTACAGCTGTTTATGTGGTTATCTTTGTCACTGAAATTCGGAATTATATTATTAAGTGCCACTTTTAAAAAATAGTAATAGATTTATAACAATGTTAATAATAAAAACGTTGAGCCATTAAGACCATTCTAGATTTAACCCCTCTTCACATTTTACTGGAGACAGAGAGGCCAGGATGATCTGCTGTAGACTAAGGATAGTGGATAGTCGATGTAATGATAAACTAAATGGGGCTGATGAGTCAGATTAATAGCCATCACATCCTCAGTATGGTATCAGACTCGTTAGTTATCCACAGAAAATTCGTATAACGTCCTCATTCCAGAGAGAGTCCTATGGAACAGGGATATACAATACTCCCTCAGGCGGACCATACGTCGTATACGGATACTCAAAAAGAAGTACGAGCGAAAATTTTTGACCAGAAGCCAGAAGCCTTTCCTGTACTGTTTAGATACGATATTTCAAGCAGAAATTATCGAATAATCGCTATAGAATTAGAACGGGAGTTGATAAATTCTCTTCCAAATAACAACAGTATAGGGGAGTGGGTGGCTCAGTGGTAGAGCCTCTGCCTGTGGATCCAAGGGTCCCAGGTTCGAATCCCACCGTTGGCCGGGATTTTTTAAAATTTCATTTAATTATTTAAAATTAATTCTGATGCCTTGGTAGGATTCCTCACTCGACCATTCACTGTTGGGTTCTAATTAACAGTGCTGTTTCTAAAGTGGCGCTGGGAAACAGTAACAAAGCCTACACAGAACACGAAGCTAATGACCTTAGCAGTCAATGCCGATGACACCAAATTAAAAAAAAAAAATAAAGATCTTTTCGGAGCGCCAACAACCTTCAAAACCCTGAGCGCCATTCGAGTTGACTTACAGCTGGTCTTAATACCCTGGGTTCCAATGGGAGGCAATGAAAAAGCCGACGTGCTTCCTAAACGAGAAACACCAAATCTGAGTTCATAAGGATGGAATAATTCCTGGACATTGCAAAAAACACAGCTAAAAGAATTATCTTAAAAGGGACGAAGGGTGTAACATTCAACCCTTTTTTCCCCCCGATATATTAGAGACGTAAGGAAGCACAATATATATTTTAGGTTACAGAGTATTAATACTCCATATCCACCATAACATAACATACCCAACCCTTCCATAAACGTCTTTGCTTAGATTTGGGAATAGAATAGGAAAGTTCTGCAAATTCTCACAGTACTGATGACAGGACATCGTCATCTAAGTAACCACTTGAGAAGGATAGGTTTGCAACAATTATCAGACTGTCAAAGACGAGTTCTTAGAGGATGTGCTATGTATCTTTTTCACTTTGGAAAGAACTAGTTTGCAGATCTTTAGATTCACCTGACTGGAGCCTACCAATTTTAAACAGGTCTTACTCAATTCAACCATGGCCTTATTTAAAAGGTGTGACTTGTACGGTGAACTATGAGTTAGAAATAAGCCACAATAGAGCCAGTTGGGATTTTGTAGAAGGCCAAGCATTTTTAACCTAACCCAAGATAAAATTAAGCCTACTTAGACAATACCCCGCTAGCCAAAGAAGATGAGCGTCTGCGCATTATTAAAATTTTGTGATACTTGAAATTAAATAAACGTTATTCAGCAGAAATTTTTGTGAAAATTAAAACGTTTTTGTGAGTTTTGGGAAGTTATTTTAAATTTTTGAACAATGATTTACTTCTGTTTCAAAAGTAAGTTCTAACAAAAAAATCATTTAACTATCTTTGACAATTATTTTTAGATGAATGAATTATTTAAATGGGTTACTAAAGTAGTTATTTCATTTATTTGAAAAATAGAAAAAAAATTGTCTATTTGCATTGATTTTATAATTAAATCAGTCATTTGGGACAAACGACAATTTCAACCATTTTCATTTTATTGAACCGAACCATTTGGTAAGAAAGGGGAACAACATTTCACACTAGGTCTCCTAGAACTGCATTAACCAGATACCCGTTTTACTGCGTTTGTTTCGAAAGAGTCACATGTGACACTAAAATATAATCTTTTCGAAATAGATGCGTTGAAGCGCAGGACTGTTTTGGCATGTCAGAACTTAGATTAAAATTTTAGTCATACTTTAGAAATAGTTTTTGCCCACCACTCTGTATTTGTATTTTATTTAGTTAAATACTTAGAACAAAAAGTTATGCTGGGATTATAAAAAAAAAATAAAGAGTTAGAGTAATTACTAATTATTCCGCAAATAGCACCGAAATTCATGCACAAAACGCAATATATGCAATATTGCTCCAACTTACCGCAACAAAATTCATGTATTCTGAATATATTATCTCCCGGGATAGATATTCAGACATAATTTAATACAATCTCAATCAGCATCAAGTGTGCCATGCATAATCTAACTCTCAACCGAGTTAGCGCAGGATTTGGACATTATGCAAATGTCGATGCCCACTTCCTACACTTTCTGCCGACAGATGGCAGCAGGACGTTAAGTGCTTGTGATGGGACCTTCGATTTATAACGTTTAGTAGGTATGAGAATTAGTTTCTTTTGATTTTATAATATAGAGCTACTGAAATAATATACCCCTCTAGTTTATTTTATATATACAGTGCGTCCATAAAGTAACGCATAAATTCATTATTAATTTAATAAATAATAACATTGTTTAAAGAGTAGAGATAGTTAGTCAGCGCCTGTATAAATTCTGTTTGACTACCTCTCGCACCCTCCAGGCATAAGGAGATGGTACCCTACTGGTGGAGTGAAGCTGAAACTGTTAATTGATCTGTTTAAAAGTAGAAATTTATCTTTTTACAATAACGGCTACCCAAAATATTCTAAGAGTTGGCTTTAGTTGCCATGTTGGAAAGGATACGGAGTAAGAGAATAAGTTTCTACGACTTGTTACGAGGGGTAGTGAAAATGTTAAATCAAAATAACAGTCTATTGATATTTTGCAATGTATTTTATTTACACGATTTTAAGGATAAAAACGCATAAATTACTCACTACAGTATTCATAAATAACAAAAATAATTTAATACCCTAATTATTATAGTAAGTACAAAGAGGCAATAACATCTATCATCAAACGACAAAAAAAAAACAAGAAAAATAACAAAGCAATAACGGTTATCAGATAAATTTAGAGATACAACAGATAACTGAATTTTGAGAACTATTTGTGTTTTTAAAAGGTTTATTAAAAAGTGGGTTTACTCTTAAAGTTGAAACATTTAAAACCAGCACAAGCCAAAATGTTTTAATAAATAGATTGCAATGAAACAATTTATATGAGCTTTTATTGTTAATGACGTATTTGTCAAAACTTTTCATATGTTTTAGAAGTTAGTTTTGGTTATATTATAGTAAAATTAACTTATAGATCTTTAGACCCCTCTATCGTTTACTTGGAATTTGTAATTCATAATAATAATATTAAAGTTTCTGATAGCAGGAAGGTGCGATATAAAAATAGTTATTTGAAAGATATAATTAACTTATTTATTGATTCTGAAGTATAGACAGTTTTATATTCTTTTTGAGTTTTTTAGAGTTGCTTATGTTCTTCCAATTTCGTCATAAATTTTTACAGTATTTATAAATTTGTACTTTAATTAATAAATTTAGGATATACAATATGTGTTTTTTCACCATTTTGGTTACACTCGAACCATTCCGGCAAAAGAAACATTAACTTTTTTTAATAATTTCACGTATCAACACTTTCTGATGAGCAAATTGGTCAATATTAACTGAAACTATATATAAACATATATTTGTAAATTTTTTCATTACTTTAGTGGGAGTTTTCAACCCATTTAATTGATCTAAATTATAGTTTTTATAAAAAATAAGAAGTTCATCGTTCTGGGTAATATCTTCAGAACCTTCTAACCTTATTTCACAAAATTGGCATTTAAATTTGTCTAAAACTTTTTTTACCAAGTACCCAGAAAAATAAACGGTAGAACAACTCTCCAAAGAAAATGAATTGTCGGAAAGAGAGGAAACTAATTTAGATTTTAAAGAAGTTTCCACGTTTGTTTCCTCTTCATCATAGTTCTCTTTATGTTCTTCTGCTTCCTCTTCTTCTTCTTCCTCTTCTTCCTCTTCTTCATCCTCTTCTACATTCACATTTTACAAAATATCGTTTGACGTAGAACAACTCTCCAAAATATTTTCATCTGGTTTTGAACCAGCATTTGCGGAAACTGGGGGCTGCATAAAATTATTACAATATTTAGTGTAAAAGATGATTTAAAGCTCCGCGTAACCGCCTTTTTGTTTGTATACTGAAAACTGATTTTCTAGTGGGTCTTGAATAAGGCGACCAGTAAAAATATACCTGTATCTAGCTTGTTTTACTTCTGTCCAAAATTGCTTAACTGCATTTATTGTTATTAAAAATCCATCAAAACTGTTAGGTCGAGTTAATTTTCCCTTGGAATTTTGTTTGACAACCTCTTGATTCTTATCACAATATACTCTCTTGTAGGGATTTGATGCTCGGACACGTGTACTATTTAAGGCATCGAAAAGATTATTCATAGTCTCTACAAAGAACGCAGTATTTTCGACAGTGCTAGAATTTAACTGCCCTGTTCTCGTAGATGTTTTAATAGCAGCTGCAACGCTGTGACTTAATAATTGTGTGGCTAATTTAACACTCATTTTTTGAAAGGCATTTGGGCGTAAGTGTCTTTCTGTAACTTTTAAAAGAGTTTTTCCAGTCTTACTGCGGTTATCAATTTCATACACCTTTTTCAAGTCTGAAAAACTAATAAATTTTCCATTATATAAGAAATTATTATCAATAAAATTATTTCTGATACATTTAAAAAGATGAGGAACATCGTAAAAAGTAAATATTTTTTTCTCTTTAATAAAAAAATATGGACGGTCTTTGTTTGCCCCGAGCAATTTAATTACTTTTTGATTGGTCGTTGAGAGATCACAGACAATACCAACTGGTTCTAAATTAATATTAATTAACATTGTTTGAGCCTTAATAACAATAGATTTTAGAGAAATGTAATTTGCTCCATTTTCAGATAAGAAATATCCAATAGGTATTTTCCATTTGGAGAATACTCCTCTGATCATTAATACAACACTTTATACCTATTACTATTATATTTTTATAAAATATTTAAGGGTTGTTGCCCTTAATCTCAGTTAACAGGTATTAACAATAATTGTTTCTTGGATTTTATTTGCAGAGTTTTACTTTTAATTTTATTAAACATATACTACAATAGTTGTTTCCTGGATTTTATTTAAAATATTTTACGAGGGTTTTACCCTTAATCTCATTAAACAGATGTTGGTGTATAGGTTCGATGATGTGTCATACTTGGTACTTTCCCTATCTAAATTATATTAGTTAGAGTGACGGAGGGGAGAAAAATAACATGAAAATTAAGGATGTGATGAAAAGGTGTCCCCCTTGCAATAAAAATCGCCTAGTTTTTGTGTGTTTTTTTTTTAATTATTCCTCAAGATATTCGGAGATACGGTCGCTAATAACAATAATAAAATAAAATAAATTATTTAAGGAGGTCCTTTCGCCACACCTCTCGCCTCAAATGTTAAAAAAAAAGTTATTAGATTATGACTAAAATTAATTTTTTTCTAATAGTTGAAGTCCTTATTTATCTAATACTGAACTTTTAACTATACTTTACCTTGCAAATTTTTGAGAATTTTTTTTTAAACTTTGAATATTTGTACAGTGCCTCACGAGAAAGTAAGTCCTCAACAACAATTCTCGAATTATACTATTATTTATTGATTAGATGGAGTAGAAAAAAAACTAAAAATAAGGTTTTTGAAATATTTAGATTTTGTTTTATACAATAAAATATATATAGTAAACCGTGGAACTTATTAAGAAATTAATATTAAAAAATCACAAAAAAATTTCAAGTAACCTAGTTGAAAATTTTTTGTGATTTTTTAATAATAATTTCTCAATAAATTCCACGGTAACCTATATATTTTATTGTAAAAAACAAAACCTAAATATTTCAAAAACCTTATTTTTAGTTTTTTCTACTCCATCTAATCAATAAATAATAGTAAAATTAATTATAATTCGAAAATTGTTGTTGAAGTCTTACTTTCTCATAAGACACTGTACAAACACACACATTTAAAAAAAAAATTCTCAAAAATTTGCACGGTAAGGTATAGTTAAAAGTTCACTATTAGATAAATAAGGACATCTACTATTAGAAAAAAATTAATTTTAGTCATAATCCAATATTTTTTATTTAACATTGGTGGCGAAAGGACCTCCTTAAGTTTTTTAAGACATACCAACAATAATTTAAAATATTTAACAAAATTTCGCTATGTATATCACAAATGAAAATGGCATTTTTAGTGGCAGTTTTTAATTTACCACTTCACCATTTACAACCGGAGTTTAAATGTCGTGAAACACCCTGTATTTTTATCAAATCTTTAGATTTGTGTAGTTGTCTTTGAAATTTGGCATACCTAATTATATGGGAAAAGCTTTTCTTTATTATTTTTAAAACTTATTGCTTCAATCAAATGTTAGCAACTATTAAATTGTAGGTATTTTTTTAAAAATATTATTTGTAAGCTTACGAAAATGCACATAGATTAAAGATTACTTTGCAGATTACATTACATACGTATTTTATCAAAAATAAAAGTATAACTGGCTACTTACTTTTAACGGCAACTGGTTAGATACCTACTCACAAAAAAAAAAACGATAGGCAATAAATGTCTAGTGTTTATAATTATAACACAAAAATACAAATGTCTAGTGTTTATAACTATAACACAAAAATGGATAATTTTTAACCAAAAACTATTGTTTGATGAAAAAAACTCAATTATACCACCGTGAGATTGATTTTCAGTCGGCGGGATGTTCGTTTTACAAATACCTACTTTAGGTAGGAATAGGTATTCATTCATGTTTCTGAAACCATACCTATATTTGAATTAGTAGATACTGGGTACTGGAGTTATAAACATAAAATTTATAATTACTTTAATCATACCTACGTAGGTATATAGAGGATAGGGGTAGATAGGTATCCTACCTATATCCTTCTATCTACCTAAACATTTAATTAATTTTTTTTTGCATAGATTAAATCTCTTATTTCGAAAAAGTACCTATTCCTACCAAAATTGTAGGTAGGTAGAATGTTATGATAATTAACGCACGAAGTTTAATTTATAAACTCGTAAAACTACCCTGCTCATATTACCTATATAATAAAATATTATATTTATATTCAATTTAGGTAATAATAAATCTAATATTAATTAGATACATAGAAATTTGTAAGTCCTACATTGAAGTTTTAGGTAATTATTCAACGGCTAATTATAGTAGCTAATAGTAACAATAATAAAAACAACCAGCCAAGCGCCTGATTCAAATTTACCTAATCTAATAACAAAGAGAAAAAGATTTGTTATTTCATGCATTCTCAAAAATAATTGCAGGTAAAATTTCATTTCCTACATATTTCTTCGCTTCGATGCAATGTTGCCATTTAAATAATTTAAGGTTTATTTTAATTGATTTTTATTTAAAAAGGCAATCTGATTTTTTATTAAACTCTGTAGTCTCGGCTGTAATATAATAATACAATAATCAGTAATTTCGGTAATTAATTTAGATATAAAATTTCTCCGATAATTTTTACTCTGGCAACAATGAGTTAATCATTTAGGTGGACTGAAAATGGTAACTCATCCATTCTCTTTTGGAATTTAATTTTAAATAAAATGACACATGGATAGAAAATGGCGTTCATTATATACTCTTGGGAACTCAAAAATAGTCGCCATCTATTTGCCGTCTCCAAAATATGCAAACCTTTCGGTCTATGTCTCTGACCAACTATCTCTACTCTTTAAACAATAATAATAATATTAGAAATTCCCGAAACAGATCGATTTTTAATTTAAATTTATATACAGGGTGAACCATCTTCGTGTGATGACGTCATCACCATTTTTTTTAAATGGAATCCGCTTTTTTCATTTTCCGGATTTCCCTTGCTGAGCTGATTTCAAAAATGTACAACACGTTGGTTCAAATTCGTACAGGGTGGGAAAAAATACAAAAAAAAATTATAAAAATTGTTTATGGAAAGTTATACGTTACTGAATGTAATAAATAAATTAAATGGAATTACGTAGTTATGCAATTACTTGATACAATACCAAAAACAAACAAACGAAAATTTACAATAAATGTTCAAATTGTTTTCCATGGATCGTTGACAATGACTGAACCGGGCATTACTTTCGTCTCTAACATTACATAGCATAGCGGTACTATTCTGTTTTTCGAATAATATATTTTATGCACGACCGGGCGATAAAGTCCAGATTATAAATACGTTTAGCGGGCGTAAAGTGTCACTTTACCGCCCGCGGACTACTTTACCGTCCACCGGGCGGTAAAGTAACTTTCTTCTTTTTTTCTTTTAAAAATTCACCAGTAGTTAGTAAAACAAACTTTATTATTATTATTTATTATCATGGAAATATTTGGTACAATTAACAAAATGAGTTTAATAAAGAAATTATAACTTTAAAAGCCCAAACATAAGATCCTCACACTTATAATTTTATACTAATAACACAATTTGAACAATTACTTATAGAAATGTTAGGATTTGCTACCTTGCTCTTTGTAAGTTGCTACGAACTTCTACTAACTCCGTATGATTTGGGTTACTGCTGGAAGGTGTATGCTCAAAAGAATCGGTATGTAAATTTGAAAATTCAGCTGTGCAACTAGTAGAAGGCATATCAACATTGACAATTTTTTTGGCGATTTTCATTTTATTTGCCACATAATCTTCAATATAACCTTCTGCCACCGTTGTAGACTTCCAACCAGCATGTCGCTTTATGTTAAGGATATCCTCACCTGCATTAGCTAACAAAGTTGCTGAAGATCTTCTAAAACAATGGCCTGTGTAGTCTTTTGGAGTAGGCAATTTTAAATAAGTTGCTATTTTAAAAGGAATTTGACCAAATGTATTCTTTCCAACCACCTGACTGGAACATTTTCCATTACGATAATACACAAAAAACGTCCGTGGTTGGTATTTGTCGTACGTAGTGAAGCATATTTTCGATATAAGTCGAGATAACTTGGTGATTCCTGCTCTTTGTCAATCACACTGAAAATGCGGTCAATTTTAGTTTTAGATGCTCGTATGGTTACCAATAAGGTTGTTCCTAAATCTTGAATATCGTCTATTGAAATATTAGTTAATTCCTCCACAAATACCAAAAATTAGTGTAACCTACAATAAATAATCATATTAACATAATAGTCTAAAATAAAAAAAAAACATTTAACTTACTTTTATCATAAGATATAAATTATCTGGAGCATCTACTAAAAATAATTATATTTCTTCCCTGGTTAGAATTTTTGATTTTTTTGGTTTATAACCGTCTGATTTCCGTTTTAAGAATGTTATCAATCTTGAATATCTAGCGATGTTTATAATTTACAGTTGCTTTTAACATCGAATAATATGACCATAGAGACGACGGCTTACGGCATTTGGACTTTTCCAGAAAAAAATGCAAGAAATACATTTTCTGTATAAATACCGTCTATAACATTCTTCAATTTGCACCAGCTAACAAATTCATCCTAGACCTTATCGTATATTCTCTTAGATTTGGCGGGTAGTAAACTTAATTTTGCATCTTCTGCTGCTTTAAAAATTTCCGGTGGTATTCCGGAAACTATTTCATCGTCACTACTGTCCATTACATAAACAAAATATATAAAACTTCTTCGAAAATATACTAAGAAACTTGCAATACGTGAAGTCGACTGTAAATAAAAATGGCGTCTACCTATTCTTGTCCTATTGACTTGGTTGCTATGGTAACGCGTATAGGTATATAGATTATTGTTATTTTATCATCTTATTAGTTTCAATAAGACTTATTTTTAATTAACTATACAAATGATTTGGTAGATTGTTATACAGGGTGAGTTATAATAATATCGAGGTATAAAATTTATCCAACTTGAAACATTTATTATAACCTACTCACAAAAGGTGAAAAATAGAAAATAAAACATATTTATTAATAAACTATCATTATTACGGTCGTGCATAAAATTTTGTATATTTATTAATAAATGACTATTAAAACGGTTGTGCATAAAATATTGTATGTATTTCGGGCGTAAACAGCGTTTACGCTCAAAATTGTTGTTGTCGTTTTGTATTTGGTATCAGAAAGTATGATAGAATATCAAATAAAATTAAAGAACTTAGCTGGCTCAATATAGGAAATTTATTTAAATATCAGATGGCGGCCACGGTATTTCAAATTCTTTTAACCTCAACTCCCATATACTTAAAAAATAAATTGATATATCGGAAAGATCTGCACAGTTCACATTTAAGATATCCACACAACTTAACGATTCCGAATTACCGATTATCATTTTTCAAAAGATCTTCCACATATAACGCCATTTCAATAATATAACAGTCTACCTAGGGAAATTAGGACATGTTCTTTGACATTTTTGAAACAAAATTATAAAACGTTGCTATTAGTTGAGCAATGAATACAGTGCTAACGTTAATATATTATTAATTTCAAACATTTTTCCTTATTTAATTGTATTTTAAGTTCCATTGATTTCAGTTTAGATTAAATACAGGGTTAACATTTTTAATCATAAATTAATTGTATATTAAATTTCTTATTTTTTTTATATTGTAAATGATGGATACCTTTTGATTATTTTAAATTTATATTTATGTTGAGGTTAAGTTGAGTAGCGCAAGCTAGACTTCGCCTCACGATGTTTATGTGCATTGTATATTACAAGCAAATAAAGGCAATTTATTATTATTATTATTATTATTATTATTATTATTATTATTATTATTATTATTATTATTATTATTATTATTATTATTATTATTATTATTATTATTATTATTATTATGGACCTTACGTGTTAATAGCCCTCGCCTAGCGGCTCGGGCTCTTACTTACACGTTGCGGTCCATAAACGCCTGTTTTACGCCCTTGATACATAAATAACTATTTTATTGAGACTATTAACACTTTTAAATTAGAAAGTTTTTTTGATAGGTAGTGACAGGAATGCCGTCTGGTGACTATTAAAAGATTGCCCTTCATTTAAATTATATGTTTGAAAAATTTGGAAGCGTTTAATAAATATTTCATCCAATGTAGCGGTGCAGCGAATGAAAAAGTACACTTTTCAGTGTATAAATTAATGCTAATGCGGAAGCAATGACTTCGCCCACTTGCTCTAACCCCGGAATTGTTTTTATCATCGATTCTGAGCGGGTGCACTCAAAGAGGCGGCTGTCACAATTAACTAGGAAGTCTAATTACCAGTCTCTTTGGTGGCACGATCAGCCAAAACCAGATTATTGTAGCAAAACCGTTTTAATAGCGTTACTTGGGAGTGCATTCTGCATCGCTAATGTACTTAAAATTGAGTTCGATTTGATGACGACTTTATGAAATCGCTGCTCATTGATAAATACTCGTTTAGTGCACGTTGCTATTGCTTCAGCCGTTGGGATCCGTTTGTTAATTAATCGGTTTTGTGTGATGCTATTCTGGAACGTACTCTCAAACAAGGCGAAGCTCCATTGTTGCCAATCTTAAGGGGATTTAAGGGAATGGAAAATTAATAGATGTAACTACGGAGTTGGAAACTAGTCGAGCGATATCTAAAAGCATTAAGCTCTTTTTTACTAGTCTTTTTTGTGGATCATGTAATGTGAAAGCCCTTAGAGAAAGCAGAATTAGTTAAATTATTATTCCGCGATTTGATATTTATAGAATTTGTTTAAACTTCCAAAGTACAATTAAAGCCCTTAGTGTATTTTTTAATCATACAAACAAAGTCATGACAGAAAATAAATGAGAAATCGTCTAAAGGTAACTAAAGGTCAGAAAAAAGTGTGTTTGTTGTCAATAAAATCCTATAACTATAATATTTAACGTTTAACAAGCAAATGGTGTTTCTCGCCTATAGAAATGTTCTTCTTTGTTAACAGTTGTTTAATTTTAAGAAAGAGAAATCTTTAAAAACTACAGTAGAATCAAAGAGCAAAAAGTGTAGGTGTGTAGAAAGACACGAAAGCAGGCAGTGAAAGAAGTATAGTATGAGTTGAGGAGGAGATCAGGAGTAACAAATAATCAGGAGTTTAAACAGTAGGTAGAAGAACTGGGAGAAAGTGGAAAGAAGCAAAATTTATTTTAACTTGTTTATTTTATTTTTTCTATTTTTTTTTATTTATATATCCTCTCCAGGTTTCCGTACGTAAATAAATATTCTATAGAAGCTCCAAAAAGCCACAAGAGACCACTCCTTCCCCACTTTCGGAGGAAGGGATGGTCGAATTAATAACTACCTTGCTGCCCAATTTTCAACGGAGGACCGGGAAGCAATAAAAGAGGTAACAATCATACTATGTAACTTGCAGCACAAAAGGGTGGATACGGCAACATTATGCCGCCGCTTTGATGAACTGCAAGATACAATGGAACTCTTTCAGGAACCCAAGATAATAAAAACCAAAATTTTAGGTCTCAAAAATCGAAATGGTTCAATTTTTAGCTTTCCCAGCAACCAACAACCTACGACAGCCATTTACATTCCTGGGCAAAACAAAGCCCACACCTTTCCACCTCCGATTTAACCTGCGGTTAGGATGGAATACGCATCAAAAGGGAAAAGAGAACGTTAATCCTGGCATCTGCATACCTCCCCTTCGACGCAGCTACGCCACCACCCAGTAAAGAGATGGAGGATCTGATTGAATACTGCCTGAAACAGAAGTTTAAGCTAGTAATAGGGTGCGACATAAACGCATATCACTTTAGTAAGGATAACAACGCTAGAAGTAAGTCACTATATGATTATATAATTATCAAAAATCTTTGTGTTTTAAATAAAGGTACCACACCAACATTTTTAAATTCTCGCAGTCAAACACTAATAGATATCACTTTACCCACAACTGGTATCTATAAATCAATTCTAAACTGGCAAGTGTCTGATAACATTTCGATATCAGGCCACCGCTGATAAACATTCAAAATAAATTTGATGTTGCCGACCTTCACGCTATCTCGGAACCCTAGGAAGACGGACAGGGAAATCTATGTCCACCTTCTCCAAGAGGCACTGAGAGAGATGGCCGAAACACCAAACAATAACACTGCTTTGGAAAGGTATACAAACATTATCCAAAGCACAATAAACATTGCCTATAAGAAATCCTGTCCTCTGAAGCTGGTCGAACACGATCAAACGACTACCGCATGGGGGTGTCACGAGTTAGATCACCTCAGGAAGATGGCTAGAAAATCTTTTAGTAGGGCAAGAAGCACAAAACTCAAAGAGGACTGGGATACTTACAAATCTCACGTCAGAGAATACAAAAAAATCGTCAGACAAAAACATGCATGAAGATCCTATTGCGAAGAAATCGAAGATTTCATGCAGGCAGCGAGGCTTTTAAAAGCTCTCTCAAAAGATCCACACTCAAGAATTGGTGCGCTTCTCAAAGAGGATGGCAAGAGAACTGCCAACCTCGAAGATTGTATCAAACTTCTTGCTATCAACACACTTCCCTGACTCGGTCATCACAGACGTAGCTGACTGGGCAGAGGAAGAACACAATCCATCTGTCTATGATTAGAGCAAACAAGTTGTAGACGATGAAAAAATTAGATGGGCAATATCCAGCTTCTCTCCATTTAAATCGTCAGGACCTGCCCTACTTCAGAGGGTATGGAAGAACTCACACCGCACGTGGAGTGTATATTCAGATCGTTAGCTCTGAGGTATATCCTACACTGTCTCAAAAACATATCTACCAATTAGTCTGACATCGTTTTCTAAGAAGACATTGAAAAGGCTTGCGAAAGGAACATAAGTGATGCGGTGATTACAACAATACCACTACCCCCAAACCAACATGCATACACCACAAGCAGATCTACTGATTCAGCCCTTCATCTAGTTGCTGGCCGGATAGAAAGATTTCTGGACAATAAGGAGTCCGCCTTGGGTGTTTTCATAGACATAGAAAGTGCTTCTGATAAAACCACCTTCCCAAAGATAATACACTCACTAACCAACAGGAATATTCCACAAATGGTTAGTGGGTGGATACATAACATGCTCTCAAAGCGAGCAGTAAACATAAATGTAGAATATGTCAATATAAGAGACTTGGTTATGAAGGAATTTCCACAGGAAGGGGTGCTATCACCTCTACAGTGAAATATGGTCCTCGACTACCTCATCAGCCGCCTCAATAATGACATTCACTACACAATAGCATATACAGATGATCTGGTCATTCTGCAAACAGGAAATTTTGAGAACATACTCTGCGAAAGAATGCAAGTAGCTCTAAAAATTATAGAACAGTAGTGCAAAGACCATTTACTGTCTATCAATCCTAGGAAGACAGAAATGGTCCTTTTCACAAGGAAAAGGAAGAAAATGGAATTAAAACAAGAAGATCCTTTACGATTGCTTTTAGAATATTTGTGTTCAGCGAGTATAGGCTAACACCGGCCGATATAAGAGAAGCATCTCTTGGCGACGTTGTCAACTACATTAAATCTGTAGGTTGGTTCACGAGCTATCATCTTGGGTGGATGCACAATGGACCTAATGAGGCCCAAGTGCCGTAGGGGTAACCCACCCTATACACGATACAGAAGATAAGGTGAAAACCAAAACGGAAACAATGAAACAAATAAATCAAGAGCTGCATAAATAATGTTATAAAATTGTTCAAGAGCAATATCAATACTGTGTCTGCTTAGAACATTGTTTTAACTTATAGAACTCGAGTAGAAATTTATTTGTAAGAAATTTGAATTTCTGAAATCATGATAGTATACTTCGTATTTTAAAGAATGATCATTGTCACGTATTACTAAAAAATTATAAGCAATTTGATGATAAGAATTTGGTAACAAAGGATCTGTAGCAGACAAAACATTGGGCTCTTTACAGTGTGTAAGGCACACATCCAAAAATACTTCACGATTGTTTGGTAGCATATTTACTTGAAACATATTAAGAAAACTAAAACACTCAAGCACGATACCTTTATACGCTGCGCTTGGACCAATTCGGTTTCCAAGTGAAAGTAGCTGTTACTTACAAATCGGAGGACTAAAACGTCATTTTAACTTTTACGATGACCAGATAAATTAGCTGAATTTGAATGTTTAAAGCTGGATTCGAATTTCAGTACATAATGAAGTATTTTAAATTACGGGGGCTCTCTAAAATGTTTAAAAATGGTAATTTTTAGGAAATAAACATACGAGGGTTCTTGAGAACGCCAACAAGTTAAAATTAACTTAAACTAAACTTTTTTTTAGTTAAATTAAATTAAAATTAAGAGACTTCGTCACAGTAAGATTGGGCTAGCTAGATAAAAATAGAAGGTAAGTACGTTGTGCTTTTTTTTAGTATCATTAGAGCTAGGTCTAAGGAAAATTCTGAAATTGGAAATAATACATTTAAATTTATATTGTGTATATAGTTGCTCACTGACAAATTAGAAAAACTCGAACGCATCACTGGGCTTTGGAGAGGTGAGTTCTTCTTTTTTAGCCCACTAATTGCACTTCGGATAGAGTTAAATGCCTTGATTTTGTTCTATATATAAATAAGTTATTCCTGATTGTAATAAAAATTTGTAACTTACCGATTTTATAAGATAAATAGTTTATCTTACCTGAAACAAAAAGAAAATATTATTTACTTGCCAATTTAAATAAAATTGTATATTAAACAACTTTGGAAAATAACTTTTTTTTTAATTTGGTGAAGAAATTATACTTTAAAAAGTATCAAAATCCTGACCAATATTAAACTATAGATATAGAACTTGATTTTTTAGAAATTGCAGATTTAAAATTTTTACGCCAAAGGAAGGAAAGGTTCGAGTATTAAATTTGGATTGCTTCATTTATTTACAACAAAAAAAAAGGTACTCTTACAAAAACTCGATTGCAAAATTTATGTTATGTGAAACCTACAATTCAAATTATTAAAAATTTTATTTCCCCAAACCCATGGTAGAAATTGAGTAATATCAAGAGTAACTTTTTTGTAATAAATTAGTTTTATTCCATTTCAAAGGTGCATTTACAAAGAAAACCATTTTTTTACTAAGGTAAGTTTATATAGGCTTATTTTGTTCTAAGAAATAAGTGGTGATTTTGTAAATATCTTTTCCAGGCACTTTGGTTTGTTATTCACTATCCGAAAATATCAACATGTACAGATAAAAAAGAAACAAAAGAACCCATTTTCTTTTAAAGAGGATGCGAAATATTGTAATTAAATTTATTTATTTTCCAGGACCAATTATTGGTTTTCAAGAAATTTTCGCTCAAAGGATAAGGTTCCTAATTAATTTTATTATATTACTTGCGTCTATCTCACATGAGTTTAATCGATTTGATCATTAAAAGTTTGATCATTAAAATTAATAAATCGACATTACCCTTTCCTTTCTAATTTGATCTTTTCAAATCTTCCAATTACAAATTATACTTTGAGAAATTATTAGCTTCGGTTGATTCAATAATAAATATCAGTTCTCTATTTTCATGTACATAAAAATTAATAAAAAATATAAATATTAAAAAATATAAATATTAAAAAAAATCAATATTAAAAAAATTATAAATGATCATATTTAGTAAAACTTATTTCGGGCACTTGGTGAATACGTAATTAATTCATAAGATTTTTGGTTTAAAATTATAGATTAATTAATAATTAATAACTAAAGAAAAAAAAACACAAACTGTAAGAAATTATTAAAAAGGGTATTAGTACAACCAGGCCCATGACACTCCCTGGGCGGGAAAAAGACACGCAGCTTTTACTGCGCTGACGTTTTCGGGATATAACCTATCACTTGTCATAAATCCGGTTAAAAACTCGCTACCATGCGCAGGCAATCCATATTTCGTACATAAATACAAACTTTTGTTTACATTTTATCGAAGTAGTTTTTGTAATACATTCACAGCTTAAAAACGGAAAATTTGTTGTTTTGATAGTGAATTTGGATCAAAAATACCCCAAATACACTCCCTAGATTAGAACTCTGTGCCATGGTACTTCTCACTAAACTAGTTTCTAAATTAATTTCAATTTATGACGGTCATTTATTCATATCAAATGTCAATCTCTGGACAGATTCGCAAATAGCTCTGTGTTGGTTAAAGTCTCAACCATCACGTTGGTCCATTTTTGTAGGGAATAGAGTCGCAGAAATACAAAGTTTAACTTCAACTCACAAATGGCGACACATTAGATCAAAACAAAACCCTGCTGATTTTCTATCTCGAGGAATGACCTCGGTAGATATAACTGAATCAGATTTATGGCGGCACGGTCCCCAATTTTTACTGAACCCCAATTTAAAATTTGATGAATTTGAAAGTGATATGAATTTAGTGGAACCCCCTGAACAAAGAAAATCAGCTAAAACACTTCACATTACTACAACTGATTATTGGCAGCAACTCTTTGTCGCATTTTCTTCTCTCACAAAGTTAAGATATACACTTGCTTATGTAATGCGATATATAATTGCCGAAATAAAGTAAAGGTCACTGGAAATGTAACTGCCACAGAAATAAGAAATGCAAATGTTACTTTAGTGAAAATTGTGCAAAATCAGTCTTTCACATTAGAAATTGACTCTCTTAAAAATAATAAACCGTTGAAAAATAGTTCCCTTTTACCCCTGTCCCCTTTTTTAGATAAAGATGGATTTTTACGTATAGGTGGGCGATTAGAAAATGCTCAGATACCGTTTTCTCAAAAACACCCTCTGTTACTTCCTCAAAAACATCCTTTTGTGGACTTACTGATCACCCATGAACATGTGGCACTTTGTCACGCAGGCCCAAGAGCTGTACTCGCTAGCCTTAGATTACACTATTGGCCAATCAATGCATTAACCCGAATAAAAAAATTGATTCATTTATGCATAATATGTTTTAGGTTTCGAGCAAAAACCTCCGCTCAAGTCATGGGCAACTTGCCCCCTGAACGAGTTGCAACAGTTAAACCCTAGTGTGTGTTTTATCCTTATTGTTACGTATTATTGCTCGTTTTATTTGAGGACATTGGAATAAATAGAGTACTAGAAGTAATCAAGCTAAAAAGGTGTCTTATAAGAAGAAAATACATTGCATTCGACTGATTTATGTTTAATATATTTTCGTAAAGTATTTCCAACATGCTAGTTCCTTGAATGGTTGTAAATTGTAAGTGTATAAGTGATAGAAACTGATCTAGTGCTTTGAGCTTCCTTTTTTTGTGTTAATGTCCCAGCCCAGCATTCCTAGCCAGCAGTAGTAGCAAAAACATTAACATTGTCTACATTCAACCCGTTTACATGTACATGATTTATCAGTTAAAAGCAGAATACAGTAGTTCTCTGCAAAATGTAAACAATGCTACAAGGAAAATTGCTCATGTATAAATTCAACAATTAAATCAAAATATATTATTTTTAAACGACTTATATCAACTAATATGTTAATTATAAATATTATAAATATTTGTAACAAAATAATAGTTGTGTATAAATAAATCTGTTACTACTCCAAAAAATATATTGTTTATTGATTATCAGGTATCAAAAATAATATGTTTCTTATTATAGTTGTAAATAAAAACAACACTTTTTATCCGTCCATTTAACACTTACAAACATGCATATTTTAAGTTGTAAGGATCCGTAGCCTCTTAATTTTTTACATTAGACACAAGACCTGTGATGTCACATTAAATCTTGAATATGAGATAAAGGATTTTGGAGTTGTCTTTCAGTCTAATTTGAAGTTTAATAACCATTTCTTACACATAACTAAAAAAACATACCTAAAGCTTTGGGTTTTTAAATCAGAAATACAAAAAAAAAATTAGAATTACCACCAAAATCAGATTATATAATGCCTTACTAAGACCCCATCTTGAGTATGTTTCACAAATATGGATTCCCTTGAAAGCCACACATATTGATCGTATTGAAAAAGTACAAAAAAAATATTTTTACCGTACCTTTATGCCATAAAAAATACTTGTACCTTTATAAGATCTCATATAAAACTATGCTCGATAGTTTTAAGATTAAATCTCTTTTACAAAGAAGAAAGCAACAGGCTGTGATATATTTTGTACTCTATTTTAAATAATGTTAAGTACAAAGATTGTGATTGATTGACTATATAAATTTTAATGTGGCAAAGATTAATCTAAGAATCCCAAGTAACAAAAAGTTATTTAGTTTAGATCCAAGTAGTATATTTCTTTTTAACAAGATAATGGCTGTTACCAATGAGTATTTTAGCGAGGTCCAAATAGATATCTTTAATGTTAGACTAAGAAAGTTGAGGAATGTACTAAATTAAGTTCACAAGATATAAAGGTTTGTTTTGTTTTTAAAGTTCTTGTTACTTAACTCTACATGTAACCTACTATTAATTTTTTATAGTATCCAATAAATAAATTATACCTTATGGCTGCTTTCAAACAATTCTGTGTGTAGTCACTCAGTTTAAAGTTAATTTTAAATTAATGAGTTTAATAAGAATGTCAAATAGTGATATGTATAGTGTCTATGAATTTGCTGTGTGTAGTAAATGGCCAATAAACATAACTTTGATATTTTTATTACAAGTGTAAAAACTACGAAAACCATATACATATAGTTCCCATTTTAAATAAAGTCATAATAAAAAGTAACGATTTTAGTCTGCCATACTTGAACTCATTCACTAAAACAAGTCACTGAGTATATATTTGTAAAAAAAACTACACTAAATATGTCTCCATTATAAATTTTTATATTTAAAACAACATACTTTCCTATAGATTTTGCAGTAAGTACCTAAATAACATAGAAAAGTTTTAGATTAGAGTAATTCTTAAGAAATAAAGCAAAACCTCTATTTTTTTACTCTAACCTTGTGTGTTATATATTTTCCTTGACAAGCTAACGTTATATTTTGAACTAAAAGTAATTAAACTTTTCACTAAAAAGTAATATTTCACTTATATAAAAAAATTTTAAAACGGTTCTGCCTTCTCACATTTGCGAAGACTGCCCTGAAATCTAATCTATTTTCTTCTCAAAGTAATTAAGTTGTTCAACCGTTGTCTATAAAGGTATCTCACATCTCGCTCATATACACAAATTTGAAAAGCAGCAGAACAAAAATTCAACTAACCAGGTATACCAAGTCCGTGTAAAGAAAACTTTTCATATCCCGAAAACGTCAAGTGTCAACTAAAATTTCTACTTTTAAAGATCAAACGTGCCGCCTCAGAGTGCCAATACTGATTGGTATATATACTGGGGTACAACAATCCTTTCACTAATTTTTTTTATAAACCTGTAAACAAAGACAATGTGTGTACTTTCATATAATTTATTTTATAACTTATGACCCGCTTAGACATTGCAACTTTACCTTTAGGTTAATTTTATTAAAAACTTTTACTAATTTAACAGTTATCATATTAAGAAATTTAAACCGAATTATCACACTCCCAACTACTTATTATTAGAAACAAAAATTTTAAAAATCCATCACATGCTTGTATCTCCAGCTGAAAATAATCCATGACAAACTAATTTCATAAATAAGTTAAAACTAGAAGCAGCGAAGTTATTTTGTCTGAAAGTTGCCGAAAACGATAGATGTCAACAGAAGTTAGTGTAAAAGAAAATTGAAGCCGACCTTAAGAAATGAAACCCTCCTGTCTTCTGCATAAATTGTCAGATGAGATGAGAGGAACGAATACAGAAAAATATCCTCTTTAGAAATGTTTTTGGATCTATTTTGATACACAGAAACTAAGGGGCACTTTTCATGTCTGGATTTATCTTTGGTAATTATATTTAAAAAATTGTTTTACCAAAATCAACTACTTAGTTTTTAAAAGTATATAAATCCAGGATAACTTTAAACAAATTTGTTTATTATTATTTTTATTATACGCTGTAGACACATTTTAATATTTTGTATACATTTTAAATTAAACAGCTCATTTTAATATTTTTTTCTACGTTATTTATATGAATTACTTTCGTTCACATAAGTGACCACTACATTAAGTACATTTTTAAGTCGGTATCTGGTTAATTACTAGGAAAAACCAAATCTTTCAAAGTGTCAAACTGTAGGCGGACCTAACTAACAAGAACAGAATTTCGTCGGCTCATTATATCAAGAATTTGTTGACAGACGCGTAGATAGGAACAACATGCGAGAAGAATCGTGTGTATTTCATAAGTTACAAGATATAGACATCCATTAAACTGATATCGGAATTAAAAGAGGTTATTTTACATTTTAAAAATAAAAAAAGTTTTTAGCTTATTTTCATATGCATAAAAAAGTATCATCAATTAAATATATACCTATAGAGCTCTTACTAATAATTAAATAATCCAACGCTAGAGGCATATTAAATATTTAAATAATCTGATCATCTATTAAATATCTCCCAAATAAATTAAACAAATCATTACTATATACTGAAAAAGTGTAATAAGAAATGCACAGAGAATGGTGAAATAATATTATCCTACGGCAACATTAGCTATAATAATTGCCAAAAATCTGTCTAGAGAGCTTCTCAATACTCATAAAGTCAGGGTAAAATGCATCTTTTGCAAACTATCAATAATAGTGCAGCTACAACTCCAGCTAACTAACACATTCTTATTTCTACTCCTACTAAAATATTGTCACAAATACATCACCGTCAGCTATGGAACAAAAATCATTTGCCAAATATAAAATCAGCTAATAAAAATCTGAATATAAACAAAAATTCCAGTAATAAGCAAAACGTAATGTTTTAAGTAACGTCGAAAGTTCAACAAATCCTTTTAGTGTGATTTTATAACTAACACAAATTCACCCTCATCTGAACAAGAGTTCAATAAAGACAAAACTCAATAACTTCAAAAAGTAAAATTTGACCCATAGTATAAAAATGGACTTGAAAATAAAATAGGAATATGAAAGATGAATACACTTTCATTCAACAAAAATATTTCTCACTGTTGTTGAGATTCAAATTTTTTTTATTTTTTTTTTATTTTTTTACCAATTTCTTTTAGTTAATTGGACATCTCACATAAAATAATAATTCCAAATTTTCAGCCTCCCATCATCTCCATATTTTTTTTTAATTTAATTAAATATGAAATTTCGGTGTGCGTATGTAATTCTTCTTCTCCTTAACAGCTTGTCAAGTTTTGATATTTTTTTTTGCTGAAGTGATTGTTGCAGGACGTTTGCCTACCGGATCCGCCGCTAGTTGTTTATAAATATAGAAGTACATTTTCCTTTTTTATATAGAAATTTTGTTGCTTCTTCGTCTTCTTTATTTTGTTTTCATTTCATCATCCAGCTAGCAAACATCGGTTCATGGAAAGATATTCTTGCATACCTCAAAACTATAAACTTGTGTTTTCTATGTTTATTTATATGTATACTAATCACATTTGAAACAAAAAAAACAATTGATTTTATAAATATTAGCAAAATAGCTTAAAAAGCAAATATATATCTGTTCTCTGTTAGAGCATTTAACTTCTGAAACTAACTTATCGGGTAACAGTTCATGTCAACAACCACTTCTCGCTCAATTCATTGTTTTATGTGAAATAAATGAAGGTCCGACCACCGAACGTTTATCACACTATCGTAAAATATTCGACAATACCGCCACTATAATTTGTAACGAATGTCAAACGTAACGAGTTGTTAATCGGCAGATGGATGAAAGGGTAATCGATAGAATATCGAGTGACAGATGATTGTTCTTAACCAGTAAGTTGAGACTAGGATTACTAATCAACTGTTTTAGTGTATCCTAAAATATTGTGACGTTTATTTATTTTAAAACAACAGTTTATTTATTAATAATTTATTTAAACACCTATTTATTTTATAACACTACTATTTTAATTTATATATATTTCGAATGTCTTTGAATCGTTCACTATTTATGTTCACCACTGTCTATCTATTAATTACTATTTATCTTCACTGTCCATATAACAACTGACTGCACTTTGTTCTTCCACTAATATTTATATACAAATTGATGGTCTAGAATGCTCCTCCACCAAAATTACCAGAATGTACCAGAAACGTTTTCACGTTATATTTAGACTAGAAATAGAAACTCGTTGACTCTGGAAATAATACAGAGAGGGACTTGGAGTATTAGAGCATGACTGAATAATGAAATGGCTCACATTAAAATATAGAAATACATAATTATTATGTAGTTGTTTCAACACTCGCATTATACACAAATTTAAATATTATCGTTATAATATTATCACTTATATTATTATAAATTCATATTAATCCAAATACGTAATAGTATAATATGCAACGGTCATGTAATGATAGCTGTTAATACACGAGCTTGAGATAAGTGTATTAATAGCAATTACATGAGAGCTGCATACTCTATTTTGTTACGACCAAGAAACTATTTCAATTCAACAGCAATGCTTTATTTTTTAATTTTTTAATACTTTTTTATACAAACAAGAAATAAAATATGAAAGGAAAGTAATTTTTTCGACTTAATTTTTATTCCTACGCATGAAAACTCTTCATCGCTCGACATTTTTTTTTCTTACATTCTATGAGCTTGTCTGGAAAAATCGAGTAAACTCTCGAATTCTCCTTAGAAGATTACGGCCTTATCTCAACCCTTTAGTCATTTGCAACATTAAAGCCTTTGGTTTTCCGAAGCCTAGTTCTATTAATTAATCATAATAATATAGTGAACACGACTTGTGTGGAAATATGGGCAAAAAATAACCTCTAATTTGTGTTAGGGAAAATCTAATTTTCCATGTGTTATTCGCAGGAGCCACTTGTAAATTTCCTTTTATTTTATTTAAAATCGATGTACTTTTCAACCCTCTTCGAGGCTTGCATCCGAAAATGGGGCACCTAAATCTGTCACTATCTGACGATCTATAACGCAAAAGATTGAAATTGTCATAAAACACGAATCTTTTAGAAAAAACATTCTACAGAAAATATTGGGTCTTTCTACTTGGTTATTTATTAATCTAGATTTCTATCGGCCAATAATTTTTCAGTTTCATAATGAAAACCAGTGTTACAATGAGTATCATTATAAAACTGAAAATTAGCATTTAACTCGGCATTTAATTAATTTATAGTATTGGGATCTGGGAGGATCCTAATCGGTCACGTCACAATATGGTGGATGCAAGCTACAATAACGTACAGAAACAATGTGATAAGTAGTAAATTAAAAAAAATGTATTAACTTTGGAATCAATTTGTGAAGACGCAGCAAAATATTTCTCCCAGAGATGTTTTCTGTAGGGTGAAAGAGTATTGCAAGCGGGACACGTTATAAAATAGGGTAAATTTAATGATATAGTAGTGGCTTTGATACTCACATGAAAGCATTTTGTTTGCAAACGTCACATTAAGAGAAAAACTTTATAAAATAAACATTGTTATTAATTCGACTGACAGTTATGGATTACTACAATAGTCTGGCCTTTTGGTTTTATCCAGTGCCAATAAAAAAAAAAAAAAAAATTCGACTGACAAGATTTTAAAGTCCAAATGTTCTTGTAAAGCTGGTTTAGGAAAAAAATGTAAACATTCCATTGCTGTACTGTTGTATTGCTACAGATATGGCTCATGGAATCTAACCTCAAATTTGACATAGACCCCTGTGTTGCTATTGTGCTCATTCTAGGTCTCCTTTTTTAAATTGTATTATAATATATAATATAATATAAATGGTAAGCATAAAAAAAAAATAAACAAAAATTGGAATAATAATGAAGATGATGTATTGGGATTTGGCAGATACAGTGCCAGACTAATTGATGTTGAATTGGTTAATGCTTGAGGAATCGCAGGGCATGTTTGACATTATCGGTATATTTTTTTTTTATAATTTGAATAGGACAATGAATCAGAATAAAAATTTACTATTGTGAGATAGAATATATTTCTTTACTTCGGTTTTAAATATATGTTCTTTAGCGATTTGTTTTATATTTATAGGTAGGAGGTTATAATATTTTGGGCCAAAATAAAAAAAATGATTTTTGTATAACTGATTTTTTAAAAAGGTTAACGGCTAGGTCCATATTGGCAGTGGAGCGAGTAACTCGAGAGTTTTTATATTGAAACTTTTTAGTACTGTTGTAAATTTTTATAATACATTGATATATAAATAGCGATTTGATGTTAAAAATTTGTGTTTCATCATAAAGTTTTTTAGTTCGAAAAAGGCTTATAAAAGATAATTTTTAGGATAGTATTTTGAGCTGTTTGTAATATATTAAGTGTAGAATTAAAAGCACCGCCCCATGCGATAATACAGTATCTTAGAATGGATTCCACAAATGAGTTGTATAGCATGATTAAACTTTTTCGTGATAGAATCTGCCGAAGCACGTAAAATTTATGCACTAGAGCTCTTTTTCTTTTACTTAGGTGTATGATGTGATCAGACCAGCGCAAGTATTGGTCTACTATAACTCCTAAGTATTTTATTGCTTCTACTTTATCTAAAGGGGGGCACTTACAGTTTGGTTCACAAACTTGTGAATGTAATTTTAATGTAAAATTAGGTGGTTGGTTTACTATAGTTGGACTAAAAGCAATAAATTTTGTTTTTTTAATATTTAGAGTTAGAAGGTTGGTGTTTAGCCACATGTTTACCTTTTTTAAGTCAGCTTCTGCGTTATGTTGAATTTCATCCCATTTTTCGCCTTTAAAAACTAATGCTGTGTCATCAGCATAGCATACTAGATGACCAGAGAAACCATTTATTTTAGTTATGCTATTGATGTAGACCAGAAACAGTATTGGACCTAATACTGTTCCCTGTGGTACACCAATTTTTAAGATAGTACCAGAACTCATTTCTTTACCAATTTTGACTTGCTGACTTCTATTTGACAGATAATCTGAAATAAGTTCAAGAGCCAATCCCCTAACACCGTAGTTACTAAGTTTGCTTAGAAGGATTTCGTGAGAGACGGTGTCAAACGCCTTGGCCAAATCCAGGAAAACTGCTATGCATCCCATAGAGTTGTGCAAAGCGGACACAGTTTCCTCTAAGAAGTCCAATATCGCGTTTTCGGTGTTAGATTTTTTTATAAAACCATATTGAGAATGAGTTATGATATTATGCGATTCAAAGAAATTAATTATTAATCTTTCTTTAAGAGCACTTTCAAAAATCTTCGCAAAATTGTTAATGAGAGATATTGGCCTATAATTTACTGGCTTACTAGAGTCCTCCAATTTGAAAATGGGGATGACAACTGACTCTTTCCATTGATGAGGAATTTTCTCGCTTTGCAATGCTAGGTTTATAATGTGTGCTAATGGGGAGACGATATATTGATGAATATTTTTAATAATTTTTGAATCTATATTGTCTGGACCCGGGGCACAGTTATTTTTCAGTTTTGATATAATTTGTATTACCTCGTTTTCAGTAATTGGTTTTAAAAATATACTAGAGTTTATTTTTTCATTTTTGAGAAAATGCGGAGGGAGGTTTGATTGAGGTATTTTGTTTGCCATATTTACACCTAATGAAGCAAAGAAACTATTAAATATACTAGACTTTTCCTTATTATTAGTTATTAGCTCATTATTATTGTTAAAAATTGGTATATTTTCTATGTGTTTAGATTTTTTTGTTGGTCCAGTGATATCATTAATAATCTGCCAATTTTTTTTGTAGTTCGTCCCTGCTTGAAGCAGCTTTTTTTGATAAAAACTGTTTTTCGTTGTCCTGATTAACTTATTAAGTTTATTTCTGTAACTCTTATATTGGTTTTCAAGTTCGGTGGAGTGGTTTTTTGTTAGATTTTTTTTCAGATTATCTCTATGTTTGCTAGAGGTAATTAGCCATGGATTCATGGCTTAATCTTTTGATATTTTTTGTTTATTGTTTTTATTTCCTGGGAAGCTAGTATGTAGTTATTTAATTTGTTTATGAAAATGTCATACGCTACTTGTGCTCCTGAAATATTATTATTTACCTCATTCCACTTTTCTGTGCTTAGTTTTTCTATTAATTTTTCATAATTCATTTTGCAATAGTTGTGTTGCGTTTCAACTTTAAGACGTTGTTGCTTAGAAAAGTTTATATACACAAAAAGCGTATAGTGATCAGTCATGTCTGTGTGGAATATGGCAGGTTCTATGTCAATGTGGTTTACAAGGTTATTTTGAGTCCTAATAAAGATGTGGTCGATAATTGTTTTTGTATCGTGTGTTACTCGTGTGGGTTTATTGATATAGGATATAAAACCATTAGAATTTAATATATTTAAGTAATTATTAGTTTCATAAGACTCGGAATATTAACTTATTCAAAGAATAAAAAACCAGATTGGACTAAGAAGAGAAGTGACACATTATATTTCAAGACTGAATTCACTGAGGATGGCAAGAAGACCGAAAAAGAAGCTCGTTCAGCTTTTGTCGAGAATACAGGATTAACTGTAATAGAAATGGGCCTAATTATATCAGCACAAAACCCATAACTGGCCTGATGGTGTAATATTCGACAATGGTGTGCCAACCGCGTTATTGAAAATTAAATGCCCATTTATTGGAAGGACTGAAAGTATTGAAAAACAATCGAGAGCTTCTTTAAAAAATATGTAGCTAATATTTCTGTAAACACGAAGTAACATTTTCGATATTTCTTCTTTTAAAGGCCATGGTATAGCAACTGATAGAACTTTGTTCAACATTTTCACAGTTTCTAAAAACATTCTTTGACAATGCTTGGATGAATAACGAAACAATATCGCCAAAGCACTATACGACATATTTTGTTTCAGTTTTACAATCATGATAACTCTCTTTCTGATATCAGTTGTATTAATAGAGAGTTAAAGTGATGCTATGAACGTAAACGTGTACGTAGAAACTGACATCTGCGCATGCGTATTAAAATATCCTTCACATTCTTGTCTACGTAAATACGTAAGCTTACGAGCTCTGGCGTATGTACGTAACGCAAACAAAATAACCTCTTTTTAATTGGGAAAGAAGAAATTCTAATATTAATTGTTATTATCTGTCATAGCACGTAAATGTCACGATGCGTTTAACAACTTTAACTCATATTTTGGACTTCAACGTAAACATTATTTTTCTGCGTTTACGTTAACGTACTGGAAACACTTCAACTCTCTAATACCTTTTTCAATGTAAACTATTTGCAACATTTTTATAATGACTTTCAAAATTTCGAAAGATTCTATACCTGTCATAGTAATTAACTTATAATCTTTTGTGAAAAAGTCGATAAATTTTGTTTGTATATAAACGCTGGTGACTTGCAGCATCTTACGTTGAAGGAACGCAAGAACATGCAGCATCGATCGTTAAAATTTCACGTTTTTTCGGCCGATTCAGATTGCGAAATATTCTCCACGTGCGATTCACTATTCATGTGACTCAACAAAGCCATTATGTCTTCATTTTCAGCATAATTTTTCGACATTTCTGGTCACTCAGTCACTGACTTATTCTGGGAATTATTCAAACAATTATATCTGTCCAATCTTCTCTCTGACCACTCCTGTCAACGCGTACTGCAATTTTTGTTTCCTCGATCACCCGGTAAGTTTTGTATTGGAACTGCAGTTTTTTTAAATATATTTTACTTCCAGAGAAGTCTAAAAAAAATTAATAACAAATGTTCTGATTAATTCAAAAACGATGTTTTTATCGTAAATTGAACATAACCTCACTCATGTGTTTTTTGTCATTACCTGGTAAAATGTAATCCTCTTTTTTAAAATGCTGAGAACACACTTTCAACGATGGTCTGTACTTAAAGAAATTTGCCACGCTTTCTAACGATCCATTTTCTCCAAATTTCCAAAAAGATTTCTTCGATTTACCACGACGCCTTTAAGTCCGTGCTTGCACGAAAAAAAAATTGTAGAACAAATTTCTACAATTATAGATTTTTTCTCTACAATAAATAGTACATATAGGGACAGGGACAATTTGTAGTAAAAATTTCCAAATATTTGTGGAGAATGTATTGTAGAGTTATTATCTACAATATTTAGTAAAAATATCCAAATGCATCATAAGAATTGTTCTACAAATTGTTATAATTTTTGCTATTCATTGTATGAATTTATATTAAAAATGTATTGCGTTTTATGAAAATATATAAGAAAATTTTACACAATAAATAGTAAAAATTCATACAAATTGTAGTAATTTTTAATAAAATTTGTAGTAGTATTCCATAATTATTATAATTATAACCTAGAAAAAAATGTTCCTTAATAAAATATTCAATTTATTGTTTTAATATAAAAGATACAAAGTCTTAATTACATTATGTAATAAATAACAGTAATAATAGCGCCCTCAGTCTCAGTTGGCTTTTCTGCACCTGAAAAATATGAAATAAAAATTAATACCAATTGAACTGTTCATACCCTTAAAACGGGAATATTTATCACCTTTACACTGATTTGGATATTAAATGACTAAGTCAGATAACTAACAATAATGAGAAAGTAGGTATGTCACAATTAAGACAAAAAAACATCATTGAACTTGGCACAAAATTCGATCGTTGGGCACAACATTCTATCGTTGGCCACAACTATTTTTTAAAATAATCTACTAAGGTTATTTCAATTAGTTATCTAAAGGTAAATTATTTAGAAACAATAATAAATGTACTTACTACCAATAGAATTTATTATTAAAATTTTCTCAAACGCATCGGTGCTTATAATATAATAATGTGTTATAGGTACTCGTATATGTACCATGCTTTGTTATGTGAACATGGCGAACGGCTACTGCTGTCTGGCCATTTATGATCGACGTCAGAAAACGTTGGCCAATAGCACAATTCTGTTTTGTCCACATGACTTAGAATTTCTACAATATTATAGAATATTTTTGAACAAAATTGAATTTTTTTCATAAGAAGGGATGTAAAGTATTACTATTTTTTGTAGAGAAAATTACTATTTTTTGTAGAGATAATTATTAATATTTGTACAAATTTTTACAGAAGTTAGTAGTAGTAATTACGATAATTGTAATAAATTTCTACTTCTACAAACAATAGTAAAATATACTAAACATTGTGGACTTCTTTCCTATTGTTGTAGCATTTTATTCGACAATTCAATTGCTACAATAATTAATAGTTTTTAACTATAAATTGTAGTAAAATTTTCTACAAATTGTTAAGTATTTTACTACAACATTGTAGTAAAATTTTCTAGTCACATTTTTTTCCGTGTGCTGTACTTTTACAATTTTTCACATAACACTTATCACAATTATTAGAATTTTTACGATCGCGAAACATTTTTTTATTACTTTTTTTAGTAATATTACAGCTCAACTATACGTACTGACACGTGGATGCGTATATACAGGGTAGCTGTTAAAGATGAAACCAAACCTATAGTGCTTAAACGGTTCAACATACAAAACCCAAAATTTCAGAATTTCAACTAAATATATTTGCGCATATTTTAGCCCAAAAATTATTTTTTTTATAATTACAAAATTTTAAGCATGGCCGCCATCTTGATTTTTTTAAATAGCAACATAGGTCATGTGATATACCATTTAAAAGGGTTTAACAGCCTGATTACAAAAATGTATCACTCATGGGGTCTAAACACAACAGAAAGGATATTATTAATAGGGAGCGTAGGAGGCTGTGCATAGTTACTTTAGTGCGTAGTTACTTTTAAGTAACATAATTGTTTAATCAAATTACAATAATAAATACTAATGGACATAATTACAAAATAGAGAAAATTGGGAACAACATGTACTATGTCCCAGTGGTGGGAACTGTCGTGTGACCTGTCAAATTCAAGTTGCTTATTGATGCATTTTTTTCGTATTTGCTTCTAGATGTCTATAACATAAAAAACCCTTTGCAAGCTTTTTCTGTTATCCGCATTGGCTACTTTCGGTGTAGGGATTTCAGCCACGTTATTAGATATTTATTTTCAATCCCGCAAACTGTGGTAAAATTTACTGAAATACTTTTTATTACACTATGCATAAGTCATATTTATAATTGGCAAAATACGTAGATTTTTTGCGGATTCTTTGTATTTTTTTTTTAAATATTGCGATATTTCGTTCTGCTATTTGTACATGAATGAAAATTGAAAAGAATTCTGTTAGACGATTACTGCTTATGTCCAAACAACATAAAAAATGGCTTCGGCCTGAAATTAGTGAAGCGTTTAAAACTATTTTAGGAATCCAATGTATTTGGAATTCAGTAGTACAGGTCAGAATCTGGAATACAATCAAAAGTAAATCAGTTTGGGCAAAAGTGAATCCATTTATTCGACTGGAAACGGAGATTGGGTTAATTTTTTAGAATGTTAGAAGATCGATTACAATAGGAAAAGCTCCTACTGACCAATTTGGAAAAGGTTAAATAGAGGTGCTTGATTGTAAACCAGCCTGGGCAAAATTTATTAGAATTTTCTTATTTATAATTTAAAAGTAATGAGACTAATACGAAGGCATAGGTTTATGTTAACGACGAAAAATAACTAGGCTAATCCATTCACTCCTAATTAAGCCTTTATTTATTGCAAGTATTTCAGATTAAATGTTTTATGTTAGGTCGACAGAGCTGTCGCAGTAGAAAGCGAGACGCCTGCTAAATTGAGCGAGGATAGTTGATGCGAGTTTTACACCTTTGCCACACTGTAAAACAAATAGTGTTCTTTCCGAAAAATCACCATCAGCTACAATAATAGTTGCAGTTGGAAAAATACATTAAACAGATAATAATTGACATTGGGAATGCAAATGTACTTCATCTTTGATGTAATTTTGAAAGTCTTTTGTGCGTTTTAAAGCCTTATCTCAATTATAACCATAAATAATACTTGTAACGGAAAATCTCCCATAATAATTTGTAGGAATGGCAAAATAAAGAAATAATAATAATAATAATAATAAATTATCCATACATTCGATATATCGGATAAAAACATAAATATTTTTATTTTTAATGAAGTGTACAAAAATACATTTTTTAATAGTTAAAATAGGATTTGTTTAGTTAGATAAGTAATAAAACACAGAATACATTTATATTTGTAAATTCCGACTACAAAAAAAGTTTTTTTCTACACCCGTATTATAATAATGCACTTATATGCCCATAATCCGTTTCATAATGATACCCATTATGATACAGATTTTTCATTATGATACAGATTTTTAATCAATAGAAACCTACAATTTTTCAATCAAGCATGATGTTTGACGTTTGTCCTAAATTCCTATGTAATTGTTTTAGTTGTCAAAACGTATTAAATTTTCGTAGATAGCTAAACTTCGATAATTATAATATTAAAATGTCTGATATCAGCGATATAGAAGACTCCTCCACACATATCGGAGAAAGGAGAAAATGCAGTACAAAATATTTTGCCCCAAAAATTTGTGGTAATACCAATACCCAAGATAATACCATTAATTACAATTTTGTAGAATTTTTTATAGAAATACGAGTAATTACTGTTATTGTGTTCAATGCCAATATAAATAGAATATTTATAGGTCTTGATTATTTATCGGGTGTAGAAAAAATAGCGTATGCAACTCTCATGTAATGGTTATTAAATGATCGTTGCATAATATACTATTCTTTTATTTACTGATCTAAAAGCAATACTTTTCTCACTGGTAGCAGAAACCAACTGAGACGTTATTATGACGGTAAAAATAGTTAGCTTACATGATTATGGTAGAAATATTGTTTAAGCTGCGTTTCTTTTATTAGTATGTATACAAAAATTCTGGACATATGTTTTTTAAAAGGCTAAAAATTGAGATTTAAAGTAAATTCTAGGCTTACTACACTTTGGCATTACCTTCTTAACGTTATGTCACTTACGTTACTTTGACAAAAAGGCATCGATATTCAAAAATCGTGAAAGTGTGGTAAGCCAATGAAAATGTACTGTGTACGATATCTGTGTTTTTAAATCTAATAATATCTTTAATTCTTGTTTTCACTATTCTATTAGACATGCCTATGTAGACTGAAATCCGAATAATTCAATTTGTAGATTCTAAATTTAGAAAATTGCATTACTGTGTTATATATCAAATTAAAAGCTACTGGCTGGAATCCGAAAATCCATTAATTTGTTATGTTAAAAATTTTAGTTATCTAACTCTAACTAAAAATCTAATTAGCAAACAAACACGCCTGTCAAAAGTTTTCGTTTCAGATGCGACCTTCTCACCTCCAAAACTTTTTCATTGGAAAAACTCTCCTCGGCGGGAGTAATCAAAGAGAAATTAAAAGAGACTCTCATCCGCATATAAGTTTGCATAAAGTTGTCGTTTTTGTTTTACGACAACGAATGTTAGTGGGAGGTTTTTACTTGTCCGCCGAGAATTTCGAGGCAATCAAAATCATTGTTTCAAGAAAGTTCTGCAAAGTTTGGCAAGAAGCCAACGCGGAATAATTTAGTTGAAATCTGCTAAATACCATGAGAATTGTCTTAGCAGTTTGCCACGTGAAATGCCTAGAAATTCCTCATTTAACGGCAGATTTTCCATAGAAATTCTACGGCTTTGTTGTTTAGATTGCAGTTTGGTTTGGATAATCGCGAAATCTATGAATATACTCATCTGAATCGCACTAGTGAGAAAAATTTCCAAAACGATAAAAAATCAAAAAAATCCTTTTTTTTTGTTTGTTTTACATTTGCTAAAAATCTGCAACATTTCCACGCTATTGGATTTGCCCTTTTAGATATATTGATGCTTCAGTTATTCCGAAATCAAAATTTTATTTGCAATATACTAAATGAAACATTACGCTTATTTTGGTACAATAATCAGGCAAATCCACTGCATCTCTGTTGAGTTATTACAGAAAAGGACTTGCCTGAGTAACTATTTTGGTATAAGAATCAGGCAATTCCAACTCCAGGAGTTGCCCAAATCTTCTACCGTAAAGTATAAGTGTAGTGGAAGATGTCGTAGTAGGAGTAAAGGACGACATGTACTCACAGGATACTGAGAAATTATAAAGAACGAGAGAAAAAGAGAAACACTTTATTTACTATCAAAAAATATTCAGGTAGAAGCAAAAAACTTCTATTTTAGTACGGGTTTCATGGAACAAAATTTGATGGTGAACTTTTCAAAACATTGTCTCAGTGGAAAACACTTATAAAATTCCAACAAAGAATTTTTATATGTGTTCTTAATAATTATATCACTGCACACTGTAAATCAATAATTTCCATATAAAGTTCCGGGGCTAGGGTTCAATATCAGTAAAAAAATCTTAATTTTATTCGCAATGACATCAAACTCTGAGATACTGTTACCATAAAAGGAGATAATTTTAAAGTTGAATTATCTCCAGTTTTTAGGGTTTCCTGTGAGATGGTTCGTGTACTTAAATTTATATATTTATAACAAACAAGGGGTTTTCTCTCTATAGAATTTTAATATATTACATTTTCCAAGCAATTAAATGAAGTTGATCTTTAACAGATGTCTACGATAGGATGAAGTCGAGAAGATGAGTAAAGAGGTAAGATGCGATATAAGATACAATTGTTATTCGTATTTTTACGAACTTGTTATATTGCATTTTAAATTCCGACTTAATTATTATAAAATTTAATTTATTAAAACTAATAAAAAAAGAAAGAAAGTTTACTAGCTCAGTCAGGAGGGGTCGGGTTATAATTTAAATAAAAGGCCAGGCTACATGGAGTATTCCGTTCCTTTAATTATATTTCTATGACCAGATGTCAAATCGTCCTCGCCTCGTGCGCACTGTGAGGTTAGAATCACGACACATACAGGGTGTCCCGAAATTAGACGGTTATATGTTAACAGAGTAATCTACCTCCTAAAATAGGAGTAAAAGTTCATATAAACATAGGTCCGAAAACGTTTCGTTTTCGAGATACAGGGTGTTACAAGTGAAGTCCTGATGGTACATTTTTGTAAATATTTTAATAAATTTCCTTTAGTCACCGGTTTTCCAAAGTAAAAAAAAATAAAATTTTTGATTCCACAGGCATACTAATTATTATTTACACTTTCGAACAACAACAGTAGCTTTATTATAAAGAGAACATTGGTTTTACAAATTTTATAGTCAAAAATTTTAAAAACTGTCAACAAAAAAAGGGCAATTTTACCCTAAGCCCCCCCTAATTTACCCACCTATGAAGATGATCAAAAACTGGGGTTTAGTCCATTAAATAGAGCTTAAAAAGGTAAGCATTTGTACCAAATTTCATTTACTTAGTTATCTTTAAACGTTTAGAAAATATTTACAAAAGTGTGTCATCAGGACTTCACTTTTAACACCCTGTATCTCGAAAAAGAAACGTTTTCGGACCTATGTTTATATGAACTTTTACTCCTATTTTAGAATGTAGATTACGCTGTTAAAATATGACCGTCTAATTTCGGGACACCCGGTATATACAACAAAAATATAAGATCTTCGTGTAACTTTTACCAAGACAATGCTAATTATGAATAGGGTAGTTGCCCCTCAAGTACGTACTCTTGGTTCACAGGTAAGGATTTGTAATATACAGTACTAATTAAATAACCTATAAAACTAATTTCAATACAGAAAAGATACCCGAGATGAGGGCCAAACTCTGCTTTAAAAACGATTATATATATATTTACAAACGATTAGTAGGCTACTAATATATGATTAATCGAATGGTTCAAACAAACAACTGATATTCACTACCTAAATTTGTAGACAGTGTATTAACTGGATGGTCCGAATGAAGATTACCCTGGATATATTTGGGCCTAATAATATGGAAAAGTCCTACCTTAGTATTCCGGAAGGATATTCGGTAAGTCTGGTATTCCTTATTTGATTAATTAACTGGTAACTATGGTTTTTCTTCCAGGATCATCCAGGTATACAATACGTGTACTGGAGTCTGGCACTGGCTGCTGTAGTGAAGTTTCCAAGTGATTTATATCAATCTATTTAAGCCCAAATTACAGAGTTAATATATATGATGCAGACAACTAGTTATAGAGAAGTTAAAAGTAAAACTAGTAGTTAACGAGGAGTCGATGTGAAGTTGAGTAGAAATTGTAGTTAACGAAAAGTTAACGTGAAACTTGCAGGCCTAAAAGGGTGAAAACTATCTAAGTTCCTGAATATCTTACAATTTCATGTAAGTAGATAAATTGATTAAATACTTTATGTGAAAATAACATAACAAAGTAATCGAAGGTTTTAATATTAATCTTACAATTTCAAAGAGACTTACCTAAGATGGTGGGTGGCCAGATAGTAATATCTAATGATGTTTGGGTAATCAGTATCCCTAATTTTTAGGTTTATTCCCTATCCAACAAATTGGACAAGAATAAATAACCTCCAAATAATATGGTTGGGTTCTAAATGGACTTGCAGGATCCTTTTTAAAAAAGTAGATACAGAACCTTCTGCAGCCTAGCAAGTCGTGTTAGAAAGTGACCAAATCAACCCCAAAAAAAGGTGAAAGTCAGAGTCCAAGTTCTCTTTAAAAATGTTGAACAAAGGTACCCATCTCTTTCTATTTCTAAACAATAACTAGTATATGCCTATTGTCTAGCTTTGTCTAATAAGTTCTAACTGTACTTTAGTTCACCCAGAACCAAATCTTGTCAATCTGGTGGATTAAATGACAAAAGGACAAGTGACACAATAATAAACAAACCCTATCTATTATTAAAATAACTAGAATTATTATTACTTATTTTAGGATAGAAAATCTTAACGACAAGAGGAAAAATTAACAGAAGAATATAATTAACAGAATATTAAAATAGAAAATCTAATTAAAGAAGGTCAGTAACTTCAAGACTTAGATTTTGGTTCTCTGAATATTAAAGGTATGTTTTATTTTAAATTTCAGGTAACCAGAATCAGCTGGGCGAGAGACACTACTCTATTAAATGTCATCAGGCTTTAGATTTATTCTCTTTACATGATATTTTATATAAATTTTAAATATTATTAATATTAAACGTTTCATCTGCATAAGAGGTGCATTTTTCTTACTAATGCGAAGAGTAATATTTAGTAGGAATTTTGAAACCGTAACACAATATAAGAAACCAAAAGGAATATTATGCATTTTAACAACCAAAGTAAATTTAAAATGAAATATTTTGAAGAATTTATTTCTAGAAAACTCATCTTAGGTGGCGTGAGGCCTGAAAGTGGCATCGATTAAATTAAAAATAAAAATTTTAAATCTTAGAATAAATATGAAAATTATATCTTCAGTGATGTGATATTTACTAGTTTTCGTAAATATTATATTTATTTCATGAATTTATTAAAAATGTATGTAAAAATCCGCAATATTGCGATCACGTTCTTCAGAAACAAAATGTGCGTTTCTAAAAGAAGGTCTTAAAAAAAATCCTGTTTGTTGTTGTTGTTGTTGTTGTTGTTGTTATTGTTGTTGTTGTTGTTGTTATTGTTATTGTTGTTGTTGTTGTTATTGTTGTTATTGTTGTTGTTGTTGTTGTTGTTGTTGTTGTTGTTGTTGTTGTTGTTGTTGTTGTTGTTGTTGTTGTTGTTGTTGTTGTTGTTGTTGTTGTTGTTGTTGTTGTTGTTGTTGTTGTTGTTGTTGTTGTTGTTGTTGTTGTTGTTGTTGGCCTTGTAGCCGGTCTTGACATAGAGGTAAGATTCTAGAAAATATTATTTTGAAGGTATACCAGAGAAGTTTAAGTTTGCTAAATGACAAAGTTTAAGAAAAAGAAGAATCTCTAATATTTGAATATTGATTATTTGAAGGCTTAGGCGTTCTCATGACAATAAAATGAGGAGTGAATATGGTGCCATTTTGTTTACTGTAGAAAAAATACGTGCTGATGAGTATGAGTATGTTTCAAGAAAACTATAATGTAATAATTATATCTACGGATACGCTCGGAAAATTATAATTAATCTTCCTCAAAGTAAGTCGATTAATTTTTTAATTTTGCTTGTTTTTATTTTAAAATTTTGGTAAAAACTGATATTAGAGATAATTTATTTGTAAACATACTTGTTAGGCTAAGCCCTCTCAATACCGTAATATTTTTATGACTCTGAAAAAAAAACTACTGATATTTTCTGTCTTTCAGTACTACGCTTTTTGGTACTTTTGGTGTCAATCCTTAGGCTTTCTGTATGATTTGTTACCAGTGAGCTTTCGCTGTCCTTCACTGACGTCTGCTTTCCTGTGCTTGTTTACCTCACTTGCTGAGGGGTCCTATCTGAGTTACCGATGAGTTTACGAAGCAAACAATATAATGTGTTTTTACCTTTACAAATTTTTTATTCAAGTTTGTGTGTATTAAATACATTCATTATTATTTCTATTTGTTATAACTGTACTGAATAGAAATCATTTATTATAAAACATCAATATATTCGGTATAGAATATAAAGCGTTAAAATATATGATAAATATAACTTTATCCACAATCGGGGATATAAAATGGGCACTGTCATTTCATATAATATTTACTCCCATTTTAAACATGAGCAAATCAAAATATCAATTAAAAATTAATAATATGAATAACAGGAAAATGAAATACCCGAACAAACACTCAGGTTTTATATTGTATTCATACCAAATTAAACATTGCATATTTAAAGAGAATGAGGACAACAACTTTAAACTAGAATGTAATTAATTATGAGTTTTTTGTCGAACAGTTTTAAACGAAGTAGGTAAGCAATATGTTCGCAGGTAGGAAAATTTTAAAACAAATATCACTTTTTTTTTTCGAACTTATATCCATCTTTTCTGTTCTTAAGACGAATTTACTCTACCTTGTTTCGGGACAGAAGACAAGAAAAGCATTTTCAATTATATTGTTTCTAATGTTTATAAATTTAAATGTTGATAAGTGGATTGAGAAAATACTCTCAATGGGCCCGTTCACTTTCATTTTTGAATGTGAATTAATTATATATGAATAAAGATATTAAACTCTTTTGTCTGGTGGTACTTTTCCCGTTAAGATATTTTTGCTAGAAGTAAGGGAATTCCCATAAAATTCTTTCAGTGACTCATTGCGTCAGAAGATCCCTAATTCCGTTCACGTCTCGTATCGGTTATTCTTAAAGACGGCGGGGTTGTCGGAAGTATCCCTAATATAGCATTTCTGCATTTATATATGTAATTTAAATAGTAAAATTCCATTATTTTTCTAAAAATCATGAACTTATATTTTCAGATTTAAAGCTGGGAGCTTATTTTTTACTTTTTAATTAAAACAATTATTATTACTCAGGCTGAAAATTAACCAGACCATAATCAAAAAGTAGAAATTTGATTTGCAATATTTATCTGGTAAACGTGGCAACGTTGCATTTATTTCTAGAAGTGTGTGTAGACAACACTATTCAGAAGTACTTACAGCGTTGTCACGTTTACCAGATACATTTTCTCAAATAAAATTTCGATCTGGTAATATTCAGCTTGAGTAATACTAATTATTTTTATTAAAATTTAAAGAAGGTAAGGCTTCTAGCTTTATCTGAAAATATAAACACATTATTTTTAAAAAATAATATATTTTTATCATGTAAATTTCTTTAATAAATGCAGAAGAGGAATGGTTGTGCAATGATACATCCGACAACCGCGCCCTTTTAACTATTAACCGATACAAGACCTGAAGGGAATTAGGGGTTTTCTGACGCAATGAGTCACTGAAAGAATTTTATGGGAATTCCCTTACTTCTAGCAAAAATATCTTAACGGGAAAAGTACCACCAGACAAAAGAGTTTAATATCTTTATAAATATATAAATAATTCACATTCAAAAATGAAAGTGATGGGCCCATCGATTCATCAAATGAATTAAGAAAATATTGTTAATTTATCTCCATTTTGAGCAAAGAACATTTGTATATTTTAATGTTCATCAAGCAAATTGAGAAAATTGTTAATGTATCACTTTCATTTTTTTTTTCTATTTTATTGAATTAAAATTAGATATGAATTTTATTCCACAGAATATCTTGATTATCTCCACAGTGTCTACATTTATTTATGGTTTCATATACAATAGGGTGGGTGCACCAGTAGTTGATGGGTTAAGAATTTTATTTAGAAAAAGCTTGTCGTCCCTAAACGATTAGCTTTAAGTAAAAAATAAAAACAATAGCAAGATAACCAATATTTTAGTATTTTGTTTATTATGTTAAAATTACTACAATATCCTTTTTTTCTTGTTAAAAAAATTTTGAAAAAAACATCACATATCACCAGATATTGACCAGCGGGGATCAGTGTTTGAACATTAATATATCCAATGGTTGACCATCTAAAAAAATAAAATAAAAATACTATTTAAGAACAAAATATATTTATTATAAATATTTATTATCAAAAGAACAAAACTTATTGGTAAACAAACATAAATGATTTTTTCTATTAATCAAAAACATCTTTGGAGAACTTAAATTTTATGCGGTTTCCAACGGTTATTGTGGTTTGTGTTTCTAATTTCTTAATTAGTTGCGTTTTACTAACAACACTTCAATCATTTTCTATTATTTTAAATACAGTTTTATTAGATTCTATATTTTTGTACGCCTGTACTTCAATCTCAGATTAATAATAAATATTTTGTATAGAGCAAACATACTTATGGCAGGATTTCTTTCCAGGAAAACACACCAAATAAAAATCACCGATTGACAAACTGCTATTGAAGTCATCTATCTTAATTTTTTTAGATACATTGCTTAGCGGTTCTTCATTATCGCTACTAAAATGTTCAGATGATATATCATATATACTGGATCCACTATCCTGTAATTCATCGTGGACACTTCCTAATCTCTCAGAATATGTTGCTTTTCTTTGTTTTTTGTTAAATATTTTTGGTTTAGCTGTTTTATTCTGAAATTGTTTAAATTGTCCCTCTTACTTCCTCTTTCTCAAAGATTTCTCGTTTTTTATCCTTTCTTTAACAGCTTTGTCTTTCTGCTTTTCTTCATGGTACTGCAACCACTTTAGAGAAGTAGTTGCGTAGGGCAGTTTCTCTTTTCTTTTAATTTCTTTTTTTTTTCTGGGGATTCTTCAGGCCAAAAAATATGATCAAGAAATGCCGTGCTTATTTTTAGATTTTGTGGTTGTAGTTGCGCACTTTGCGGTACTAACGTTGCACTTATTTTAATAATAATGTCACTAAGAATAATTACACGTTTTTTAGTATTACCTTTATCTAAATTTCGTATTTCCGTATCATTAACATTCGCATATGCTTCAACTTCAATCTCATCAGTAAGTTGTTGTTTATTATTACTGTATTTTCTTTTTTCAGTCTCATTGTCTCTTTGATTATTAGTCTCATTTTCTTTGTTTTTTTCATTCTTATCTTTTTGTCTTTCAGTCTCATTGTTTTTTAGTGTTTTGGTCTCGTTGTTTTCCAGTTTTTTAGTCACATTGTTTCCTTGTTTTTTATCATCATTGCTTTCTTGTTTTTTAGTTTCATTATTTTCGTTTTTTTCTTTGTTCGTCTCGATATTTTCTTGTTTTTAATATTATTTTTTTTATGTTCTTTAATCTCAATGTCTTCCTGTGCTTCAGTCACATCTTCTTAAATTTCACATTGACTATTTTCTTTATCTTACTCTATGCTCTCGTCTCCTGTTGCCTCGTGTCCTTCAGTGCATCTTTTTTTTTAATTTTTTCCACACATAATATAATTCTTTTGCCGACTCATCGCCGACCCATTCTCCACTATCTGCTTTCTAAACTCTTTCTCGCCTTTATGATAGAATAAGTGATTCAAAACACACAAAAAGTGGTACATCAAAAGTTGATGGTTTGAGTCTTCCATCGTCGTTCTTATCTTCCAAAATTCGCGTAGTGTTGTTCATGCATTTTGCAAAATCTATTGTCTCTACATTAAATGGATACAATCCACATTTTCTGAATCCACTTCTAACAGTGTCTGTTCCAATTTGTGCTACAGCGTTTTCTAATAAAAATGGAAAAGCTTTTTTTCCAGTCAAAAATTACTGCTTTCCATTTACTTTTTAATGGGAAAAATAGGGATATATCGGCAGGTAGCAAAATATGCGTTGTAATTGGCAGAAGTGCGTAAAGAAAAATGCCGTTATCAGCACAAAATTTACTTAAATGATAGGTAAGATGGGATTTATATCCATCTAGTATGTTTAAAATTGGTAACTGAACGCCTTTTTGTTTTAAATATGGCAATAAAGTATTGCACACGTAGCTAAAGAAAGGTCATCCAACCTTTTTTTGATCGACCTGGAAACAAAAATATCGGGTTAAATAACTAGTTTTTAGAGGGGTTATAGGACTTAAACCTACCAGTTACCCAGTCCGGGTTAGTATTTCTCATAATTTCCGCTGGCACTCTTTCATAAGGGTACACAATCATGGGTGGATAATGTGTCCATCACCCGAAATCGTAAACAAAGTTGTGATACATTCTTTTTTATTACCAGACTTTACTTCATTAAAATTTTTCATGCCCCGGGGTCCTAATACAAGACCAGTTTTTGGGTTGATTGCAAATCCCGATTCGTCGGAATTAAGGATTCTAGTAGGATCAAGCAAAATATCTTCGGTACTTTCTATTTGTAAATAAGTTCGTATAGAATTATGCCACATCCGTATAGATTCTTTAGTTAAAAATGCTCGTGCGCCATTAATTGACTCTGCATGTCGTTGGCTGATTTCTGGGTGACGTTTTAAAAATGACGAACACCATTTTTTACCAGGCATACCATTACAAAACTTTTCAGCACGATTATCGTTTTTTACAATGTCTTTGACGGTGTCGCAGAAGGTAGTTTTATTAACAGGAAATCCTTTTTTAACATTTGCTATTAGCCATCTGACTAAAAGACTTTCTTCTTCTTTAGTAAGTATTGTGGCGGAGCCCATTTGTCTTGATAGGAATGATCTGCCTTTTAACTTATTTATTAAAGTAGAGTAAGGGACACCATATAGTCTTTCTGTCTGGAGAATTGTACATATATTATGAGAGATTGTTGTTCGGTGTATTTAAAAAACTTCTCTTAGATTCAAACATTTTCTAAAATATAAATTACCATGTACTTTCATTAGTTATCATCTATATATCAGCTTAATATAGGTGAGTACCAGTTATTGACCACTAAAAACAGCCAGTAGTAGTTGACCACTATATAACCTTGGTCAACTACTGGATCCGCTTTAAAAAATATTTTTTTTTTAATAAAAACATATCTTATTCACATACCCAAAGCTATAAAACAGACAAGGACGTAAATTCCTTGCTTTTGTTGAAACACCAGTAGTTGACCAAAGTGGTCAATTGCTGGTGATTAATCAAATATCTGATCTAGTAGTTGACCACATCATTTTTTAAACAAGACCTAGTTTAATAAAAATATTATCAAAACTATAAAGTGTTATTCACCCAGACACTAGACATCAAATGTTTTATTAATAAAACCCAAAAAATTAACAGATAAATCTAAAATAGTTAAAAGTTGTATACTCACCATGCTTACACTATGAACAGCTGTTACAAGACAAGTGTACAGTGAACTTTTTTATCAACCGAGAATTATTTTCAGTCTTTCGATTTTCAAATGGCGACATCTAAGAAACAATAGTTCTATCAATCATTTAAAACCTACAGAGTCAAATTTACATTACAGTTTTCTTATTTTAATGCGTTAAAAATTTTTTGGTCAACTATCGGGTACTGGTCAACTACAGGTGAACCCAGCCTACTTACCCTTAGATTCTGAAAAAATTTTATATTATCAAATAACATTGAACTTTTAATTTATAAAATATTTAAATTTAAAGATAACAAATCCATACTCACACCTTTATGCCACCGACGGTAGAGCTACCGTGCTATATATAACCTAAACCCTTGTTTAAAAAAATAGGTTACAATGACTATATTTTAGTGTTAGAGACCAGACGTGCAAGAGATACATTTTTCTTATATTTTTTTTTTTATATATTACGCTAAACTCAGGGAGTCATATTTTTTGAAACTCAGTACAATATAATCTAAATCTTTCGGTAAAGTCTCTCTTAATAACCTGCCAAGTAACCATTTTAAGCTGCCCTAGCAAACGCCCATGAATGAAACGAATAAAATCTCATTAGCATATAAAGTGTTGGGACGGATCTAGGAATTAAAATACGTAATTGAAAGTCATAAATTCCGTGTGTTAGTACAGTTTGTCAATAATCCATTAATTGAATAGGAATATTGAGTAAACTGGCTGTCAGATACACAAATCGTATAATTTTGAATAATGTTCAATTAAAATACAGGTTCACATCCAGAATAATCCAGATTTCACGAAAAACAAAAAAAATGGAAATGCTGTATTGAAAGTCCACCATATTCGGTTTTAATCATTCTGTCTAATTTATTACACATGATTTATTATTAAGAAATATATCTTCCTAATATTATAGATGGATGGATGTTTAACGGATATAAAGAATGCCCATGTATCAAATACAGTACAGAAATTAACAAATATTGTTGTGTTTCGTATACAGTAATTTTATTTATAAAATTGCAGATCATTTTCGGTTATTATGCCATCATCAGTGCCATACGCAAGTATGCAATAATCAAAAGTTATAAATGAAAGATATTTTTAAGTTTGAATTTACTTACTCGTCAAGTAGGTACAGGGGGCTTCTAAAAATAAAATGATTAATCCTAAGCTACTAACATTTTGTTATGTACATGTACATACAGCCAAAACGTTGCTAAAATTTGTGCCGATTATTTTACAAATGTTTTTTAAACATTTCATTCCATAAGGCACAAGGGAATTAAACATATTTAAGTTGTCGTCCACAAATAAATATCCTTGTAAGTGCACCAAATGATAAAACAATCAAGTACAAACTAAGTTACATAAATAAAGAAATGGATAGTAAATATACTCGTATCAGATGTCCCACTACTGAATTGTTGTAATATTTTTGTTCAAATATTAATATTTTGTTAATTTTATTTATTCTTTTCTGTATTTTAACCTAAATTTTACAATTTGTTAATTTTCACTTCAAGATTAAAATTTAATTATTTTTATTAGTTTGAATTTTAAGTTTATTGGGCTTACCTCGTAATAAAACTGATAAGATAACAAGATCTTGGTTAGCAAGATTACCAACTGATTAAATTAAAATATGCCTAATATAAAATCGAAATGTAATACACATATATCGATAAACTGTAGCGAAAAAACCAACCGTGTGCTTTGTTTACTCCTTGCCCGCGGTATGAAGTCTAGTGTTGGCAATACAGAGACAAAGGCATCGCTTCTCGAAACTACCAGAAAAAGCGGTACGTGGCCGTTGAGTCATAGAGATGGAAATCTCGGACATTTGACATCGTCTAGAAGCAACTTCTACAGAGTTGAACTTTATATAAATAGCACGAATTGTTGACGGACAAGCAGATTTAAATAACGTGTTGGACAGTAAAGTCAAACTGTAATAAATATGTAGGCTATAATAGTATCCAAGTACTATATAAATTAATTAGTACGTTATAAATAAATTGTAAATAGTGTTTTAAATAAACAAACTATAAATAAATTAAACAGGCGTTTTATTGATGTCAGAAGTGGAATTTGGAGGGGTGCTTTTACAGATTCAAGGGGCAAAAGAAAGAGTACTGGGTTATTTTATAAACCTGAGTGAAATTACTGCGTCACGAGAAGAGAACTCCTGGCAATTGTGAAATGCGTGGAACACTTCTACCAATACCTAAATGAAAGGAAATTATTAATCCATGCCGATCATGCCGCTCTTAAGTAGTTCAAAAACCCGGAGGGTCAAATTGCCAGATGGATTGAATGACTTCAAGAGCACGACTTTAAGATCGAAAATATAGCTGGCCATATAAATTCCGATTCTCTTTCTAGAAGACTGTGTCCAGTAGAATGCTCCCACTGCAACAAAGCGGAATCCAAAAACAGTGGACTACACCAATGAGCATTCCCCTACTTATATTAGAGAACAACAAAAGAACGCTACCGTTTTGAAGAAGATGCGACAATGGAAAGAAAAAACCGTCGACCTACTTGGCAGGAAGTATCCAATCTTTCTCCAGTGCTTAAATCATATTCGGCTCCGTGGGACTCTTTTATACTGAAAGCGAGTACTTGCAAATGATATTGGTTCCGAGGACAGGAACCAGTTGGTAATTTCAAGGAGAAGAGTAGCCGAAGTACTTCGTCAGTTACACGACAGTTCACCAGGACAGCTCAGTGTTAAGGAAACCCTTCAGAGAGTTCGGGTAAGGTTTTACTGGATAAACAATTCCGATGATGTAAAGGACTGGTGTAAGAAATGTATCACCTGTGCTATATGTAATGGACCCCAACGAAAAAGGAAGGCCCCTATGAAGCAGTACAACGTCAGTAGCCCATTTGAAAGAATTGCCTTACATATTGCTGGACCATTTAATATGACCGAGAATGGTAAATACATGATGGTGGTTACGTATTATTTTACAAAGTGAGTAGAGGTGTACGCCATTTCAAATCAAGAGGCCGCAACTGTTGCAGACGTGTTAATAAAAGAATTCATTGGCACAGTGACCAAGGCAAAAATTTTAAAGGCCAGTTTTTCCGAAGAATCTGTGATAAGGCATAAAGAAAATCAGAACTACGGAATTGCACCCACAGACAGATGGAATGGGTATCTCTCGCTCTTCGCAATGGAATAAAGATCCCCGTTGTCAATGAATCTACATGTCAAACAGCAGCAAAGGTGCTTTCTGGGGTGAGATGAGACTACCGTGTGACCTCGAATTTGGATGCCGACCTGAAGAAGACACAGCCGGTGAAGATTATTTGATCCAGTTACGAAGAAAAATAAATGACATTTATGAATTAGTTCGGTTGCATCTTCAAATAACCAGCTACATAATGAAGAAGCGATACGCTACCCAAGCCACAGAAGCCAAGGAAGGCGACAAAGTCTGTCTCCATAACCCAAGAAAACAAAAGGGTTATTCTCCAAAGTTTGGAAGGTCCGTACCTTATTAAGTTTGGGAAGAAGAATCTTCATAGTTTTGCTTTCTCTGTAAGTCCGAAGGCTAAAAATCTGGAATAATTTATTCATGCCGATATGTGTGGGTCTGCCAATGTTGAGTCTCTAAGTGGAAGTGGATACTTTATTATATTCAAAGATAATTACACTGGTTGTATATTATACAAAGTTAGAACAGGGACAACAGAGTAATAGTGGCTCTATAGACTAGACACTGTAGTCTCGTCACACATATTTAAATTGTAAGCATCAACATTTTGAAAGTACAACATGTAACAGGAGTGAATTAGTTAACAAAAATCTTTGATATCAACAAGAACATAATACTAACAGTAAAAAGAAAAGGAATGCGAAAAGGCCGTGTCTTCTCGTTTTGATAATATTTATTTCGAATCTGTGACATATTTCGACGAGCAGCTCTAGATAAAGTAATAGTTATAATTTAAGTACACTCTTAAACTGGATTTTAGATCTAAATTAGACATTGTCACATTTCACTATAGACCGTAAAATTAGTATTTCTGTAAATTTACTTCAATTTCTACAACGCTATTTAAAAACAATCAAAAATAGAAAACAATTGATGTTTTAAGTCCATATGAGGTCTCAGTCACTCACAAACCACCTTTTATACATCACTAAATATACCTACACTTAATTAATATTTTATTAATAAACCACTCGAAATACTAATTTCCTTTAAGAGATTTCTTTAATTATAAGTATTACTGCTACTTTCAAATTAAATGTATACATGTACGTCATTAAAATTACACGTTATAGCTTTCAAAATAAACCAGACGCTTTAATAGGATCTTACCATATTCAGAGTCTTACTCGTATACCTACATACGGATAATTTATGCTTTTTGGAATTTCCATAAGTTACCACGGAGAAACTTAATAATCCAGAGTAATCCACACATCCTCAGTTGACACTTTACACCTTGTGGGGTGATAAAGATAATATATTTATTGCGGAATTTAAATTGGCAGTTAAAATATCATATAACGAGGAGCAAAGAAGGGTGAGAATCTGAGAAATTGAGAAGAGGGAATCGTTTACAGGACATTGGCCTGGACAGAGGCGTCTTTAACAAAGGACGGAATTTGTGTTGTGAACACATTTAATGCCTTTAGAGAATTTCAAATATTTTAGAAATTTATGGTCATGTGTGTGCGAAACGGTAAAGTATTTCTATTAAAATTAAAAATGGAGATTTCTAGAATTTTTAAGAAATAAGGGTGTAGATAGTATATTTATCGAAAACGTATTTTGCAAATCAAGAAAATATTATTAGACAATTTCAATTATCCAAGTTATATTTAATTATACTAATATTTTGGGTTGACAATAGTAGTTTGTGCAACAAGGGTGGATAATATGATGACCATATCGCCGTAGGCTCAAACGTCTGAGTGCAATATGGACAATCCACGTGAGTTGTACAGTTAATTTTACCAACGACCCACTAACGAAAATCTACAAATATTAAAAATTATTTTAGGTTATTAAAAAAATAACTAATTTAAAAATATTGTTACGCAGGTTTTTGATAAAAATTTATTTTGACTGAACTATACAACTGATAACATTAATGTATAACTGAAAACTAATGTCAGGATCCTCGAATTATATGGCTTGCTTGACCCTTCTCGAACCTTCTTAAACTGTCCAGCTTTTTCTTGACGTGGAATTACAATCTGTAGAGTTTTGTCCTGCCATTGCATAGGTACATAACATTTTTTACAACAATCCTTTACATCCCGTTGGCAATTGTTCCAATAAAACTTTAACTAATTTATAAAATAAAATAAACAAGAACAAATAATTTTAGTTGTTCCATCCTAGATTTAAACCCAAGCCTTTCGCATAAAAGGCAAGTGCTCTGACCTCACCACCACCGATGCACTTAACATTTTTGATTTAATACTCGTAATTAAATTGATTTCACATAGTTTTAATAAAATTAACGAATTATTTATAATTCTAGATGAAATAAAAACAAAAATGCTATTATTTATCGATTCTACACAAGAATAACCTATTTTAATGTATATTCTCAATAACTAAAAAATATTATCACGCTAAACAAATATCACCCTATACATAAACTATACATTTTCCATTTTAATATACATTCGTTAAATTAAATAATTCAGCATAATATTTTAATAAACATTAGATGCAATTCATAGCTACATTCTCGAAAATGTAAATATAACATTAAACTAGACACGTACTGACCTTAGTTGATTAATATAAAAATCGGCTAGGTCAACAATAATGGGACTCTTAGTTTGAGTCTCATCATCGTCTCGCATCTCATTAGAAGAAGTGACGTGACGTGCCCTCGTCGCCTTTAGATGTTTAGCCCTTGGTAAGGCCCTTTTTATTGTAACTGTAAATATATTATTTTATCTTTAATTTAATAAATTGTTAATTGTTGTTCTGCTCTTTTATTTCCCCGAGTCAGGTAGCACATAGAGTCACTAGATAAAGTAGCTCGTAACAATATACTGACAATTAGTATGACAGAATTGTTACTTATTTAAAATTTTAAAAATAGTAGTAGTTGGGTAACCAAAATATGAACTGTCATTGGTGAAAAATTATTTTTTTTACACCCGCATGGATATTAGCTTATCTACGCACAAACTACTAAACGACAAATAATGCTATTGCGTTTAACTGAACGAATATATTTCATATTCATTCTAGGTAGTGAGAAAACAGCAAAAAAATAAATCCACCAGTCACAGTTCATATTTTGGACACCTAATTACAATTTTTAAAATTTTACACATTCTATCAAACTAATTGTGAGTATATTTTTTAGTTATTGAGATTAAATATACATTAAAATAGTTGTTTTTATGTAGAATCGATAAATAATAGCATTTTTATTTTTAGTCGGTCCACATTTTAAGAAACTGTAAGAGTCACTTTTAGATTTAGATAAAAAGAAGAATATCAGTTGTCAAGTGTCAATGTTTGAAGTTTTGCGGTAATTTGTCACTTATCTTTTGTCCAAACTTGTGTTATGTTCGAAATAAAACTGTTTTAAAAAATCTTGAGATTTATTTCAATAAGCCAAAGCGAGATGCTTACAAAACTGTAATTAATTTTATGAAACCAATTGAATTACGAGTATTAAAACTAAAATCACAAAAGTAGAGGTGAGGACAGAGCGTCTGCCTTCCACGCGAAAATCTCGGATTCGAATCCCCAGACTAATTAAATTAAATCAAATCTTTTTTTCATGTTTACATTATTTTATAAATTGGTAAAATTCATAAATGAATTTAAAATTAGTAATTTTGTCTAAATAACCTGAAAATGTTTTTTAAATTTATAGATTTTCGTTAGTCTGTCCTATAAAAAAATGTACTTGAGTAAATTGTCCATATCCACTCTTGTTGCACAAACAACTATTGTTTGTTAATGTTAGCTGTTTCTTCATATTTTGTCAAACTGAATTTAAATTATTTGTTAGACTGATATTTATTTTATTCATAATTTTAGTTTCCATAGTTATTTATATAAAAGCGAAATACTACCAAAATTATATGCAAGATCATTTCATTACAGGGAAAATGGTTATTATTGTGACTAGTAAGAGGAGAAAACAATAATCTGTATACATACGTTCGCGTTATCATAGCAACTAGGTTATTAAAACTATATATTTATATACTTGTAACTTTTTGCATTGTAAGCTCCATAGTGTATTTTAAAAGATTTTTTAAAAAGTAGTGGCGATGAAATAGTGACCGAAATACGTACTTTAACATTTACAGATTTAAGACATCAGACAATTCTTTATATTATTTCAACATTTGATCTTAGCTACAAACAAGTTACAAATATTACATGTGCTATATTATTCAATAGCACATATTGTATATCGGAGACATTAGACCTAGGTTGGTACGTAGTGTAAACAAATAAAAGGTACATTTACGCCTAGTTTTAAATCTATCCACTACAAAATAAATTTTACTGATTAATAGCATACAATCAATTTTATTGCGAAAAAAACAATGTATAAAAGATAAGGTTTCGACAAAATGCCAGAGACTCAAAATTAAATGTTTCTAATTGCATAAAATGGTCAAACCTTTGTTCAGGATAATACTTATTGCATTTAAAAAACATATATTTAAAGAATTTGCGTTGAACAGATTCTACACCGTCTATTCCATTTTGATGTACTGGAGATCAAATAATAGGAGCATATTTCTTATAAATGGATAATACAAAGTAACTTTTGAGTCAAACCAACCACCTAAATCCTTAAATACATTGCATCTTTCCAATTCTTTATTATATATTTTATGCTTAAATATTATTGGTTCAGTCTTTCGTGTGAATCTAATAGTTTTGCATTTATTAATGACACTAACTTCTAACAGATTCTAAACTATTTTAAAGAATCAAGCAATCTTTCTTATTCATTATTTGTAAATTTATTTTCAAATCATCAGCAAACAACAAATTTATTGATCAGTCGCTAATAGATATTAAAAAGAATAGTGGCTCCATATTAGAGCCTTGGGGGACACTGGAAGTTAATTTAAAAATATTTCACTTACATCCATCATATTCTACAAACTGTTTTTCTGTTACGTATGATTTTAACAAAAACAATAAAAGACTGGAGATCCCAAAAGATTCAAGTTTCAATAGTTATAAATAGTGGTCCATTTGATTAAAGGCTTTTTGGATATCAGGGTAGATAACGTCAAATCTAATACTTTTATGATAAATTGTCAAATACAAACTAAATTTCTCACTATTGACTTCTTGATTATAAAACTATTTCAATAGAATTTTTCGTAGCTCTGTAAATAACATCACAGAGTATGATCTCAAAGCTTTTCCTCAAATTCCAGATACGTGAAATAGGATAGAATAGAAATATATAATTTTCTACAGATTGTACATATACTGAATATGCAACTGTAATATAGTTTCTAAACCAGGTTCCTCACACTTATTTAAAATGGGAAAATATGTTGCTATGAACATGTTTCTGCGTGTATGAGTGTCTTTAAGACAGTGGAATAGTTTTATAAATCACAACCATTAACTGAAAACGTACAATATTATGTTACATTGAGTCAATTTCTTTTGGGATGGAAAGAACTTTTATCTTAGTCTTCGTTTTCATTTTCTTGTCTTCCTTCCACCGAGGGAGCAGCAAAACAGCATTCCCTCTGAACATTCCACCAAGTTCAACTAAGGCTAGGAAATGACAGTTGTATGGGTGGAAGATTGGGAACAACTGCCTGGTCCCAGTGCACAGTGAGTTAGCAGCTGCACCGGAAGATTTTCTGCCGATGCACGAAAGACTGTACCAGCGCGAAGCGTGGCTGCAAAAAAGCAAACCTCAAATGTTTCACAGCATACCAAAATTGCCAGAGGAATTGCCTGAATGGGGTCCTTCAAGTTGACTCCGAAGATGGAGAAGAACAGGACCGTTTCCCAACAGGGACCCGACGGAGAAGATATTGAAGATAAAGGAGATGAAAACGAAGACGATCATGAAGGTCGTTCCCACCCCAAGAGATTAAGAAATGGACTCAATATTACATACTGTTGTAATGTTTTATGTTAATTCACTTTTCTATGTCAATAAAATCATTCCACTATCTTAAAGACATGCAGAAATATAGTCATAGCAACATATTTTCCCATTAAAATGGTCTAGATATTCTTTAATTAAGTGTGAGGTATCTGGTCAGAGGGCCTACAACTATATATTCTAAAATGAGAATGTGTGCTATTTAGACGACCAGTAAGTACTCACTATAAGTACATAATGGTGAATATTTTGGCAAATATGTTGTCTGAGAATGGCGAGAAATTAAAAGATTCATTAGTCGACAGTTGTTTGAAATTGCTTTAAAATTTGATGGAAAATAGATAAAATAGTAAAATAATATATATTATTGAAGGGAGTTTTATTCTCTACAACCCTATGGTAGGCATTTATTTTTTGGGCGCATCGTTGAAGAGTTATTCGGTCAAAAAGAGGAAAATATGTAAGGCAAAAATGATTTTTTCCAAAATTACAGAATTTCAAGAGCTAGTATATCGAAAACTATACAAAATATCAAAAAACTTGTCTGCAAATTTAATAGGCTTTTATTTTATATTGATTAGTCAAGTCGCTAGAACGCATAGTTTTCGAGATATAAGCCAAAATCCGAAAAATTGGACCTTCAGATACCCTCTCCCTATTGGCTCAAAGGCTAAATAGTCCAAACAAAGTTACTTAGTCAAAAATTGTGTTCCATGCATTTTCTTTTATATCCTTTTTAAGTATTCGTTGCTTGAACTATAGAAGTTTTAAAAGTATTATTGTAGAATTCGAGTTTGAGTCTTTTAATCATTTTTCTAGCAGTATTTTTACTTTCCTATCTGTATACAGATATAAGGAAAGTATAGGAATCATGATTTTTTTCGACCTCGAGTTTTCGACGGATTTTTACGTTTTGAGGTCCCCTGAATCCCTTTTGACTATTTTCGCGATGATGTCTGTCTGTCTGTCTGTGTATGTGTCTGTGTGTGTGTGTCTGTATAACGCATAACTCATGAACCGATACACGGAAAAACACCAAATTTCAAACTTAAGCTTTATTCCAGCGTCTAATGAGCTGATTAGATTTTGGGCAGAGTAGGAACATCTGGGGGGTACTTTATAGGTGGTCATTTTTATATTTTATGGAATATATCTGTTATTTACGTTTGGGGAAGAAAATTTTTTAAATAAAAGTTACTTCTTATTTTATTATCTATAATTTTTGTTATTTACAAAATTTTCCTAAAATGGTCCGTATTCGAGAAATTTGACAAAATGTAAAAAAATATTTTTTTTTATAAAAATTGTTTAAACAAAAGTTGTTTGTAGTATAATTCTCTATAATTTTTGTCCCATAAAGAATTTCTCTAAAATGGACCGTATTCGAGATATTTGAGAAAATGTGTAAATTTCAAAATTTGAAGAAAACTCAAAAACGGATAAAGAAAAAATCAATAAATTTTAAACTTAAGTTTTATTTCGGCCTGACGTGAAATGATTAGATTTTGGACAAAGTCGGAACATCTGGGGGGGTACTTTATGGGAGGCCGTTTATATATTTTATGGAATATATCTGTTATTTATGTTTGGAGAAGAAAATTGTTCAAATAAAAGTTACTTCTAATATTATTATCTATAATTTTTGTCTTATGTAAAAATTTCCTGAAATGGTCCGTATTCGAGAAATTTGACAAAATGTGCAAAATTCTGGTTTTTATGAAAATTGTTGAAATAAAAGTTGTTTGCGATATCGATCTCTATAATATTTGTTCATACATGATTTTTTTAAATGGACCGTAATGGAAAAATTGTAGGAAAAGTGCTAAATTTAAATTTTTCAGTATTTTCATTTTCAATGAATATCTATAGAAAAATGTTTCGCGGTAGATGTATGTGGACAATGTATATATTTAGTTTATCCTCTAAACATTTATAGAGATGCTGCAATAGGTTGTACACAATAAACGGAAAAAGCCTGTAATAACTAGATAGGAAAGTCATGTGTTGGACACATCAGATTTTTTTTTCTTTAAAATTATTTATAATTTTCATTGTGAACCTTGTGAACTTTGATTTTTATATAGCAGAATATAATTTTCAAGTATATTGTCAATAATAATACACGTAAAGTCACAAGCTTCATCAACGATATTAAAATTTGTTAAAATATCCCAATTAACATTCAAAAATTCATTTTACATAATAATTAAGTTGGCATATCTAGGATTATAATTAAAACACTTTTTGTTTGGTTTAAAAATAATGTCAAAATCAAATACAAGAGAAGGTGTTATGCAACAAATAATAAGTAATATTTTATCCACCTCACTCTAGTATTTTCAAGAGCTACACGATTTTTGGTGAACTCTTTTTGCTGTTTTAGGACACATTTTTTTAAATAATTTCTTTGTTACCTTAAATCAACTTCGTTATACCGCCATTTATTTCATTTAGTGCCATAAAAATCTAGTTATCTGCTTTTTAATAATTCGTGACACCATTGGTTATAACTTTTGATATAGGGACTATGGATAATCACACAAATAAATGCAATTATCAAATGATAATTTTAGCATTAGCTTATGTGATTATTGATAGTCTTGATACCTACCACCCGATGTATTTTGTAAGAAAAACTAAATTGCAACTCTGTGCAAACAATGCAAAAATAAAAAAATTAAACAGGTAAAAGACAACTTAGGTCAATTAATACGCCTGTATTCTTCAGACATTCGACCGCCGACACTTTCTACGAATTCCCGGTCCAGACACAAACTGGCAATAATGACAGGCTATTTTTGTTCCTTTTGCCACTTTCATTTGTCGTAATGTGTGTTATTTGGAAAAAAATCATTTTCTCCTGGCCTGCAATTGCCCGAAGGTCCCCTATAATTACGCAAAAATGATATTTTAGATTATTAATAGGGTGCTTTAGTTCCATAAAAGGAAGGTATCAATTATATAAAACTGCTTCGGGCGTCCAGCGTGCTTGGCTTGGGTAGTATAGACATTAATCATTTATGGCTGTGGTTAAACAAGAAAATCGACATACATGGAAGGAAAAATAATGTTATGAAATGGATGATTATTTGATATGTGTGTACTTAGAGTTAATGTGACATTTACGATTTAACCATAATTCGCCTTTATACAATACTTAAACAAAAAGTGAAATATAGTATTTATCTTGTATAACTCTTTTTACCATTGTAAATTTTATGTTCATACATGGGATCAGGCTACGAATTTTTGTTTAATATTGAAAGGCGCTGGTGTCGATCGAGAGACGCAATACATTTAGATGGAGAGTGCTCAGTAGATCAATAGACTTCGTCTCCATATCGAACTTCATTTTAATTAGAATTTTTGTTCAATGCCTGCCGTTAAATAAAGGTTTCGTCACCCATGTGTATAAGCCTTAGTTTTATGTTCTAATTTGTTATTGTTGATTGTCAATGTGTTTTTTTACTAAATGTCACGTCATGTTTTGATACATATTATAATAAAGAAACATTATCTCCCAAATCATTTTATATACAGTCCATCCAATACTAAAGTTTTTTGTTTCTAAGTGGGATTTTTTAAATTTCAACCCCCCTTTATGCTTCCACTTTTATTCTTTTTTTTTTCAAGGACGTCCTTCCCAAAAGCTTACTGGTATTACCTGCGCCTTCCTTGGGTGGACGTTGATGTGCTGGGTTTTTATTGGTAAGGAACTCTAAATAGTTTGGTGAGAACCAATATTCATCTTTGACAGTTTTTAATATTACAAAAGTATTGATATGATTATAATAGCATACATCATGCACTATGGAACGTTTAGGAAATAAAACATATCGTTTGTCTCTTTAACATGTATTAGACCGTCAGATAACACCTTACAAGCCTCGAAGAAGGCTTCAAAATACATTGATTTTAAATAAAATGAAAGTAAATTTACGACTGGCTCCTAGGGATAACATAGACAATTAAATTTTCCTTAACAGAAATTAAAGGTATTTGTTGTCCATATTTTCATGCAAGCCGTGTTCACTAAATTACTAACTAATCGAACTAGGCTTTGAAAAACCAAAGGCTTTGTTTTAAGTGGCTAAAGGGTTAAAATAAGGGAGTTATCTTGTAAGGAAAATTTAGATTTTAATGTATAAAAACGTTCATCGTCAATAGTCCGAAAAATATATTAACTTGAGTGACCCGAATGGATAAGTGAATTTCTCTTGAGGAAAATCAAATTGTTCATGGGTTATCCCCAAAAGCCACTCGTAAATTTTCTTTCATTCTACTTAACATCGATATAGTTTTCAACCCTCTTTAAGGCTTGTATGAGAAAATGGAGCACTGAAAATCTGTCACCATCTGACGGTCTATAACACGTTTTTCTATTCTAGCCACAGATGTTTTAAAAGCATTTGTACATGATAAGAGCGTATTATTTTCGAGGATATCCTGTATGAAGCCATATTAGTTACCCATCTACGCATGCGCGATAGTTTTAAAACGACGGGGAGCTGACAAACTGCGTCCTTGTCTAACAGACGGTATTGTACGCTAACTTACTCTCGTTTTTATGTATTTTAAATAGTTAGCAACCCCTATTTGCGGGTACCTACCATAAAGCGGAGTTACTTTGGCACTTTGGCCTTCTTTGACAGTTTGGTCATATATACGTAAAAAAATTTTTGTAATATATTTTTTTGCAGATTTTTCAGTTGTTCTTTTTTGTTAGTGACCAACCATGCCTAGAAACTATCAGAAAAAAGTGGAGGGGTGCCTACAGAAACTTTACTGAAGCTGACCTTAAAAAAGCGTTAGCTGCCATTAGAAATGACATAAGTCAGTCAGCGGGAGACCCTTCAAAATAAGTTGAAGGGTACCCTCCTGGTCATCCGACGGTATTTACACCTGCGGAAGAGCAAGACAAAGACATTAGGGACAGTAAGCAGTTGGGGATTTTCTTTTAACAAAGCCGATATTCGCGAATTAATCCACAAATACTTAGAAAATAAAGGGCGTAACGTTAAGGAGTTTAAAGACAAGATTTTTTTGAAAATTTTATAATCCGGAATAATCTGTGTGTCCGTTTGGCTGCAAACATAAGGCGAACACGTGCGGCGGTAGGGCCAAATCAAATTGGCGAATTTTTTAATAGCATTAAAGATGTTTTGCAAGATATTGACCCCTCTTTGGTTTTCAATTACGACGAAACTAATGTTCAAGATGACCCTGGAGCCAAAAAGGTCATTGTTCCAAAGGGAACCAAACGCTTGGAGAGAATTCAACAGTATTCCAAGGACTTGATCGGTATAATGGTGTGTGGAAACGCTGCAGATTTATTACCTCTTATAGTGGTGTACAAGGCAGGCAATCTATTCGAAGCTTGGACAAAAGGTGGTCCTCCTGGAACAGTCTATAGTAACACACCTAGCGGCTGGTTCGATATGGACCAATTTGAAAAGTGGTTTTTTTAAATTTTATTGCCCAAAATTAAAGAAATTGAAAATCCTGAAAAAAAAAATTGTTGTTGGGGACAATTAAACAACTTAACGACCGCGTGTTAACTATACTTCATTTTTCCTTGGGACCGTGTGTTAACTTCAGATAGCATACATGATATTAATATTTTCACTGCTATGATATCGACAGGACGCACGTTAATAATGCTAAATATATAGAAGCTTTACCATATTTAGTGCCAAATAAGGCTTTATACAGCCTCTACATTGGCGCAAAAAAAATTGCATGTGCTGTCAAAGTAGCCCCAAAAATCTGGCTATTTTGGCAACCCATAAACAATTTTTTTTTAACATGCGGTTCAATTGGACACAAGGTACGATGCAATTTTAAGAAGTTTGATTTTCCAATCGGTTTCTGACTTAGAGTTTCAAAGTAAGTCAAAACTTGCCAAAGTAATCTTGTTTTACTACATAGGCAACTGCATTCTATCGTTGATTGGAAGAGGTTGCGGCTAACTTTTTAAGTTCTTCACATATCTGTATTTGAAACTAATTATATTTGATTTTCAAAACAAGTTAACGAAATTGTTTTATTAAATTTGAATTAAAAGTACTTGTGGCCCCAAAAAACCGCATTTACCTCTATCAATAATAATCTATAAAAATTATATTTTATCTTAGACTATTATTCTATTTTCAATAATTTATTTTAGTATTTTTTCAAGATGAAATCATTTATTATTTAAACAGGACGGAATGACCTGTTGCGCTATATAGGTATATTTTCCTATATTTTTAGAAATTGTAATTTAAAGCAAAATTGTAAAAAGTGTATTATCAAAAACGATTTCAAAACAAAAAAAAATCTACACATCACAATTTTCGATTTACGTAAACAGCGGGAAAGTACTTCGCAGGTTATCGAAATTTATACAAACGCATCGAGCCGCGTTTCAAACCAACCCGCAAAAAAAAACGAAATCACTGCTCCATTGATCCTATTCACTCTTTCCATTGTGTTTCCCTGCTTACAAACAAAACTCATTTCGTTGGCAACCAATTGCTTATCGCAACCAGATTAATATTGCGAAATTAGCACGTTCAACCGAAAATTCAATCACATTCCTCGTTATCGGCCATCTCTTTTCCGACCAACTTCCAATGAGTATTGTCACCGGGAATATTAAGATTGATTACGGATTTGCAAACTGAAACAATGTCCGTGTGAATCAGTTTAGTATCTCCCCTGTATCATACTTCGTACCCGTTCTCGTGTACAAAGATTATGTAACATAAACTCCTCTTAAGGATCGTTGGTATTAAAGTTGTCATTGAAATTAATTTGTCTATAGTTATAATGTTGACAACTTGATGCCTGTAGTTTATTGAATCACAAATGATTCCTCGTTCTTTGTATTAAGTTAGGAGCTAGGATTGGCAACTGCAAGTAATAATTTATTACCAATAGGTATTTATCATGCAACGTATGTGTCGTTTTCTGTATGGATCGGGCTACATTTAACTTTTTCTATTGTTTTGCATGTTTCTTTTTTCATCTCGTTCTAATCACTGCAATCGTTTTTGTATTAATAATTATTCCTGATCTTTACCCGGTCCTCCTTATGGGTGATAATTTTTTGAGATTTTTTTATATTCTGCCTCTCCCCTCACCATATATTTCTAAGCTATTTTGTTCTCTGTTATTTTATTTTTTTAATTGTCTTCTACTAGATCTTGCAATATTTTCTAATTGTGTCTTTTTCTGCTGAAAATTTTACCATTGCATCGATTTTAAAACTATTGTTATTTTATAACCTTCTTATTCGTAGTTGTTTCCACCTCTAGTCGTCAAAATAAAATAACTGAAATTATCGATTTTTATTATTTTTGGAAGGGGCCAAAACTTGAGTTGGTGTACGTTTTCTCCTTATATTCGAGATAGATACAAAATATTTTCTAGAACATTCAAATTTTTCTTCGATTTTCTCTTGCTGAAATAAGCTCTTTTCTCTTACCATAGTTGAAGTGTTTTTTGTGATTGGATTCGAAACATTTTGCAGATAAATATTATTTTCCCTTTTTGGGTTTGATTCTTCTTATCTTGTAATAAATTTGAAAGAAAAGTGTTTTCTGTTTACCACCAGCTTCAATGCAAGCAATAACTCTTCTTTTATTTTTATTTCCTCGAATACATTATGCAGTTGCTCCTCTGTTACACTTTCAATTTTATCAACAATACCTTACTCCAATTCATACACATCATGCAAACGATTTCTGAATATTTTATTTTTTATATATTCAAATAAAAAGTAGTCAGGAGGTGTGAGGTCTGGAGATCTTGAAGCCCATAATCCTTCCCTAATAGTTAAGTCATCAAAATATTCTTCTATTAGGTCAATAGTAGCCCTAGCTCTATGATCTGTTATTCCAGCTCATCATCATATAGCTGTTCAACAACTTCAGAAAAATATTTCAAAAACGTTAAACAACTGTATCACAAAAAATATGGATCCTATTATTCTTCTTTTTGAAATTGCTACCTAAATACTAACCTTTATGGGATGCAGACTTGTCTGAACAAATGAATGAGGATTCTCAGTTGCCTATGTTCGATAATTTTGACTGTTTAATGAAACCATGCTTCATCAGTAAATATAAGTACTATCCAATAAATTATTGTCATTTAATTACTCATTGTATCGACAATGTTCAATTTCTTTAAAAAAAATCACCAGGAAATAATTATTGAAGTACTAAAACCTTATGAGGATGCATTGATAGATATTTTTCTTCTCTTATTGCTAGTTTATACCAACAGATCAAAAACAATGAAATTAGCTTATACGAGAGTCAGACTTTCTAACACTGTTCTTTCGCCGATTTATTGGGAGTTCGCTTTATGTAATTTCGCACATCTTCAACAACATCTTTGGTTATTATTGTGTGCCTTTGAGATCTCTTCCCTTTACAAATCCAATTTTTTATTTGAAAAAGTTGAACAAGAACGTATCTATGATGACGAAAACTATTATATACTATTTGTACATATAAAAAACGTTCCTTAAATTGTTAAATACCACTCTAAATTGAATATGATCAAGATACATTATTATTTTGAGTTCCACTTCTAAAATTTGCCATAAAAATAAAAGAATCTTGTTCCGATGTAAACATTTTTAGTTGAAAATTATATTGTCAATAAACTTTTATAAAAGTAAAGAAATTTACACCTACCGACAGAAAAGAATGAAGGTACTAATGAGCTCTAAAAATATTAGATTGGTTTATTATTATTTGATAAATATTTTTGACAGTACTGACAAAGACAGTTGACATATAAGGAACCAAATCGGGTCATTTTCCTGCGTTCTTGATGTTACCAATTCACATGCGTTTCGGGTATTGTTGAAGATCTGGTCACAGACCTGTCACTCCCTATATTTCCCATGTTAAATTCTGGCTCAAATCTCAATGACCTCGGTACCTCTTCCCTATTAGTCTGGAGTATTTTTGACAAGTCTGGGGTCACCAACCGGCACGTTGGTTGCTGTCATATGAGAAAAATTAAGCCACTTGAAGACAAAGTTAGTGTGGTTATTACAAGATTTATGTTTACAAAGTTAAGTCATTTATTTGAACAGCTTTTTAAAATTTCAAAAGAAGTTGATATATTAAAAATGACCTATATAAAAGTTGCATAATAAAGGAGTTAACGCCATAGCGGTTTTTTTCTGAGTAGCTATTTAAAAAAGTTGGTGTTGTATCATGTGGAGAAGTAAATACTGTGGAAGAACTTCAACAGCGCATTGAAAATGCTTGTGATGTTATTCGTGGAAATCCGACTTTTTTTGACGTCTGTAAGGAGTCTCGCATTTTTTGAATAGTTGGGGACAATTGTAATTTTTTTTATAAAAATAGAAACTATTTTAATATAATTTATATTAGTACCTATAATTCTGTAATTATACAACTATTATATAGGAACTTCTTTTCACGAGTTCCAAAAGCTGTTAAAATAAGTGACTCAACTTTAAAAAACCCTATATATTGGTATTTACCTCAAGTATAAATATTTTCCTTGCTTCCAGAAATAATAAAAGATTTTCACTAACTTAAAATTTATGTCTCAAGAAAATTTACTTTGGTCATTCTTTTACATAAAACAAAGGCACTCTTGTACTATTTAAAAGCTAAAAGAAAAATTCCAAAATCTCTTAAAGTTCATTTTGAATAAAATAAATTATTAAATTCCTTCTTACACAAAAGAGGATGAAACACCAACCTCCGTTACATTTTAAAGCGTCTATTTATAAAGCAAGCAGATTAAATATTTAAAAAAGTCCTAATTTTCTTCCTGGCTGTCACCCCAAGCTTAATTTTTCATTCGAGATTCTCGCCTAAATGCCATTCTCATTTAAAATGATGAAATACTTCCTTTCAGAGAAACCCGACGATTAACATATGTTTTTGCAATTTGAGGAATCTCATAATATTGTCAAATTGGAGACAACGTCGACGACACGGGGTGTCTGCAGCTTTGATGTATGATCTGGTGGTTTTACTAAGTGAATAGCCTAGAAACGAGGGCGGGATTGCAAGGAATTAGTAGCGACATGCACTAGAGATAGTACAAGTAGGGATCCCTAATTAATCCGGTAATGAATTAAGGGGTGATTTCGTAAATACATTCTTTGCACAAAAATAGTCGAATGAGGATTATGAAGACATTAACAATTTTGCATTTTTTTTACGAAAAGATTTTTGTGTTTCGAGTGTATGATACAAACAATTTCAGAGGTATGTTACTCGTCGAGTTTATTTTCGCACGCTGTTTTCGCTCAGCTAATACGTCAAATTCGTAAAAGTCACGCCTTTTTAAAATTATCACGTTTTAAGTGTACCTACACATGTTAATATTATAACAAATACACAAAAGTTAACTAAAAATACTGAGTTTCACATTAAAAAAAAATCGACTAAATCTGTATAAATGGCACCTAAAATCTTGTGTATTATCATTCACAATGATAAATATAGAAACAATTAACTTTTTGTACCGTATAGCGGGGTTATTTTAGAAATGCGGGGTAATTTTGGAAATTGTGTTTTTCTTATTAAATCTGGCAAGCATGTGTAATCATAGCGTGCGACGCCAAGGAACGTTGGAGGGTTCTCAGAGAAGACCACGAAAAGCCAGTCAGTACTTGTTGCGAGCTGGTAGAGGTAAGTTTAGTAGCTCTAGGCACCGCGCCGGCAAACCACATGCGTTTTTTTTACAACAAAAATAAACTTTCACTGCTGCACAACGGTGAGCGGGGCAATTTTGGACGAGATATTTTTTATTCTTCCAACATAGCACCGCGTTTTCAATATAGCCCCATTTTCTAAAACTTTAATCCATTCACGAAATGATAAAAACTATACCTCATACAGAAACTATACGGAAGAAGCCTTCCAAAACGCCATACGTAATATTCAGTATAATGGTCTGAGCCTTGATAAGGCTTCTAAAAAATTTAGGGTGCCAAGGTCTACCCTAGCTTTATGAGCTAAGACAAAAAGCACTTATCCAACAGCAGGAAGGCCTCTTGCATTTTAACAAGCGACGAAGAAAAAGTGTTGGTTGAACATCTGAACGTGGTTATTTCCTGGGGCTTTCCGTTTGACATTACTGACTTGGGGATATTAATTAAGTCTTATCGTAACAGAAAAGGCCGCAATAAACGGAGGCTTAATAATGATCTACCCGGTCGAGATTGGTCTTCAAACTTTTTGAAGAAAAATTAAAAACTCAATATCGAATCAAATCGTAAATAGGCAAAATTTGGACATTCTCTTTGACAATGCCCGAAATATGTTTAATACCACAGACCCGTCTCTAATAATAAATTTTGAAGAAACCAACCTGAATGACAACCCAGGGGCTTAAAAATTGATATTTAAGAGAGGCACCAAGTACCCTGAAGGGGTAGTCAACTCCATGAAGACTGCCATAAGAATAATGTATGATGGAACTGCAGATGGACAACTTTCACCTGAATATGTAGTCTACAAGGCAGATCATATGTGGGATAGTTGGAATCATGGTGGATCTGCAGGAGCGCGTTACAATCGGTCTCGAAGTGGCTGGTTTGATGCCGTCTGCTTTGACGATTGGTTTTATAGCATTGTTGTCCCTTATTTAAGAAATAAGGATAGAGCTAAGGTTTGTTTATAATCTAGGGATTTAAGATTTTGCTATTTTAATAATAATCCCCACTTTTTATTGCAGATTTTAGTTGGCGACAACCTATCCTCACATTTTTCACAGAAAGTATTACAAACATGCCAAGAAATGAACATATCTTTCATCTGCCTACCCCCTAACTCAACTCATCTGATGCAACCCATTGATGTGGCATTCTACGCTCCTCTAAAGAAGTATTGGTGAGCGATACTTACCGAATGAAAGAAAACAGAAGGGTGTAAAATGTCCACGTTATCAAAAGATGTATTTCCGCAGCTATTAAATAAACTTCGTCAATTGGATGAAAATGGTAAAGCCTCCAAAAATATCATCTCGGGTTTCCGTAAAACTGGTCTACATCCATTCGATTCTGCGGATCCAAAGCAACGACTTCCCCTAAGCCTGAAGCAGCAGACGCCGAAGGTGGACATAATGTTATTTCTACTGCTGTGGTTGACATTTTGAAAGAAATGCGTCATAGTACAGAAACACCATCACAACAAAAACAGAGATACAAGAGAGTTTCAGTAGAGCCTAAAAAGAGCGTGTCAGCCACTGATGCGCGATTTCAAAAAAAAAAAAACAGTTGTTAAAAAATTGAAACTTGAAAAAAAGAAATCAGCGATACCATCATCGTCTTCTTCTGACGAATCTGATGTACCATATGAACCTGATAAAGGAAGCGATAGCCCCGAGAGTTTCGATGACGCCAACATTCTCGAAAACCTGGGATCAATTGCCAAATAGCAGTAACAGTGATGATTATATGTTATTGATACACTTCAAAGAAAACGTGCCACTATTAAATTTTTAGATTAAACTTAAGAAACCGATTGTAAAGGACTATGTATTGGTAGAATATATAAGTTACTTCGTTGGGAAAGTAGTTTCAATTTCAAAAACTAATTCAGAGTGCTCCTACACGGTAGATTTTTTAAAAAAAGACAGAACGATTCCTAACTCCAGATGTAAAAGATAAAGACGATGTTCTTGAAGAACATATAAAAAAATACTAAAGAGTCTAAAAATAAATAGCACAGGAAGAAGAGTATTTTTTAAATTTAATGAGAATTTATCATCATATAATTGCCAATAATATCCTATATTTACTACGCAGGTACTTTCTGGTTGAGTGCCGAATTATGCTAAAAGGCTGAATAAACCAAATTTAATTTAAGTTAATGTTGTTTTTTAGAATTTGTACATATGTATCTTAAATGTTCTCGATTTTTTTGTAATAAAATCAATTAAATAATATTTTGTGTTTTTTTAGTAGTTTTTTCATCCCCAAATGAAAAAATACTCAGGTAGATATATTTATTATATCTAAAAAAGCCCCTTGAACTGTTTAACTTCATATTCTGTGTTATTTTTGCCAATTCCAAAATATCGACGGTCTATGGGGTTATTTTGGACAGACATTCAAAAATTTTTTTAGGACCCCCTATAAAAGGGGGTTATATTTTTTACCATGGTAATATTAGCTTGTATGTAGATCTATCCAAACTCGATATGAAACTTGTTTATTCTTGGACGCTTTTTATGGTACATCCAAAAAGGTCCGAAAAATGTCCAGAATAGCCCCGCTTTACGGTACATATTTTCAACTTCTAAAACAATGAAAGTAATTATCAAAAAACATGTCCTTATGTACTTATTTGCGACTAACCTTGTAGAGAACAATATTTTTGACCCATGTGTATATTCGTGGAATGCCATAAGATATTGTCGTATATGTTCATAATTATAAGTTAACGTGACAACAGCGCTTTACCTGTATCGGTGTGCTTCAGGTGGTAGTATTAATGTGAGAATTGTAACATAAAATTGTAAAGCAGTTAACAATAAAACCTTATATCTACTAGAGACATGATGCCTTTTATTAAGTATTACATCTACCCCCTTAGTAACAAACATAACATTAGCCACAAAAAAATGCAAAACAAAAAATTGGTATTTTATAAGTTTAGATAACATCCTCCTATCTCAAAAACCTCTCATATAAATAAGCTTTACTTTTTGGGAATTTATTTTTTACAGAATGGTTGATACACCAGTAAAAAACACTTTTACATGACTAAAAGTACAGGATGATTTAATAAATTTTTTTGACTTTTTCGATAAATTACCTATTAATCTATCTAATAAATCACCATGTATTCAATAAATTGGATAGTTATACACGTGTTAATATTGTAACAAATACCCAAAAGCCAACCAAAAATACTAAGTTTAACATTCATTAAAAAAAAATCGAATCACTCTGTATAAATGGCACCTAAAATCTTATATATTATCATTGAAAATGATAAATATAGCAATAAATAATATTTTGTGTAAATTTTCAACTTCTAAAACAATTAAAGTAATTATCAAAAAACATGTCCTTACATGTTTACGACTCACCCTGTAGAAACAAATATTTTTGGACTCCTCTGTATACTCGTGGAGTACCAAAGGATGTTACACTAATATTAGACACACAAAATTGATATTGATCAGCTTTTTCCTGTAGTAACTGGTAATAAAAAAAGGGTAATTTTCTAAGTTTAATACCCTGTAACTCAAAAACCAATCATAGAAAAAAGCTATAATTTTGGAAAATATCTTCAACAGGATGGATGATACGCCAGTGAAAGAATATGTGTAATTTTACAGGATTAATCAAAAAGTATAGGGTGCTTATAAAAATTGTTTTTTTGACAAATTCGATAAATTATGTATCTAAAAAGTATAGAAAATAAAACTTTATTTAAAAATAAACTCAAAACATATATACTGGCAACTGACCCAAATAAAATTAGTGAGATATTGGAATCTCAATTAAAGTAGTTTAATATTTTCGTTTTTACTAGAAATATTCAATGTCGTCTTACCTGTTTATTATGCGTATTCCCATTTTTACTAATCTTTTTACTGATATTTTTACTTATAAATTTAATTATATTTTTTTTAATATTGTGAAAAATATTGTTCTGTAATCCTCTCAACCGGTTTATATTTTTTCTCTTAGTATTTTAATAATTTTATTTTGTACCATGTTTTTTCTTTTATCAAAACAAGTGTCTCAACACTTATTGATTAATCTTTATTTCTGGATTTTGTATTATTATACATTTACTATAATTTGTATTGATTGTGGACATTGTGGAAATAAAATATTTATTATTATCAATTTACTTATTAAATCATTCTGTAGTCAATAAACTGGATAATTATACATATGGTAAATACCCAAGAATCTCGTAAAAATTTTGCGTTTCACATTAATACTTATTAAAAATATATTGTCCTATGTCGATATTTACGAATCACCCTGTATAAATGGCACCTAATATCTTTTGTATTATCATTAGATATGATAAATATAGCAATAATTTATTTTTTAGTAAATATTTTTACGTTCTACGAGTAGAAAAATAAAAGTAATTATCAAAAACATGTCCTTACTTACTTGTGGCTCACCCTGTAATAGAAAATAATTTTTGACCACTTTTTAGTTTCGTAGAATGCCAAAAGATGTTACAATAAGATTTGGCACAAAAAATTATAATCCATTAGCTTTCTCCTGAAATAAGCGTTATCAAATAAGTGGTATTTCATAAGTTTATCACCCTGTATCTTAAAAACCAGTCACAGAATTTGAATAAACACGATTACTTAAGAGGTCAAGAACTGCAAAATATCAAAAATTTTTGACATTTAACAGATTCCCACTTTTCCATAAGCAGTGTGAGGGGTTTTTTGTTGGCATTTATTACCAGGTAATTTTTTGTTCTTAATAATTTTCTTCAAACAAAATTTTAGGGACTCGTTGTTCCGAGAGTGAATCTATGATGAAAAATGTATTGTAAATCATTCCTATATTAACATAAGGATATAAATACATTTTTCTGTCCTTATTTAACTGAAAATCTTAAAGAAAGTCCAAACGAACAAATAGAATATCTTCATCAATTATGCAAATTTTCCAAATTAATTAATTCTACAAATAAAACAAGGTGTAAAAAAATACTTTGTCATTATTATCGTGTGGTAGAATTTGCGGTTCTCCAGACAATATTCATTATCCGATAATTTAGAAATGGACGTTCCCAGGATTACTCAGGTAGAAATACAGTAAAGCCCATCTGAATGGGGCTTCGAACATAATGGCTCCTCACTTAGTTTGATTTATTAAATTAATTACAGTCATAAGAGAGGACTGGGGAAAAGGTAAAAAAGCATATATTTTAAGAGCAGACTCTAAAAGTTTGGGATTATAAGGTAGAGAGAGCTCGTACGGTAATGCTTGTCATTTTTAATCAATATCTAGAGGATTTTATTAATAGTTAAATTTATTATGTAGTAGTTTTTTTTTTAATAAAAATTTGGCCAACAGAAGAAGGTATTTTTGTTTATGAAAATGACCACATTAAAGGAATTGTATATACTTTACGTACAAGTCAAACTTTAACTATTTTTCATATCACACCAACAAAGTTTCTGACACGCAGCGTAAGTTCATAGATTCTTTTTATATTATTTGTTTTTCGCCGAATCTCAGGTTTTAAGATTCGAAACCTCAGGAAATGAAACGCTCTAAGTTCGTTCCCGGAAATAGCTTTGAAAACTTGCCATCTCGGTCTTTATCTTAAAGCCTTTTGCCATTCATTTTTATCCCGACTTGCTGTTGAATAATGGCCTTAAATCAGAATTGTGGAGCTGTCGGAAGGCATTTCAGCTTTCTACATTTAGAGACTTCTATTAATGTTTATAAAGTTTTTCTCAAGGGTTATCGCCTCTTGTTCTTGTTGAAATGCTCTTTTGATTGTTTTTCATTCAAAGGGGTCTTTATGAATGGTTGTGGAATATTTTTAATATATTTATTGTGTAGAAAGTTTTATTACTGTCGATTTATATTTTGTATAAAGTTCTGTAAAATTTCTATTTAATTAAATAAGAAGGCCAGAAATTCCTTAATGACAGAAATATCTAAATTCTAAAATGAAAATCTACACTAAAAGAAGGTATAGATGGTTATAAATGAGAATAAAAAGTTAAAAACTTATTCAACCCCTATAAATCACATGTCACACCTTTGTGATAAAAATTATACACTGCTCAACAATTGAACTGGATAATTGGTCAAATCCTGAAATTTAAATGTAAACATATTTGAATTTTTTTTTGTATTATCAATAAACCGTATTCACAGCGATTATTTTTTGCATGTTTATTGTTCGTTGTCAATGCTCTTATCTCTTTCACGAAAATTGCAGGAAGGTTGTTTAAAAATCGTAGAGTATCAGTTGTGCAGAAGAGCTTGTTCTTACTTTGTTCTGTTACTCTTATCAATGTGTATTCGAGTAAAGAATATGCCGCTACGACGATTAGAGGCAGTGCAACTGCAGCAATTAGTGCGTTGGATAGAGGAAAGTTTGTCCCAAGAAGAAGTCGCCACGCGGCTGAATGTGTCTCAGATTGTCGTAAGTCGTGCTTGAAATCGGTATCAAGCAACTGGATCTGCAGCGTACACACATGGGGGAGGACGAGAACGAGCTACAACTCGTAATCAAGACCACTTTATAGTCCTGACTGCGAGAAGAAACCAAACATTTACGGCTTCAAGAATTAACACCTTCTTTAGACAATCTACTGGAGGAGTAATTTCTGGTCAAACTATCAGAAGAAGGTTGCATGCATGTAACTTAAGAGCTAGACGTCGCGCAACACCCCCAAGACTGACGGCGGAGCAGCGTGCATACCGATATCGGTTGGCGAAAGAACACAGTTTTTAGACTTTTCAAAATTGGAGGCACTGCATAGAAATAATATAGAAGACCAATATAAACATAACATTTAAGCAGAAATTGAAACCTACTGTGTATAAAAACGCGTCTCTGCGCCTGACATCGCAAAATAGTGTGTCTAGAAGCTTGCGCAATATGCATGACTTGTCCCTGTAGTGTTGTCAAATATATTAAACATACCTAACAGAAAAGAATTTTAAATTAATTAATTTTTAAATTATATAATTTAAACAGTTTATATCTACGAAATATCGCCACAAAATAACTTATAAACATTTAAATAATCAACTAATAATATTTATGTGTAATTACATTCCCAAAAATATATACAAATACCGTATTAATGTCATTAATACCGTATTTGTAATGTTTAATAAGCGATTCACCTACAAATTCAATATTGACCTGGCAATAGCACTAAAATCCGGTGTTTCAAGGCTATATGACGCTGCCCTTACAGGACCGTTTGTAGTTTATTATTTATGCCGCGTTTGAGAATCCACATCGGATGCATCTGAGATGTAGTAAGTAGTAAATCTTTGATCACGTGATTCAGTATACGTAAATGTAATGGGACAGATGTGTCCGATGTGGATAAAAAACGCTCGAGATGTAAAAAATGCATCCGATGTGGATTCTCAAACGCGGCATTAATTACACGATGAAAGTGCCATTTTATTTTTAGTTTTGTGTAGTGTTTAGTCAAATCTTAGGTACAATAAAAGACATTTTTACATTGGCTAATGAAAATGTAATCAATGTATTAGGCAGCTGTTATATTTATTATTATGTCTGCAAATCTAAACCTACCTAAGAATTATAATTATGTAAATAGAGAGCTGTATATTTATATACAGGCTGCCCAGCGACGGGGAGACATTGTCGATATCGGTTTTAAGGCATTTTAAAACATAAACCCGATCTCAACAATCTTAGGAACTCTTCTGTCACTCGATATTTTAATCGTTACTTCCTCTTCGCTTTTTGGCTGGCACAACAATTATTTACATTTCTTCATTCCTTACCGCGTTCGAACCAGTAAGGTTTAAAGAAATTTTAAAAAAACCTACTTTAAAAATAAAGATGTTAATGATTTTCTTATGGATCCCATCTTCAGATCTTGACTTAATGTATATAAAACTGTTTCCTTTTCTAACAAAAAGAATCCTAGAAATCGGGCAACGTGGTAAAGAATTATCGCTCAACATACATAAAAAAATATTTCAACGAATTGAGAATATCCTACCATTTTGAAGTATGTTAAAAAAAATTGTTAATAAAGTGAAAAGTAGGGCATGAACATATATTATAAAGTATATAAAATGATAGATAAATCCAGTTTAGAAGGTATTATAAATAAACTGTGGAAATATCGAGAATCTCGATTTTGAATCGGAAAAATATTCTACGCAATTTAGTATGAAAGCTGATCAAAATGAAACACATGAACTGTTATTGACAACTTTCTTCAAACGTTTTCTATTTTTCCGAAAACTAACTAGATAGTTCGAAAATCATTTCCTTCGTTAAAACGCCTCTTGTTCCGAAAAAGGTACACGCCTGTCAACATTCATCGTTCATTAAAAAAGTGGTAGATACAAAACGCTTCGTATTGTAAGGCCAAAATATATTTAGAAATCGAAATAGTCATATAAACAAAAAAATCATATGAGTGAGATAACTACCAAATTAATGATTTACAAGTTTATTCCTATTATTTATAAAATAGGTTTGCAATGTGCTGGTGTGGAATGTTATCATCGACTAAAAACTTTAAATCTTTGTATTAAATTGATCGAAAACAAACTATAAATTGGTTTAGGCTATATAGAATGTTTCTAGTAAGCAGCAACTAATTTTTATTATGAAACCGAAAGACCCTTTTAAAAGGGTTCAAAATTAAAATAAAATATGTACCAAGTAAATGTAGTAGTATTTTTTAATTTTTTAATTTATATTGAAAATGGCAACATGAAAGGTTTTCTGTCTAACGACTCATAGTCTCGGCTGACAAAATGTAAAAAAATATCGAACATAATATTCCTGGGCCCTATTTTGAACTCTCCAGATTAAATTTAGTTGTAGCAAATGATATTATCAAATAAGATGTCAAATCACAAGCAAAATCTCGTGACTACAGTACTAATGATTGCCTGTTTGGAAAAGTATCTTTGTTTGTAAATATTTATCCGCCCATTATGTATATACGTTTAGTTACCGACCCTAGTAGATATGCAATTTGTTACTGTTTTAAGTTTTACCGTAGGGAGAGAGAAAATCAATATTAGGATAAATGGTCCAGCTCCTTTCTGGTTACGTAGGTACCTAAAAAGTATTTTAGTTATTGGTTAAGTAATTAATTATTGTAACAGTGATTTTCTTGTAATAGTACCTAATTTAGATTGTAGATTAAAGTTTTTGTATATAATTTCGCTGTTTAATAATAAACGTAGTCAAAACCGGAGCACGTGGTTTTTCTGGAAAGTATTTTTAAAATCACAAGCAAAATCTCATGACTACTGTACTAATGATTGCCGAAAATTAACTAATTCATATTTTATGCCATATCTTTCTTAATAAGGACTGTCAGAACCATATTTACCTTAACTTGAAATTTTTTTAATCGTTTTTTGTATAGAATCATCTCTAAAAATGTATGATTGAAATATCGTGTGAACAAATATGTTCGATCAATAAAAAACTTGCACCGGTCCTGTTCGCGCCAGCACCGTTATACGCATGAGCTCCGACACACTATTTTCTCCTTATGGTTTCATTTTTACTTTCCTATCTGTATACAGATATAAGGAAAGTATAGGAATCATGATTTTTTTCGACCTCGAGTTTTCGACGGATTTTTACGTTTTGAGGTCCCCTGAATCCGTTTTGACTATTTTCGCGATGATGTCTGTGTGTGTGTCTGTGTGTGTGTGTGTGTCTGTATAACGCATAACTCATGAACCGATACACGGAAAAACACCAAATTTTAAACTTAAGCTTTATTCCAGCGTCTAATGAGCTGATTAGATTTTGGGCAGAGTCGGAACATCTGGGGGGGTACTTTATGGGTGGTCATTTTTATATTTTATGGAATATATCTGTTATTTACGTTTGGCGAAGAAAATTTTTTAAATAAAAGTTACTTCTTATTTTATTATCTATAATTTTTGTCATTTAAAAAATTTTCCTAAAATGGTCCGTATTCGAGAAATTTGACAAAATGTAAAAAAATATTTTTTTTTATAAAAATTAATCAAACAAAAGTTGTTTGTAATATAATTCTCTATAATTTTTGTCCCATAGATAATTTCTCTAAAATGGACCGTATTCGAGATATTTGAGAAAATGTGTAAATTTCGAAATTTGAAGAAAACTCAAAAACGGATAAAGAAAAAATCAATAAATTTTAAACTTAAGTTTTATTTCGGCCTGACGTGAAATGATTAGATTTTGGACAAAGTTGGAACATCTGGGGGGTACTTTATGGGAGGCCGTTTATATATTTTATGGAATATATCTGTTATTTATGTTTGGAGAAGAAAATTGTTCAAATAAAAGTTACTTCTAATATTATTATCTATAATTTTTGTCTTATGTAAAAATTTCCTGAAATGGTCCGTATTCGAGAAATTTGACAAAATGTGCAAAGTTCTGATTTTTATGAAAATTGTTGAAATAAAAGTTGTTTGCGATATCGATCTCTATAATATTTGTTCGTACATTTTTTTTAAATGGACCGTAATGGAAAAATTGTAGGAAAAGTGCTAAATTTAAATTTTTCAGTATTTTTATTTTCAATGAATATCTATAGAAAAATGTTTCGCGGTAGATGTATGTGGACAATGTATATATATTTAGTTTATCCTCTAAACATTTATAGAGATGCTGCAATAGGTTGTACACAATAAACGGAAAAAGCCTGTAATAACTAGATAGGAAAGTCATGTGTTGGACACATCAGATTTTTGATATATGGAATCGGCTTTCTATACTATTTCTGAGGCACTGCCTCTTTACCGACGAGTCCAGATTACGTTTGTGTACGTATGATGGCCGAATATTGGTATAGCGAGAAAGAAGACAGCGATACAATGAAAATTTAATGGCCCCAACAACTCTTTTTGGTGGTGGATCAGTTTGCGTCTGGGGAGGCATATGTTATAATGGTCGCACTAATTTAGTGGTCTTAACTAATGAGACAATGACTGCCATACCTCAGCAATTTATCAATAATTTAATAAAGAGCATGTCAAATAGAGTGACAGTACTAAGACGAGCCAGGGGAGGTTCAAAAAGATATTAATTTTTTAATAGGAATTTTTTAAAGTGAGCAATGCAAGAATTTTTTGTTGTTACTTTTTCATTTTTTTTTATTTTCCTGTAATTTTCAATTAAATGGTTTTTCTTTTCAGTTATACCTATAATCAATAAAATGTTTTCTATGTTACATGATTTTTTTATTTTATTTTATTTTAAATTATTGACAAATAAAAACAACATTTTTAAATATCCACTTCAATTGTTGAGCAGTGTATTAGAAAACAGGAATAAGTTAACCAAAATTCGTATAGCTATTTGTATAGATATTTGTGCCGCCTATATTTTTTTATTTATTTTCTCTGAGACGACGTGGAACTTCTCCAAATTTTAAGGGACATGGTTTGTACGAAAATATATCGTCCCCTTAGTGCAACAACTAGATAACTTGAAATTTATAGTTTTGAGAAAATCCACTTTAAAGATTCAAAACGCAAAAAAATACACCTGTTAATTAGTCAAAAATATTCAATATCTATACAGATATGTTGCATATCAAATTATGATTTGTTAATTTTGGAAACAATTAGGTTTTATATCTTTGCAGAACTTAATCAAAAACTTGAGATATCTAGTTGTTGCTGAAAAAAGAGTAAAGTTATCTATTTATAACCACTAACAATTAAACGCAAATCACCTAATAAATACAACTTTATTTTGAATAAAATATTAGCAAGATTAGTTTAAATAAAACCCAAAATATTCCACCCTTGATACAACTTAAGTGTCAATATCAATGAAGGCGGTTTGGGAATCTTCCATGTTTTAAGGCCGTTTACGTTGGTCTCCTTGGAATGGAAGACTTTTTTCAAAAATGCTTTATACTCGCTAGGGAGGGCCGGAGGATTCATTTTGAACAAAGACATAAGGTCGCCATATTTTTTTTTAAGTGGTAGTTGACTTTGATACAAAGGCTCTTGGGTATTATTTGAAGACTACATACGTGTTTTACGTTTAAAATTTAGACGTCTAAACTCCCCATCAAAATCTTCTATAAAATTAATAATAAATGGCGCCGATTTTGAAACGTTCAACTAGTATATTTTCTGCCCACTGACCAAGTTATGGCTTTTAAAAAGACACCGTAAAAACAATTTAGCAGCACAGAAACAAACCTGTTGTTTCAAGCACACAACTAGATATCTCATAGCGACCAAGAAGGTGCCGGCAGATAACTCAGGATCTCTAGTTATAAAATGTATGTATTGGGAGTTATCTGTTTTTAGTCACTCTTCAAAAATAGTTTGGGTTGCTCGTACATGATATCCAGTTGTTGCCTTGAAAAGATCATGAAAAATAGGACAGATTAAACTGGATAACTCAAAATGCATAAATTTCGAGTTATCTAGTTGTTGCACTAAGGGGGCGATATAGACTGAAAACTTTTTTGTTTTTTTTTGTTTTTTTTTGTTTTTTTTTTGTTTTTTTTTGTTTTTTTTTTTTGTTTTTTTTTTTGTTTTTTTTTTTTTGTTTTTTTTTTGTTTTTTTTTGTTTTTTTTTGTTTGTTTTTTTTTGGTTTTGTTTTGTGTTTTTTTTGTTTTTTTTGTTCTGTTTTTTTTTAATCAGTAGAAGGATGCAGACTTTTTGTATACCGGAGCCCCTGTCAACATCGTAGTCCTTTATTCACTTTTCAAAAAGGTGGCAACCCTACTTAGCTGGGTTATATTATGACTAAAAGTTAATTTGCTCTAGGTACCTAACTTTTTCACTGAAAGTTTCAAAAACGTCAGTGAAGAACACAACGAAAGGTTTAATCAAGACATCAGTGAAATAGAAAAGGATCCCAAGGAAAATGGAAGATAAATATAAAAATAGTTTACTGCTGAATATTAAAAAGGGACTATCCTCAAGTTGTCCACATCAGAAAAAGCACTTGAGACAGAACGGATGTTATGCTGCCAAAAGGGCTGATTAAAATAATAAAACTAAATAAATTAACAAACCTATTTGACACCTTACCTTTTTTGGAATATTGGAATCGTAGGCGATCGGCACAAATTAAGCGGTAGCAAGCGAACTGATTACTTCGTTGGTGGTACATTGAAATCTCTTGGCGGTTCTTCGAAAAGGTCCAAAGCATGAACCGTTTAGGTGGGGGCAAAGTTTCAAAAATAGACAACGCGAATTATTTAAATTAAGAAATTAATAAAGAAAATAAATCCACTCTCAAACAGCACTACAAGAAGTTTTGATGTGAAACAAAAACGCTTTTACAAAGACTTTGTGTAAAATAGGTAAAACATGCCATCTTTTATCTGCTTATTAATATTTAGAAACTTTATTGAAAACTTTATTTAAAAAAGTACAAAACTGGGTAAAATTTAGTTTTTTTGCCCAAAATACACACCCTTTTTGCGATATAATCTACTGTGACTGAAAAAATGAATTTTGTTTTTGAAATCAGAACCATAAATCAGTTATTTAAACAACTTTAAAAATATTTTTTTGCAGACTTACGTAGTTCATGCTAATATTTTTTGTTTTTACTATTGAGTCGCCCTTAGTTGTAAAACATATAAAAATTGACCAAACAACTAAAACTGGCACACAAGGAAGTCCCGAATCAAAATAAGATGACACTGATAAACTAGTGATAAAAGTAATTGGAAAGAAATCTCCTGTTGTTCAAGAAAATAGGGTACTGAATTCAATGGAAAATGTTACCGAACTAAAAGAGATTCCCGAGGAATTTAGTTATTCTATGCCCAATGAAAACAATCGTAAATTTAAAGGCGATAATGACACCACAAAAAACACAACCAAGTTCATGTAGAGGTAAGACTATAAAGTGACTAAAATTATTTCAGAAAAGTCAACTTAGTTTCCAATTCAGGTAAATAAATATATATTTTTTTGCAGGTAAGAAAATAATTATCGTTCAGCAACTAGATGATGCTAAGAACATTCAATCTCAAGAGCGATATCCATGCAACACCTAACAGCAAATTCAGATTTAGAACACACTGACAACTTTCAGTGCATCTGAACCCACTTTGGCAACGTTGCTCTATTCCCAGACTTACGCTTCCTTTAATTTATTACTTATAAACTATAGATGATTTAAAATATTAAAAATGCCGATAAATCGCAGGTCCGGTCTAACAAAGAGTATTTCTGTTTTGTTTTCTCGTTTAAAATATTTTTTAAAGGTATAACCTGGTGTAACATTTTCGAAAAAATTTTTTTACAACTAATTTATTTATTTACGAAATATATTTTTAAATATACGTATGTACCTATTTCTACATTTTCTTATATACAGGGTGTTTGTTGGTAAGTGTGAATGATTTTAGGGAATGTTTGCCGAAGTTATTTTATAAAAAAAACATAGATCGAAAAAGTCAGTGGCGCAGTACTTTTTTATTAAAAAAGTGGCATTCTCGCACAAACGCCACTGGTACAAGTAGAAATATTTGGAACACCCCAAAAAATACACATTTGCCCCTTCAAAGTTTTTTTGCAAATTTAGAGTAAATATCTTTAAAACTATTAAAAATTATTAATAAAATTTAATAAATTAAAATTTAAACATTCTGTATCTCGGAAACGAAGCATATTTCGACCTACTTTTATAGGAACTTTTTTTAACAAAATAACTTTGATAACAATTTGCAAAAATCGTCCGTACTTATTTACAAATACTCTGTATAAAAATACGTTTTTTAAATAATAACCCATTTGATACTAGTTTGTGCAACAACAGTGGACAATCCACTGGAGTTGTACAGTATGTTTTTTCTACGACCCACTAACGAAAATCTACAAATTTAAAGTATTATTTTAGGAAAAGACAAAATAATTAATTTTAAAATAATTTATGACTACTAATTTGTGAAATAAAATAAACATGAAAAAATATTTCATTTAATTAGTCCCCAGCCCAGATTGAAACTCGGGTCTCTCGCTTAGAGAAAAACTCCGTGCCCTCGCCACACTTGCCATTATAGTTCTAATACTTGTAATTAAATTAGTTTTATATGGTTTGATTAAAATTTAAGATTTGTTTATAAATTTGGACGAAATAAAAATAGAAATTCTATTACTTATCGATTATACATAAGAAATATTCATTTTTACGTATATTTAATCTCAATAATTCAAAAATATACTGACAGTTAGTCTGACTACATAAAATTTAAAAAATAATAGTAGCCGGGTGACCAATATATAATCTGATTGGTGGATTTAACTGTTTTGCAGTGTTCTTACTAGGTAGAATGAATATGAAATATATTCGTTCAGTTGAACGCAATGGAATACTTTTTTGTTTTGTAGTATGTGCGTAGATTAGCTAATATTCATGTGGGTATAGAAAAAAGCATATCCATGTGGATGTAGAAAATAGTAGTTTGTGTAACATGAGTGAATATAAATTAAATTGATTTCATATAGTTTAATTAAAATTTATAATTATTTATTTCTAAATATAGATCAAATAAAACTAGAAATGCTATTATTTATCGATTCTACACAAGTATAACTCATTTTACGCAATAGCATATTTTTTAGTTCTGTAGTCTGTACGTAGATACGCTATCCATTTGGGTGTAGAAAAAATTGTTTTCTAGTACTAAAAATATTTAAAAATAACATTGAGTAAAATGATTTATTATTAGTAAAAGAAGGAATAAAAATAATCATTTTTATTGACTATTGGTCGGATTTCTACTCGGATTTCTACTCAAATTTCTAATATCTAAACCTATAGTGAAACGTGGATCTAAGATCTCGGGTAGTATACAATCTAAATAAAATTGCTTTAGTTTGTTTTCCATATACACCAAAATCTATCATCTTTTTTATTTTTTCTACTAACATACTTAAAGGTATTAAAATAAATAAAAAAAAAAATATTTCGTTTAGTTACGTTAAGTTGCCCCTGAACAATTATTGCATTTTCGCATTATCATTAATAATTGCAAATTTTATTATGTTGTCAACCATTACTTTTTTCGGAGTCAGTTTTGAAGCAGTGGCAGGATATTTAATTTCGATAATACTGTCTGTTCCTAATAAACCGTCGGAACCTAAAAAACCATATTCAGAATCCACAAATAAACCACATTTATTGGATATCCGCTTTAAATTTGTAAATATTGCTTTAAAGCTAAAGGTTTTTTTTTTCTATTCAATACTTAGTATATTAATTTCCCATTTTTACCACAAATTAATATAACTCAGCTTACACATAAAAGTTCATATAAACACAATACGAAACAAAAACACCTACATTTGAACTAAAAAGAATAAAGTTTTTTATTATTTTATTTTTATCCCAATTTTCCGGTACTGCATGCACCGCCAACGTCCGCCGCCTTGTTGCCAAATCAATTAATATGGATTGGAATCTTGACAGATTTTCTCAGATTTCCTAATTCAAGGTTTTCAAAAAATATACGCTTTGGACAAAAAAGTGTATTGGAAAGAATTAGCTGATTTTTATATAACAATTCCCGGTAAAGACTCCTTTTTGCAATAATTTTCATAATTTGTATAGAAATAATTAAAAAATTAGTTTTTCTGAATTCGGGCTCTACAGCGGAGTTCTCTATCATTTGCTTAGTAGGTATACCAAATTTTAAAAAAAAATATTTAAAACTGAGAAAGAGAACCTTGAAGTCGTTTTAAGCCTGTTTCTAACCATGGATATCGCTCTTAAAATAAAGAACCTCTAGCTTGAGGTTCGGAAGTTGGAACAGGAAGTTTGGGATAAAGAATTCTCACTTAATGTTACAACATTCTGTCTATATTGAATCCTTAAACTATGTCAGTGGTGTCGCGAAGCACATCTGAGACAGGTTATGATTGTAAATACTACTGATTTTGACAAAGGGCAGCTTATTTATGTTAAAGAAAAAAATAATATTTTAATTACTTCAAAAAAATGATAATAAAACGTATGTTACACTTTTATTTATTTTATTACTATTACTGATAAAAGTTTAAATAAGTAGCTACTTTTTAAATATCAATTTATTATTTTATAGAAAAAAAAATATATACAAAATTAATTTTCCATTATGCTAAAGAATAAAATATTTTCTTTAAATTTATAACAATTATTTCAGGCATTTCTAAATTGATTATAAAAGTAATGTAATGTTTCCTCGCAATCTGCTTCTCCAGCTAATTGTTCGTCGTCGTCTATAATATCAATGTTGATATCATAACTCTCAACATCTACTTTTGTTAAATTGCAGGCAAATCTAGATTTAAATCCTAAATGGTTGAGGCATTGAAATTTTTCTTTTAATATACCAATGGCACATTCAATAATCCGCCTTGTATTTTTGTATGCTCTTAAAAATCTCTGTTAAGCAGGATCTCCTGCACCACGAAGTACTGGTGGTATGACCCAAGGCTTTAAAGGATAAATTGAATACTCTAACAGTACGGCATTTGGAAAGGTATCCAAACATCTTCCATTATGATGTGTACTTCGCTTCTAAACTCGTGCATCGCTGATGAATGATTACCATGACGATCCACAAAACGAGGCCCTATATTGACTTGGAGCATAATGGTAATTAAACTGCTCCACACACACGGAGAATGCCAGCCACTTTACTAAACCCATGAATTACTGGATGTACCACAGACCAGGCTGTTCCGTTCTTTAAAATTTGACTAATTGCTGTAACAACTCTATGAACAACTCTACATACAGTAGCTTTACTAACACTATGCATATCTGTAACGCCATGGCACTGCGTCCCACGTTCAAGCCTATGTAGTGTACTTATCAATTTCTGCTTGAAGATAAAAGATGTTCTATCCGATACAGTATTATATTGAAACTTCCAGTAGGTAACCTAAACCTCTCATTGAATTCCTAGGTCTCTTCTAGATGTACATAGCAAACCTCTCTTTGAAAATTCTCGGTCGTCTAACTACAATTCTAATTTCATCGTCACTTGAATCCGAATTCATAATTTTCGAATAAAATATGTCAACTCCAACAAACTAAATAATAATTTATTATTTAAAATTATTTGTTTACTTTAATTATGAAACATACTACAAATTTTAGAAATATAATAAACTAATATTAAAAATAAATTTACTAATAACTAATATTATGAAACAAAAACTTTTTATGTAATATTAAACTTTGGTCAATATTATTAAACTAATAAGTTTTATGAAATAGGCCCCTGAAAACATAAAATTACACAAAATGTACAAACAAAACTGAAAAGTGCTTGTTAACAGTTGTGACTAAATTTTGGCGCTGTTATTTAAAATAGACGAATCACATCAAATACCCGTTACTTATCTATATTTTATTTTTTATCTGAGCGGCCAATATACAATCCAGTTATCATGGCAGCCAGCACGAAGAGGGTAATTTTGTTATTTTGATAGCATACCCGTAGCGATATCTATACATTCGTGAGGCCTACATCAAAATGATTATTGCTTTCCCCTCTTTATAAAATCCATGAAATTATAAAAACAGACCGCGAAACGTAATAATCGCCCTTAACATTTATTGTTTTATTTTTACTATGCCAAATTTAAATGTAATAAATATTAGAAGAAAAAATTGCTTGCAATAAAACGCATTAACGAACTCGAAACGTGAAATTAGAAAACTGCATTATTTAAAAAACCGTTCTGGACGATTTAGGCGGTCGATAAATGTCATTTCCTGAAAGACGTTTGGAACCGGCGGCGGGTCTTTATCAAAATGAACCGAAGGGCGTTACTCAGGGGTTGCGGTCCCTTTAAAATGTGCAGATGTATTTATAAATGCCTTATGCCCTTAGATGGCGGTAATTATTTCTTGAAAATGTATTTGTCGTAGTAATTAAACGTGGCAGGCTCCGTACTGCCCTAATCTTTTAGTTTACGTCTTGTTTCGTCAAAGGGCGGCCGCTTTTTAACGATTATTATGCGGGTATTACTTGCTTTGTTTCTTTTAAAACATTGCACCGGTCATTTTGATTATTTCGTGTTCGTATTTTTCATGTCTCCGTTTATGCGTTAATTTTATACAAATTTCTATTGTAAACACTTAAAAATGATTTGATCAATTAACAGAAAAATCTAGTTAGATTATGAATACGAGGAGAAGTCAAAATTAAACCGGAATAAGTAGTTTATTTATTTATTGAAGAATGAAAATAAATATTTATATGGTTCACGAGGTTTTGGCCAGTTTATATCTTAACTCACAAAACAACTAAACAGCTTGGCGAAATAAGACAAACTAACTTGCAGAGACTTGTAGAAGAAAAATGTTGCACCATCTTCGCGCGCGCATATGTCTAGTTCGGATTGCAGAATTCAAGGTGTTCAGATTATGGATATCATTTTACGCAATTGGGGCGTTCGGATTATAGAGTATTTCGAATTAAGGGGGGTTCGGACTATCCGTACATTACTCTATTAAAATACGTGCTTTTTGTAATAACCAGTATTTTATAGTCCTTTTAAACTGACAGTGGTTACTTATGATTTTAATAATTTCTGATACTCTCAAATCACCACCTTGACTAATACGCTTACCAATTTCAAATAACTAATTAATTTCTTGTAATAAAAAAAGACACAAATCCACGATTAATCCAACTTTCTTATCGCCAAATCATCTTCCAATATTCGACAAATATACAATATATTAACTTTTTAATCCTGACTTTATAAGAATGCTATTGAATAGAAAGAAATATAATACGTCGGCGACTACGGATCGCAATATTCCATTCTTGCCGTCAAAAGGGCGTGATTAAACCAATTACTTACTTTCTTTGTTTTTTCTCAAGTCTAAATATAAAGAGTCTCAACTTTATTTCGCTTGATGCGTTGGTTAGCGTACTATATATTGGAGAAACTCATTTATTAAAAAATAAATTCGATTTTAACAGTTTTGTAGTATGTTGTTTTAGCTTTACTTTTATTTGCTCCATTGAATTTGACTACTGATGAAGCCCAACATTCAGAAACAGCTATCTACTATCGCTTTTAATTTTTTATTTGTGGACTGAGCTTAATAATCCAACCACTTATGTAAATATATCTACTATTAAATCAATAGTGGATGTTTACTAATTATAGGTATTACTAGTACAATTTTAGGTACAATAATTATTACAGTATCAAAAACAATTCTGTCTATGTTGAATTATATTTGGACAAATGGAAATTACCTTATCTCTCTATCCCTATGTTGAAGTTATTTATATTAATCGATAGATATTATTAACAGTGCATATGCAGCTGAAAGATTAATTTCCATGTTTGCAAATGCGTATGCTTTTTGCAAAATTACTCAATACGTCAATGTTAACAGAAGGAATAATTAGAGGAACATTGTTTTAGTGTCAGATACCGATATTCAGCACTCTGTACCATTATTTGAATTAATTATATGCATTAAAATTATGAAATCTGGTTTTTCTTAGCCGTAGTGATTTTTTTATGCACTACTTCTGATAGTATGTTCTACAAAAAAGTAACTTATTCCCTCACCAATGACACACCGTGTGGCACAAGTAAATATAAATAAATTAATTTTAATAAGTTTTCTGTACGGGTATCACACTATATACTATGTTTATAAACACAATAAGTAAAACACAAATTGACAAATCCAACTTTAAGTTATTAATTTTCAGTATAACTCAAGACAAACCTGTGAGTCTCTAATATAATTCAAATGTTTAAGATTTTACGTTTAGTGCAGCATTTTTATTGACGGAGACCATATATATTATACCTGATTATTACAAAACAGAGTGGTTATGCGAAATTATTCAATATTCTGTATCAAATATGTATATCCGGTGAAAGATTTCACTCAAACATCCTGGCTTTTATGCCGATAGGTAATATATCAACTAGCCAATGTTCATTTTATTCAAAAGGTTTATTTGGTGAATGAATCTATTTTGGTTTACATTTTGAATAGGACACACACAGGTACCGACTTCCGGCAGGTTTCATATAATGGAAATGTGATTTTTTGGTTATTTTATAAATGAAATAAAAGAAACGTTGTCCAATTAGCAAATCATTCATTTAGTGAAAGATGGCACCATTCTATAAGCTAGACGAAAATCTGTTATATTGACAAAGAAAAAAGATAAAAAAAAATAAGCTTATTTACAGTCACTGTAGAATAATTGAGGTTGGTAACAGAAAATAATGACAATACAACCCGAACCAAATTATCAAAGAACTATTATAATGGGCCATGTTTACATGTGAGATGGTAACAGTCGCTATACAAGTTATTCTACATGATCAGTTTGTTAAAAAAGCCAAATGTTTTTAAATTAAAACCAATTTAAATTTAAAATTTGAAATGTGTACGTCATCGGGAATAGACCAATCAGCTTGTGTCAAAGTTTTTTTTTGTTATACAGAACCAAGCCAACGAACAAACCGACACACAGAATGTCGAAATGAACGCACATCTAAGTGACATTTAAAATTGACACCACCTAGACCACCTAAACTAACATTCGTTTTTTTGTTTTGTATACTTTTTTTCTTAATTCTAGATTTATTTCTTCTGTCTTTGCTAATTGGTTTAATTTTATTATAAATATGAGTTTGTCAGCTGCATTTATAAAGGTTGATTCAAGTGTTTTATTTATTGTAAACTAAGATATGATTACCGAGATGATTACTGCATTTTTAACAATACTCAGTTTATAAAAGATAGAAAGGTATGGAAGACTTTATTTATAATTTGTTTTAATAGTAGTTACAGTTTATATGGAGCAATACACCCTATAGTAAAAACATATTTATCTCAGGTCATTAGGGTTGTCGAACAGTAACAGTTTTTCAAAAATAAACATTTTACCTTTACCTTTTACTTCATTTATGTATTACCTGAGAAATAGCAAATTTGTTATTATATAAAACGAGTTAATTTTTTAACAATACTCAGTTTATAAAAGATAGAAAGATATGTAAGACTTTATTTATAATTTGTTTTAATAGTAGTTACAGTTTATATGGAGCAATACACCCTATAGTAAAAACATATTTATCTCAGGTCATTAGGGTTATCGAACAGTAACAGTTTTTTAAAAATAAACATTTTACCTTTACCTTTTACTTCATTTATGTATTACCTGAGAAATAGAAAATTTGTTATTATATAAAACGCGTTCATACAATTTGCATACCTCAAAAATTAAAACTAAATAACATTAAAATTTATTAAAAGGGTAGTGCATATGTATTTACTGTAATACTATTTTTATTTGGTCGAGGATTACCTACTTGTTATATATCTTGAAAATAATTGTAATATAAGTACATTTTTGTAAATGAATGACTACTTTTTGTAAATATACAAACTCTTTTTGTTACAACTATTATACACATGTCTAATATTTACATGAATAAATCTACGATAATATTTTATGAAATAATTTGGAACATAGAATAGTAATAAAAATTGAAAAAAAAATAGGAATCCATAAAAATGTACTAATAAAAATCATCACGTTATTAAATATTTTATTATTTTTAGATCTGCCAAACAAGTATAAGGAGATAATGTGATTTCCCATGAATAACTTGAGAAAAGGAGATATTTGCCCAGTAAACGGACTAATTACATATGAACATAAAGTATTTTGCATTGTTCCTTCCACATTTGAAGTAAATAATGAAGTCGATAACAAGTTGAATATGATAATGAATCTGTAGAGGACATTTTAATTTGACATCTCCATTATTGTTAGGGCTTGTGTATATATTTTTTATTATTTGTAAATAAAGTGTTTTTTACTTCATTCATCCTATTCAGGTATTTTTATGTATTAGGTTAATAAATAAAATTTTCACAGATTTTACATTTTTGTTTATATACAATTATTATAATCTCTGAAATGTCATAAATTAATTAAAAAAAACAGTTTATTAAATTATTTAGTATTTAGTCTTACAAAATGATTTCTTTCAAGTTAAAAATACCACTAATTCACACAGAAATGTAAAAGGTTTATGTAAGCTACACTTTCCTTCTCATAAACATTGAAGATTTTAAAATCACTGTTGGGCAACTTTAAATCTATCTTCGGTTTATTTTTAATTTTGAGAGTTTATTGATTTTGAAGATCCTGCTTATTACTAAATATCTCTGAATCAGATATTAAAGATGTTTCTTCCGATTCAGACAAAACTTCATTATCTTTAAAACTTTCAGGAGGTTTCGAGGCAGGTTCTTGCATAGGGGGTTTTAAAATATATACCTTCGAACTTATAGTAGGCTCATTTTAAATTAACCGAAGGGGGCAATGTTGGAAATTGCTGCTGTATATTGAAGATCCGGTGTATGTTTATTAAATAGAGATGAAAAATGTCTCTAGTAGAAGGTTCCAGTCAACATTTTTTTTGTTTTCTGTTTTTTTTTTTTGTAGAAATCAGTGAGCTGGCTCTTGTGTGATAAATAACAAGAACTGTGTAGATATTTGTGTGATATTACCCACTTCTTATATGTAAAGGTTTACCCATCATTTAAAAAATGAACAGTTTTCAAAATCATCTGGTACCTAAAAAAAAAGAACATCGTTACTCAATGATAGATAATTGAATAATTAAATTACAATAAAACATTTTTATTTTATTAAAGAGTATAGATACAAACCTCAACAAAATAATTTAGCTGTAGCTTAAAGCGTTTCTGTGTAATGATAATAATATTTGTCTTTTCATATTTCCAGCAACACTAATAAATATTTTTAATAATGAATGTAAAATGTAAATCATTATCACATCTTGGGAGGAAACATTTTTTTTCTACGAACTCTTACAAAAAGACATCTTTCGCCACAGGATACTTTCAGCGAAAACTTGATTTCCGTCACTAGTGAGAAAAAATCCCATAACGTTTACTTTCGTCTCTAGTGACGAAAGTAAGTTGTTACATATTTTCATATATCAGTCGCCTCGTATAATATTTTGGCAGCTTATAATTATTAATAATGAAATAAAAAGATGCTCATTAAATTCTATATGCGTTTTTACCTAAACTTTAATGAATTAAAGATAAAATAAAAATGTATAGAAATAGTGCAAATTAAACCAATCTACATCTAGTTTCCTGGTTTTCATTTGTTTATTTGAAGTTTTATCACTTTTGAGAACTGTCAGTTTCAGTTCGTCCTAAATTTAACACATTTTCATGATGTCTGAGTCAGAAAGCGATTGTACTCTCCCAGAAATTATTTTTAAAGCTAAAGAAACCTCTTCAGATTTATTACCGGCCAAATCAAAAAAGAGATATGAAGAAATTTATATCAAATTTTCGGATTGGAGAGAAAAAAATAAAGTGAAATCATTTTCGGAAACTGTACTACTAGCATACTTTGGAGAAATATGTTCAAATTTTAAAACGTCGACGTCTGTTAAAAATGATGTCGATATTAGTAAATATCCAAAGTTACGTTCGCTTTTGAAAAGAAAATCTGATGGTTTTAGAAGCCAAAAATCCAAAATTTTTTCGCCTGAAGACATAAAGACTTTCCTAAAGAATGCACCTGACTATAAATATTTAATAACAAAGGTAACGGAATTATTATTTTTATTTTAACAAATACTTAATACATAACTACTAATATTTGTAGGTAGCATTAGTTTTTGGATTATCTGGCGCTTGTCGTTGCCACGAACTAAAAGATTTAACAATAAGCGATGTAAAGGATACTGGAGTATTCTGTTAGTTAAAATCCGTAATACAAAAACAAAAGTTCCGCGTTCTTTTCATATTTCTGGACCCTTTTATGATATTTCTAAAAAATATATGAGCCTACGTCCCGCAAACATGGATCAAATTAATTCAAGATTCTTTATTAACTATCAGAATGGAAAGTGTAGCAGACAGGTTGTTGGAATTAATAAAATCAGTAAATCTCCTAACGAAATTGCTCAGTTTTTAACGCTTCCGAATCCTCAAGATTACACTGGGCACTGTTTCCGCAGAATATCCGCAACGCTATTAGTGGATGCAGGAGGTGACTTGCTTCTGTTAAAAAAGCACGGTGGTTGGAAATCTAGTAGTGTTGCGGAAGGATATGTTGATGAATCCACGAACAGTAAAAACCGAATACAAACCAAAATTTTACAATCTGTACAAAATAAGGAAACTACTAGTTCATCCGATTATGGCGCATCATCATCTGAAATGACATTTAACAGTAGAACAAATATGTCGGCATCTACCTCAATAAATAAAAAGCTTGATTGTGATACCCCCATAATTTTGAACAATTGTTCAACTATAACAATAAATCAATATTTAAATAATAAATAATATTTCTGAAATATTTAATTGTTGGTTAATTTTTTGTTATTCCTAATACAAAATAAAGCATTTGCTAACGTTTGTTTTTTTTTTCATTTTAGTAGGTACCTACATGACATAATAGAGTTCGTAGAAAAAGTATAGTATTTTACTCGTCGAAAATCATTTTCGTCACTCGTGAAACAATATACTATTTCATACTCATAATATTTATAAAAAACATCAAAATTGCATAATTATCGATTGGTAACACAAAAATTCTTGACTCACAGATGACACATTCAGTGCTGCCGCAATTTCCATTTTCTTGTTCATTCGTTGTCGTTTTTTAAAACAATGAAACTATAAATATGGTGAAAGTTTAAACATAAATAATACTTTTAAAAACATTTGATATTTTTTATTCAAAAAATATTTGTTTAACGATATTTTAGAAGTCTAAAAGTAAGACAAACGAACGTATATTACTTTTCGTATACCGTCTAACTGGCAACGTTGTGTGGCTAGTTCCTATTGGTCTATTCCCGGTGACGTCATAAATTTAAAAAAATTAATAACTCGGGCAAATGAATAGATAAAAAAATTTTAAATGTAGCTTTATTTTGAACTCTATTATTCATAAAAAAAAATTTCAAAATGTTTGAACATGCCCCATTAGTTCCTCGTGTAAAGTAAAGAATTATAACACACAAAAAACAGGAATTTAATAAAAAATTTAATGCATTTTCGAATGAGTAGAAATATCTTTTATCAAAAGTTTTGAAGAACCGTAAATAAAATCCAGCGTATTCGGAATATACTTAATTAAATAGCAGTCGTGAAAGAGGTATGGACTTAATGAACAACCTAACAATAAACAAACTTATATAATATCATTATTACGTAAATGTATCATTTCAGAAACTTTTCAGTTTATGAAATTTTACCCATTCTGTATTGAACGTTTGGCGAATTCCGTAATAAATAATTTTAAATGAATTTATAAATTATCGATCCGTATCATTATTAATTATATTCGGAACTTCAGTTTTCAATAGATCGGCACTTCATGTCCGTTTAATAGTCCTGAAAGCTATCCATTAAAAAGTTCAGGCAAGGATTTTTCAATTCGCGCTGCAAAAATTAGACCGAAATGTTCGCGAATCTAAATGAAGGATATATGGACCATTAGTTGAACATTTTTCCACTTTGAAACTTTCCCAAAACTTCCTCTTCTTTTTCACAAGTAATGATAAATTACTGCATACCTTTCAGGAGGTGCGGCTGGCAAGTGAATTCCTGCTATTCGCCGCCATCCTGCTGCGAGTTCTAAAACTTCTAAACTGTTTATAATATATCCGCTTTCCTACAAAGACGTGTCAGTTAACGGGCGAGTCTTAAAAAGTTTGAGACGAGTTGTGGCTGCGGATTTGGGATGCTCTGACTGCGCTGTCGTCTTCGTACAAAGCATCCCTGCTATTGATATAAAGCTTTATGGTCAGTTTCACTGGGAGAATCGAAATCTGAAACTGACTTGAAATGCGAGATGTTTCCGTATATTTCGCCTCGAATATTTCAAAATGGATATTCAAATTCAAATTCATTGCATTGTAACAAAGACAGCCCTAGCGTATGCTGTACAATAGAATGGATGCAATTGTAAATTTAAAATGTTTTTGAACATTTTAAAAATGTAATAATATTTAGATAAGTATGAAAGTAGAAAAAGGAAGAAAAAATCTCAATGTCTTAGGCACAACAAAGGACCCCGCACACCACTTATGGAAAAGTGGCGACCTGTTAAATGTCATAAATTTTTGATATGTTGCAGTTCTCGACCTCCTAAGCAATAGTGTCCACGGGACCATTCAAATCCTATGACTGGTTTTTGAGATACAGGGTTAAACTTAAAAAATACCACTTATTTGATAACGGTTATTTCAGGAGAAAGCTAATCGATTGAAATTTTTTGTTTCAAATGTTATTATAACATCCTTTGGCATTCTACGAATATTAAAAGAGGTCAAAAATTATTTTCTTTTACAGGGTGAGCCACAAATAAGTAAGGACGTGTTTTTAATAAATACATTTATTGTTCTAGAAGATAAAAATATTTACTAAAAAATAAATTATTGCTATATTTATTATGTCTGATGATAATACAAAAGATATTGGGTGTCAATTATACAAGGTGATTCGTAAATATTGACATAGGCCAATATTTTTTTTTATAAGTATTAATGTGAAACGCAGTATTTTTACGGGACTTTTTTGTATTTACGATATATAAAATTATCCAATTCATGTGTCAAAAGAACAATTTTTTTTAAGCACCTTATATTTTATTATTAGTCCTGTAAAAGTATGAATATTTTTTCAACGGCGTATCATCCTGTAGCAGATATTTTCCAAAATAACAGCTCTATTTTATGATTGGATTTTGAGATACAGGGTATTAAACTTAAGAAATACCACTTATTTGATAACAGTTACTTCTTGAGAAAGCTACTCGATTATATTTTTTTGTGCCAAATCTTATTGTAACATCTTTTCGCATTCTACAGATATAAAAAGAGGTAACAAATTATTTTCCTTTACAGGGTGAGCTACAAATAAGTAAGGACGTGTTTTTGATAATTACCTTTTTTGTTCTAAAAGGTAAAAATATTTCCTAAAAAATAGATTATTGCTTTATTTATTATGTCTGATGATAATACAAAATATATTAAAAGCCATTTATACAGGGTGATTCGTAAATATCGACATGGGCCAGTATATTTTTTTATAAGTATTAATGTAAAACACAGTATTTTTACGGGACTTTTTTGTATTTACGATATATAAAATTATCCAATTCATTGACTACACGGTGATTTAATAAATATATTGATAGGTAATTTATCAAATGTGTCAAAAGAACAATTTTTTTTTAAGCACCTTATATTTTATTATTAGTCCTGTAAAAGTATGAATATTTTTTCAATGGCGTATCATCCTGTAGCAGATATTTTCCAAAATAACAGCTCTTTTCTATGATTGGTTTTTGAGATACAGGGTATTAAATTTAAGAAATACCACTTATTTGATAACGGTTACTTCTTGAGAAAGCTACTCGATTATATTTTTTTGTGCCAAATCTTATTGTAACATCTTTTCGCATTCTACAGATATAAAAAGAGGTAACAAATTATTTTCCTTTACAGGGTGAGCTACAAATAAGTAAGGACGTGTTTTTGATAATTACTTTTTTTGTTCTAAAAGGTAAAAATATTTCCTAAAAAATAGATTATTGCTTTATTTATTATGTCTGATGATAATACAAAATATATTAAAAGCCATTTATACAGGGTGATTCGTAAATATCGACATGGGCCAGTATATTTTTTTATAAGTATTAATGTAAAACACAGTATGTTTACGGGACTTTTGTGTATTTATCATATGTATAATTATCCAATTCATTGACTACAGGGTGATTTGATAAATATATTGATAGTTAATTTAACGAATGTGTCAAAAAAAACAATTTTTTAAGCACCTTATACTCTTTGATTGGTCCTTTAAAACTAGACATATTGTTTTCACTGGCGTATAAATTATTCTGTAAAAGATATCTTTCAAAATTATAGCTTTTTTTGATAGGTTTTTGAAATACAGGGTGTTAAACTTAAAAAATACCACATATTTGTTAACGGTTATTTCAGGAGAAGGCCAATTAATAATTTTTTGTGTCAAATCTTATTGTAATATCTCTTGGTATTCTATGAATATAAAAAGCTGTCAAAAATTATTTTCTTTTACAGGGTGATCCACAAATAAATAAGGACGTGATAATTACTTTTATTATTCTAGAAGGTAAAAATATTTACTAAAAAATAAATTATTGCTATATTTATCGTGTCTAATGGTAATTATTACAAAAATATAAGGTGCCATTTCTACAGAGTGATTAAATATTGATATAGGCCAATATATTTTTTTATAAATATTAATGTGAAACGCAGTATTTTTACGGGACATTTGTCTATTTACCAATTTACCATATGTATAGTTATCCAATTTATTGACTACAGGTTGATTGGATAAATATATTGATAGTTACTCTCACAATATAAAACTGCACTTTAAACTTAGATAACTATATTAATTATGTATAAAATATAATCTAATTTCATTACCGCTGATGAAAGGAAGGATGGCCCCTCGTCAGCATTTTCATCCTGTGTATATCGTATGTATGTAACATGTTTTTCCTCATTCAAGCAATAAATTAAGTAATAATTCATTTTCTTTTATAAATATACGGGAATAATTTCACCACATAAACAATAAAAACAATATTCAACACATGTCATTCGATAGAACAACTATTATTTAACAAATTACTCTGTAGTTAATGAAAGTGACAGTTATAAATATGTTAATAATTCAATACTTACTTGTACAATAATATAACTATTGTAGATTCATACACATACCTGTCACTTAAAAATATTGCGTATCACCTTAAAATACATTGGTCTACGTTAATCTTTACTAGTCAATCTCTATAATATGTTACTTAAAATATTTTGTTAGGTTATTAAAAACGAAAAATCTACCAATAATTAATTTTTCGGGAAATATTTTCATCCCATAGACAGACCAATAAAAGAAATTACCAAAAACATATCTTTTCTTATTTGCGACTCATTTTATGGATGAACATATTTTAACCCCTGTGTATATTCGTGGAATGCCAAAAAATTGCAATTGATTAGCTTTTTCCTGGAATAACAGGTAACAAAAAGTGGGTATTTCTTAAGTCAAATCCTGTATCTCCAAAACCTATTATATTAAAAAGCTGTAATTTTTTGGAATTTATTTTCTACAAAATGGTTGATATACCAGTACAGAAACACCTTTATAAGACTAAAAGTACAGGGTGATTTATCAAATTTTGTTGACACACTATTAATCTATCCATTTAATCACCATGTAATCAATAAATTGGATAGTTCTACATAATATGTTAATATTATAAAAAAATACACAAAAGTATCTCAAAAACCTATCAGAAAAAAGCTATAATTTTGAAAAATATCTTCTATAGGATAATTGATACGCCAGTGAAAAAATTATGTCTACTTTTAGAGGACTAATCAAAAAGTATAGGGTGCTTAAAAAATTGTTTTTTTTGACACATTCGTTAAATTAACTATCAATATATTTATCAAATCACCCTGTAGACAATGAATTGGATAATTATACATACGGTAAATACACAAAAGTCCCGTAAACATACTGTGTTTTACATTAATACTTAAAAATATTACGAATATTTACGAATCACCCTGTATAAATGGCAATTAATATCTTTTGTAATATCATCAGACATGATAAATAAAGCAATAATGTATTTTTTAGGAAATATTTTTACCTTTTAGAATAATAAAAGTAATTATAAAAAACACGTCCTTACTTATTTGTAGCTCACTCTGTAAAGGAAAATAATTTGTTACCCCTTTTTATATTTGTAGATTGCAAAAAGATGTTATAATAAGATTTGGCACAAAAAATTATAATCGAGTAGCTTTCTCCTGAAGTAATCGTTATCAAATAAGTGGTATTTCTTAATTTTAACACCCTGTATCTCAAAAATCAATCATAGAAAAGAGCTGTTATTTTGGAAAATATCTGCTACAGGATGGATGATACGCCAGTGAAAAAATTTGTATACTTTTAGGGGACTAATAAAAAAATATAGGGTGCTTAAAAAAATTGTTTTTATGACACATTTGATAAATTAGCTATCAATATATTTATTAAATCACCCTGTAGTCAATGAATTGGATAATTTTATATATCGTAAATACAAAAAAGTCACGTAAAAATACTGCGTTTCACATTATTACTTATAAAAAAAAAATATTGGCCTATGTCAATATTTACGAATCACCCTGTATAAATGGCACCTAATATCTTTTTTATTATCATCAGACATAATAAATATAGCAATAATTTAATTTTTTGTAAATATTTTCATCTTCTAGAACAATAAATGTATTTATCAAAAACAGGTCCTTACTTATTTGTAGCTCACCCTGTAAAAGAAAATAATTTGTTACCCCTTTTTATATCTGTAGAATGCGAAAAGATGTTATAATAAGATTTGGCACAAAAAATTATAATCGAGTAGCTTTCTCCTGAAGTAACCGTTACCAAATAAGTGGTATTTCTTAAGTTTAACACCCTGTATCTCAAAAACTAGTCATAGGATTTGAATGGTCCCATTGACACTATTGCTTAGGAGGTCGAGAACTGCAACATATCAAAAATTTATGACATAGCAGGTCGCCACTTTTCGATAAGCGGTGTGCGGGGTCCTTTGTTGTAGCTAAGACTTTCAGGTTATCCCTTCCTTCATGGATACATCACATTTGTGACATGGATAACCTTCTCACTCATGAAAATGAAAGTTCGGTCAACATTTATGTTGTATAGTCAAAATTGCCAAGGTACTACTGCATCAGGCCTCCAAAATAAAGGAATAGGTCATTTATGAATTCTTTCTGTTTTATTCAGTTTTTTTTTTATGACATGTAGAAAAAATATGGTATCGGTTTCTGAGACTTGTCAGTCACTGACAAGCCTTTGAAATGGTGTGGTATAATTGGGGATCCTTTGATTTTTGTCTGGATGACTTACTGGTTGCTCCTACAGACATTTTTTGCAAGACGAATTGCCTTTGTTACTCGAAGACTTGCCTCTTTTTCTATTTTGGCTAGGAAGTATTTAAACGATGTGTACTAGAACCAGTGGATAGGACGGGGTGAAGCTTAATCATGGCCCCTAGGTCGCCTAAATTAAATAGTTTACATTTTTTCGTATGGGGATATCTCAAGTCTCTAGTGTATACAACACCAGTGAATAACGTTGATGATTTACGAAATCGAATAATAAATGCATTTGAAACGGTAAGAAATACTCGCAAGAGTACGGGCATCAATGATAAGAAGAACAGATGCATGTATACGGGTAGAAGGGGGTTAAATAGTTATTATTTAGATTTTTTGTATTGTAAAATAAATAATTTCTACAAAATAGTTTTTAATGTTTTTCTTAAAAACGAAAAGAGTTTGTAAACAAAAAAAAGTTTCTAAACAAAATAAATTTTTTTGTAATATAGAATCTACCAGTTCAGGAGCAAAAAACAGAACATGACTCCTGAAAAAATATCACCCTCCAGATTTAACAATACCCAATAATGTATGCTCCATAACGCAATCTATATTTCAAATTTGAGCTAAATATTTTAAAAACTACAGGAGCTTTAAAGGAAAAACAAGAATAATCTTGAAATTTCAACACCCTGTAGATCGGTAACGAATCGTTTGCACACCTATGTTTATATGAATTTTTATTCATAAAATAAGCCAAAGAATACCCCCTTCCGTGTGTGCTCGATATTTAGGAACACCCTGTAGATATGTGGCTGAAGAAAAAATGGGTAGCCTATTTTACACTGTTAATATTTGCTTCCTACACAAAAATTAATTATGTTTTTCACGAGGCCCTTATGCGAGATATAAATCAAACATTTAATTAATTAATTTTTTCTAACAATTAACAAAATAATTATTATTAACAATATGAAATGCTAGCAACACAAAACGAATTAATAAATACACATGAAAAATTTTAAATTAATTTTCAAAAATTAAACTTATAACTAAACAAAAAGTAGCAATATAAATTCTACTTAGATTTTTCAATGACATTAATAACTCACCGCGAATTGCAGCCCAGATACTTCTATTTAATTTAACGATGTAATCCTAAATAAATGATTAAGAAAAGATTTAAACCCATCAAATATTATAACAATAATAATATTATAAGTTTATTTAAAAATATACAAACTTTTAAAATAAAGTGACATAATAAATAGAAAATAAACAAACATACATAATCACAGAAGTTATTTTTCAAGAAAGTTGTTAACAACTTGTATGTGATATAGTAACAGTTTGGTGAATGAAATTAAATTAAATGAATGAGTAATTTTGAATAAGGTGGAAAATTGTCATTATTGGGTAAGGTGTCTTTATTAGGTAGGTTGTCATTTTTGGGTAAATAGTTATTATTGAGTAAGTTGTCTTCATTATAAGTTGCATCTCACAGTTAAGGATTAGCTTGGTACTATGGGTAAGTAGTTCTTAACAGGTAAGTGCCTACATAGTGCCATAATAGAATAAATATCAGCATATTTTTATAGAGAACAAATTAACATTCACAACCTATAAGAGATGAGAGATGTAACAATAGAGAAAATATTAACATTTATAGTTTAATAGACATAAATATAAAACTATGGCAATATATGATTGAAAGATTAAAAATTATTTATAATATTGAAGAAATCCCTAGGAATTGATTTTATCCATGCTTTAATTTTTAGTTTATATAAATTTATTTTATTTATCTTTTGTAGATTTAAAGGGATTTGATTGAAGAGTTTTAGGCCCAAGTAGTCGAAACACCTATGTTCGATTAATTTTTCTTTCTGAGGTAACACATAGTTTTTATCTTTGTTTCTAGTGTAATGCTCATGGTCTAAACGAGTTAAGAGTTTTAATTTATTTGAAAATAGACTAATATTTTAAAACTATAGAGTTGTCTAACGTCGAGAAGCTCGCTTATTTTATATAGTTCATCACTAGGAATTATTATGTTTTTTTTATAGATTATTCTAATAATCCATTTTTGAATAATATTAAGATTTTAAAAATGAAAGTTGTTTGCCCCACCCTATCCAAGAATTCCATAATTAAGTTGCGATTGTACTAGTGAAACATATATAATTTTAAGTTGCTTGACATTTAAAAAATCGCTTAGATATTTAAATCGGCCAAGAAATCCTCTTAATAAATTATTTTGTATACCCTGTACTATTATTTGAACTAAGTTGTTTCCAACAGCCAACAAACAAATTAAGAACAAAAAGTAATTCATTCTATTACCGACAATGTATTGTAATACGTTCTAAGGTGTCATAAACAATACTGAATCAATTCGGTTTCGGAGAGCTCGGTAATTCCATTAAGATAAGTTACCTACCACTAATTTCAAACTCCTAAGTATCAAATTTCTCTGGAGAATTGCTCGATATTATCGTATTGCTGCAACAAATTGTTAACTACTTGTTGAAATGCTGAGTCTTTTACATAATGTTTTGAATTAGGTACGTAATTGTGTATGAACAGAGATGTGTATAATAAATTAAAAATTTACGAAATTTATCTCTGATATCTTTAATAAAAAAATTTAATTATATAACAAATAATAGTATTTAAAGTTCTGGAAATTTTTCGGTAATAGATCCGAAAACAAAAGTATTAAATTATTAGTCTTTAACCCTGCAGGCCAGGCGCCCTAGTATGTAACACGAAAGGGTCTGAGAGACTTTTTTATTTATATTTTAAACAAATTTTGAGTAAAAAATACTGAGAACCTAAAATTATAGGACCTTCATGTAATAGAAAACTAAAAAAATATTTTTAAACAACAAACATTTAAACCGTCCTCTAAAAAAATTACAAAACACCAAAAGTTTCAAAGTTTAACAAAAAAAAATGTAAATAGTATCAAACAACAGTTTTTATTAACTTTTTGCATTTTGAGACCACAGAGAACACCAAACTTCTCGCTGGCTAAGACGATTTTTTTTGCATTTTTATCTAGTTTTCGAGTCCTTTTTGCAGAAGTAGCATCTTTTTCTTTGTCCAGGGGCAGTTATTTGATTTTCCTAAATATCTGATATGCCAGCAGCCTCTTGCTTTCTTTCTCTTACAGTTGGAGATATATTCATCACAAGAGAACACCGTTGTAAATGTTCATTTGTCAAAGAGAATCCAAGTTCGTTTAGGTACAGTCTTCGGTCTATTTTATCAGTCTTGTTACTACAAGTTTAAATATTTTGGGAATTTACTTCCGCCATGTCCATCAAAGCATAAGCATACCATAGGACAATGCCTGGTATTTCTTGCAACGTTGTAGGTTGCCCCTAGTTGGTCAAAAGTATCTACGCTACCTTTGGTGTGGTTATAATAAGTTATTATTTCTGGTTTACACTGCTCATTTATGGACGCATCAATATTGTCATCGTCGTGTAAACTAGAGATTAAAATTACAATTTTTTTACTTTTTAGGTACGTAGGATACAATTGTATTGTTCTCTTGAAACGAGTACGGTTTTCTATCTCTTGTATTTGTGAATTCCCGTGGAAGTTCTCGTTTATTTTTTTTTCATTGTACCTACATACATCAACTTGTGATCATGAAATAATTTGTTAACAACCTCTACACTTGAGTACCAATTATCACACGTCAAGTTGTGATTGGTTCCACAGATTGGTCTTTGAACAATGCTGCATGTATTAGACTGCTTGTACGAGCCTTAAGGCTGCTAAGCAACATACACTTTTAAGTTCAAAGCATAAGCAGTCACTGAATCTACTAGAGCAAATAGTTTTAACACCTAACGACTGGGCTTATTCGGGATATATTGTAGAAAAAGGGCATCGCCCCCTGAAAGCCTCGAGTTTCTCGTCACGTGTTACATTTTGTCCAACTGTATATGATTTTTGACAATTGTCTACAAAAGCGTCGCGAGAAATAACGAGCCAAAATCTATCAAATCCAAGTCCAGCTCTGTCCCATAGCTCTTTGGTATTTAACCGACCAGCTTTAAGAAGTCCTGATAGATATAATAAGCCCAAAAAAGCTTTTATTTTACAAATATCGGTAGGTTGTGCTCTTCTTTCTCTTTCGTAACCAGCTGTAGATATAAAAAGATTTCTGTTTATCACTATATCATTTAAAAAAACACTCCAAAGAAGGTTTAGCGATTTTTCCATATTGCCTAACACCTGGTAATCGAACGATAATATTTACTTTTCTTGTTCTCACTGTTTTTGTATGACATTGCTTTTTCCAGCGGGTGATGCCATCTTTCCCGATAAACGTTGGTACTCGAGGAACCTTTTTAGGAAGAATGTTGTTTATCCTCATCACAGTCCTGCTCCGATTCACTGTCGATGTTTTCATCCAAATAAATTGAGATTGGAAGGTTTCAATTTATTTGAATGATAGCTGGTTAAACTTGATTTGTAATAATTGTTTATGATGTTTTCATCCAAATAAATCTTTCTTCTTCTTTTTTTTAATAATTCTATGTTCAGAACTGAATTCTTCATTCGATTCCTCCCCCGTATCTACTTCTTGCCACAGCTGTTGAAGCTTTTCTTGCTCTTTTTCGTAATTCATTATCTATATTATAAGTACTGCTGACAAATAAAAACAAACAGAAAACCTATAACTTACCGAAAAACAATAGTTTTCTACAGAAAAACTAGTTACGACAGTCGGGTCGCCGGGTCTCACAGACTTTATAACGTATAACTCGAAACAATTCAAACGTATTGCTTGCTAAATGTGATCAAATTCCCGAATAAGAAAGGTACTTAGAACCGCAATTGGATACAAGCAAATTAATAGTACAAAATAATAAAAAAATATTTTTCAATCCTCAAAAAATGGGGATTCGAACCCACCTGTCTTCTGTCTTTAATAATCCAAATAAGAATTAGAATCCAATTCGGTGACAAGGAATTTTAAATTACTAATCACTGTTCAAAATTAAAAAAATTCTGTTAAAGGTTTGGGAAAAACATTTTCTTTTATTTTTACAATCGCTGGCATATCTAAATCAATCATTGGTGCAGTTTTTTTTTATCACTGGGAACCAAAAAAATAATTGATAGTCAAACCTGCATTACAATTATTTCCAGTGCATTCCTAAACACTGACATCCCACACTAAAAATATTCTCGATTAAATATAAATGTACGAAGCTAGCTCAAAATTATCTTTATTTTTTTGCACCAGCTGATTTTTTTCTTACCAGTCAAACATTTAATTAAATATCATATAATTAACAAGGAAACTCTTAATCCTACTGCTTAAATCAAATTTAAATTTGGCAAATCATCTTCTTCAGTAGCTCCGCCAAAAAACGATTCGTTTGAATGGCGACCTTCTGGCAACCACAGGTGACTCAACGATATACCCAATATTCATGATTTTTATCAACATCTCCACGGTTGTAATTTTTTTTTCAAAAATGGGCTTGGTTAGGGCTTACAACCAAATCCCAGTAGCAGAAGAAGATGTTTATAAGACTACCAGTCTACATTTTTGGGAAGGTCTTTTGGTACGCAAGATTCAGGATTCAGCATTTTATAAATGAAGTTGTTTCCTGTTTAGTATTTATATGCGTTTACATAGATCATATATGAGTAGTAAGCAGAGATTGTAAAGAAAATTTATTTAATACTATTTAGGCCACTCAGTTTTTTCGTAAGTAATCTAACACCAAATAGATACATTTTTGGAACTTAGAAATTGATATTTCTTGCCACTATGTGATGTTATCCATTAGTCAGAAGTACTATTATAAACTTTTGTTCATTCATGAGTTTAAATATAAAACTCTTTGCAAAATCATTTCTAAATTCTCAGCGTTCCAGAATACACAGACACAATAAATCCCTACCTAAAACTTTCCATATAGATATAGTAGAGCCTTTTCCTCAATCGTCCAGCTACCATTATATCCTAACAAACATAAAAATGTTTATAAGATGATCTAAACCTTACCCAATCTCGAATATCACCGCGGAAGCTGTTGCTAAATGTTTAACTTATCAATAAAATTGTTGATTTGGCATACCTCATAGCACTGCAATTAATCAAAGCACTCAGTTTAAATCCAGGTTATTTTCAGAAATAAAAAAATTAGGAAGCCACATAATTCATACCACTACATATCACCCAAGGTGACGGTTTGGTGGAACGTTTTCACCTGCGTTGATAGCTAGGTATAATACAAATGGTTGTAAAAATGAACTTGCTTTACATTACGAACTACAGTCAATAAGGATTTTCATTGCTATTCATCTGAACTCGTATAATATGGACAAACTTTGCGGTTACCCGGTGAATTTTTCGGTAGTTCTAATAATGTTATTGACATTTAACCCTTATTTACCAATCTAAGACAAATATTTGTGGACAGTGACCAACAAAATCAAATCGTATTAAGGAAAAAAATTCTGTTTATTCAGAGTTAGATTAAGCGTTAGAATTATGTCAATGTGTTAATCCTGGAAACAGGGACCTCCCGTACAGGCTGAACTCGTCTGGTACACAGACGGTTCAAAAACCAAGGAAGGAGCCGGTGCTGGAATCTATGGACCTAAGTCGAAATCAACGATTTCACTAAGCTTAGGAAAATATGCAACAGTGTTCCAGGCTGAGCTAATAGCCATACAACACTGTGCAAGAGAAATATTAAATCAGCAAGTATCAGGCAAAACTACTGCCATATACTCTGATAGCCAAGCAGCTCTAAAGGCAATTATCTCACCAGAAATCAAATCACGACTGGTGAAAGACTGTCTAGAAGACCTGACAGAGCTAAGTAGTCAAAATAAGGTGACCTTAGCCTGGGTTCCAGGCCATGAGGGATATCAGGGCAACGAAGAGGCCGACGAATTAGCCCGAGAAGGCTCAGATAAGGCCATGACAGGCCCTGAACCCTTCTGTGGAGTTGCTAAGGCATTGTGCAAGGCATCCATTAAACAATGGATGCAAAAAGAGTCTCAGGAATAATGGAACAACTATCCAAGACTGAGACAGGCCAAACAGTTCATCAAGGAACCATCGGCCAAGTTTACGAAAGACCTACTGGATCAAAAACGTCAAATCGTTAGGATAACAGTAGGCCTTCTTACTGGACACTGTCGCCTCAAAAGGCACATGAGTGTCATAAATCCAGCAGAAGAAGCAACTTTGTGCACGTCCTGTGCCAATGTGAAGGCTTGGCTGGAATGAGGTTTCTAACATTGGGCGAAGAAAAGCCAATTGCATGCAACTACACGCGGGAGCCACTGTCAAAGCTACTAAGTCTAATAAAAAAGACCAGGCTAGACGACATACTCTAAAACAAACGAAGTCCCACAATAGATCTGAAAAGGTCGCGGTGGACAAGGACAAATAACGTCCAACTCCTAATCTAATCTAATCTAATCTAATCTAATATATGTCAATGTTGAGTAACTAAAGTCTTATTAACTCTTAAATGGTATGCTGGGGTCTCGCGTGACCCGAAGCATGTAGAATTGTTAATAATTTTTCACTGTTTGGCAACATTGCCTTGCGCGTTTCAGTAGCTGCGCTCAGTAACTTGCTTTAGTTGATACTTAAGAGCGGTACTGGTCTCATCTCACGTTTTCGAGATATTTACGTTTGGGGTCGCCGATGATCCCAGTATACCAGTTATGTGTTTTTTTTTTTTTAGTTTGGCAATGGCGCATAAATATTTAACAGAGCAACAATTAGAGGACTTAGCCGCAAACCTAAGTGACATAAAGGAACCTATAGAACCCATTGACAATTTTTGTGGTGAATCCGACGAGGATATTAGTGATGCGCCAACTGAACAAAGTGATCAGAACTTTGCGTCTGAAGTCAAATATTCTGAGAGCGAAGATGATAATGGTGTTGCAGGTGAAAGCGAGGCAAGTACAACTCAAGATACAATCCGTTATTATTACGGAAAGAATCGTTACAAATGGTCTAAAAAGGCACCAAAGAAAACTGTCCAAACTCCAGCTCGCAATTTAGTAACGCACTTACCTGGAATAAAGGGACCAGCTCGGGATACAAAATCTTCCACACCATACGAATCTTGGAAGCTGCTCTTTACTGATGACATTTTACAATTTATATTAGAACACACAAACGCCAAAATTACTGAGTTGGCTATAAAATATTAAGGTAACTGTATCTAGATATAGTTGAACTGAAAGCGTTTCTGGAACTTACTTATTTAGTATCGATATTCAAATCTGGGCGAGGCATCCCTGTCAAATATCGCAAAACGTTTTCTATTTCTTCTTAGTGCAATTAGATTTGATGAGATTTGATGACGCTACCAATCGGAAGGACAGAGTTGCTGCTGGTGATAAATTGGCTAAAGTTTCAGCAATTTTTGAAATATTCATAAAAGCTGTCGAGTAGATTATTTATGCTCGCAGTATGCTACTGTCGATGAGATGTTAGTAGCCTTCCGAGGAAGATGTAGCTTTCATATGTATATGAAAAGCAAACCTGCCAAATATGGCTTAAAAATAATGTGCCTATGCGATGCCAAAACTCACTATTTATTAAACGCTTTTGTGAACTCTAGAAAAAATGTCCCAAAGCAAAAAGGCAATACAAAAAAATCATCGTACCCACCCTTGATGTCCTAAGAAGGTATCACCAATTGAAAATACTATGACCTGTGACCCCAGGATACCAGTTAAGTTTGAAATTGCTTGCGTACCAATTAAGGGTTGATTGAAAGTATAATCAATATCGACAATGTAAAACCTGCCTTTCTAAAGTGACTCAGCCGGTCTAAACTATTTTTGTGTTGTGGCGATTAACATGTTAATTAGTTTTAGAAAAAAATTATTATTATTATTATTATTATTATTATGCATGGAATTTCTTTTATGGGTATACATTTTTAAAAATTGCAGCCACAAAATTGTAGTAGTATTAAGCTATTACAAAGAGAATCATGAAACCTGACAACTTTGCTAAGAAGTATGATTATATTCTGTTAAAAACACCCGCAATAAGTGTTTTAAAAATGCAGTATATACCATACAAAGATAAATATCAAATAACTATCAAACACGTCAGTTATTTAATAACTAGGTAATGCGGAACAAAAATGATTTATGGCTCAATGCCATTTTTTTTTGTTAAAAAATTTACGTGCAGATCATTATGGAATATTATTACAAGTTTTACTAAATTACGAGCACGAATATTAAATGTAAAAATGTATAATATTAAAGGAGATATTTCAGTATATTTTCCTGATAGTGATATAGTTTAAAAATACAAAGAACTAAAGATAATTCATACGCAATTCATTCTCTTTAATACACCATTTTTTGTAATTCTTTTATATACATATTTTGTTTTAATATGCTCTGTCAGTCGTTGTAAAAGCTTACTAAAAAAAGCTTTCTGTAAATATATTTTCCATACTGTTTTAGAAAAAAATATGTTTTTTGACCTTCTCCGCTCTGGCCCTAATCTAGTGTTGCCAATGCTATCTATGAAGTGAAATATTACCTAAAATGAGAGGTAAAACTTTGGATCGTGCCAAGACTTTCAAGTAACTAACTTTAAGTTAAAGTTACGTGACTGTTACATTGTATTTCTCATTCGACACTCAAGAGGGATATTTGAGAAAGCTCGGCTTTATAAAATGGCCACTTTCTTAAATTATAGTGAACAAATTTCGTAGGAATGATTTTACTTAAGAAGTAAAATGCTTCTTTTATTTTCTTTACTAAGAGTGTGGTAACAATAGCAATTTTTTACTTAACATTCATGAATTGTACAGGGTAGTTCCGAATTAATCACCTTAGGCATCTTTTGCTGGTAAAAAGACACTGGTGGTTCTAAATAACCTATACTTAATAGGTCTATGATTCTTTATAACCGAAATACAGGGTATTTTGCTAATTTCTTCAATTATTCAAAACCTATGAACCAGACAGTATATATTTCTTATTTACTACATATTTTCTATGTCTAGCTAGTATATTACCGAAAAATAGAGGATCGGACTAAAAAAAATTAACAAATTTAATTCACTCGTAAAGTTAATTTCATAGCCTTTCAGTTGCACGCTATCTCGCTTTAACGCATTAAGTTGAGAAAAATGCAGAAACTATAAATTTTCGTGACGCAAAAAAATCATGAGAGATCTACACGTAGATATTAAATAACTACAATTGACAAAATACAGGCATTTTATTGGCTGCCGTTTGCTATACGTCATGGTCTCATAGTCAAATTGAAATCTTGAACACGCTCTTTAGCTAATTTTGATAAACGTCAAAGTGTACGTCTGCCAGTTTTTATCAGACTAGTACTTCCATTAGTTCTATTTGTAATTATTGTGGTTAATCACATTTTTTAAAAATTGGAATATTATTTTTTATTTATTTATTTTGATAAATATAAACATGCCGAGGTATAGCGAAAAAAAGCAAGCGTTTGTATTAAAACTGCTTGCTTATTTCCAATTAGAAAAACAAGCCGGTAAAGCCTGCACATGAAGTAAGTTTCACATCTTAAAGATCAGTAAAAATTCATTGATGATCAATTTTAGCGTGTTTCGGCCGCCTTAAGAATATTGCTATTGACTGTAAGAAGGTATTCAAGCAGATCGCGAATACTCAGCTAAAATGTCCGATTCTGTGAGCGTTAGGCGTGGTCCCAATATTTGGGAGAAATATGAACATGGTATCAGGACTTGTATATACAGAATGTTTAGTCAAGGTGGGTATTTACTAAATACATATTTTTTAAGTTAGATTGTATAAGGTTCTAAATATCTTCATCAATGTTATTATGTTTCCATTTCACACACAAATTTGTTTATTGATTTATTGTGAGTTTATTTTCAAGCGTTAGTTTTAATAATTTTTTTTGTTACATTTTTTCTTATTGTAGGTGAGCATGTGACTCTTTATACGTTGAAGAAAAAACTAGAAGATGTATATTGGATAAATACATCAGTTTCTTCACTCAGTAGGGCTTTAAAAGAAATAAAATTCAAGTGGATAAGCTGTAACATTTCTAAGAGAAAGTATCTCATGGAACAGTCACATGTTACACGAAAAAGATTATGTTTTTTACGAGATTTAAAAGAAATGAAAGTGATTCTAATCGTCTCAAGCCTGTATATCTTGATGAAACTTGGATATTCAGCAAAGGAGGATTTCGCAAAAGCTGGCAGTCTAGTACCGATAAGGCAGTCAGAAAGAAGAGTGGTGAAGGTGTACGATACATTGTTCTTCATGCGGGTTCTGAAAATGGGTTTATTAATGACTGTAGCTTGATATTTAAAAGTGGTAGTAAATCTGGCGATTATCATGATTCAATGAATGCTGATAATTTTGAAAGATGGTTCGAATATTAGCTTCTACCAAGCTTAGAAGAACCGTCATTAATAATAATGGACAATGCGTCGTACTATTCAACGTTGCTCGAAAGAATACCAAATGCAAGTTGGAACAAAGTTTATCTGATTAATTGGTTAAAAGAAAGGAATATACAGTTTCCAATGCCTAGTATGAAGGTCGAATTGATATAAATTGCCAAGAAACATGTACCAGATAAAGTATACAAGTATGATATGATATAATTTAATAAGATATTAAAAATTCATATTTTACAGATTAGATAGATTAGCAATTTTGCATGGCTATCGTATTGTTATGTGGGCCATTTCATTATTCAGTCATGCTCTAACCCTAAAAGTCCCTCTCTGTCTTATTTGGCCTTTGAGGCTCAACTAGCCCGATTATTATACATAATTAAACCCCTTAAGACCAAACCTATGGGACGACTATGGTGGAGACACTTTCGCGAACATTCGAGGGTCAACGAGATACTATTTCTAGAACGTGATAACGTTTCTGGTACATACTGGCAATTTTGGTGGAGGAGAGCCATCAATATAAGTTGTTATATGGACAGTGAAGATAAATAGTAATTAGTAGATAGACAGTGGTGAATATAAATAGTGAGCGATTTAAAAACATTCGAAGTATATATAAATTAAAATAGTATTGTTTAAAATAAATAAGTGTTTAAATAAATTATTATTAATAAACTGTTGTTTGAAAATAAACAAACATCACAGTATGTTGAGACTGCCTCCATATCATTGCCAGTTCAATCCAATTGAACTTGTTGGATTTTAAAAATTAAAATCCTTCTGCGCGACTTAATTGTAACTCTACCCTGTAGAATTATAAAATAATTCCCTATCTCTCTGATCGGGTTTCAGACTACCACGTATTTTCGCGATACGGAGCGGTTCCCGGTTCCCGATTCCCGATCAGTCACTCGAACTCAGTACTCGCAGTAGTAGTACCCTACTACTCAAAGATGATTGGTGTTGTTTTATGCGCTAGCGGTGGAAACGACTAAAATGTCTATTTTAACAACACCCTATGTTAAATCTCTCTTTTTCAAGATGTATACGAGCCCATGTAAGCCCAATTAAATATTTTAACTAATGCTAATAAATTCAGTGCTGGAAGTAAAAAATGTAAGTTTTTTGACTATTTTTCTTTTATTTAATTTTAAGGAAAATTCCGCTAAACGTGCAGTGTTGCCACGTCTAAGGCAATATTTTTTAATTAATACAGTTATTTTGTGAGAAGTCCTTCTGAGTTCTCTGTTTATTTAATTAAATCATTTAGTATGTGTATGACTTTTATTCGTGTGAATATCCCTCAATATTAAATAGACAGTCCACTTGCTTTCCACCCTCTCCAATACAGAACTTGTTTGGTCTGAGTGTAAACGTTATTACGATGCAAAAATAACTTCCACAGAACGTATTACTGCAGATACTGTAATTAAGGTTTGGAACGAATCTCTTCAACAGGTTTAATGCAAAGTTTTTTCTTATGCTATGGTTTATAATTGTTATGTAATTGTAGATTACACCAGAAAAATGGAAGAGGTATGTAATATTGGAAGACTGCAAAAATCATTAATGCAAGTAATATCTCTCCTGTAATCATTGATTTAAACGAATCGTATAACTAATCAGATTTCGACTTGTGTGAAGACAACTCCGCATAATAAACGTTTATTGTATTGTATTCAAAAATGGCTGTTTTTCTACAAGTTTAACGTTGCCAGTTTTGTTAAATTTCAATGATTTCCAAGGTAATTAGTTTATCGAATAAAACTTATGTGATTTTTTAAACAGATCTAATTTCTTATTGTAGGTTTCATCCAGCAAGTGACCCTTGTTATCTTATAATAACTAATTTTAAGAATGTATTTACTAATGTTTGTGATATCACAATTCTTATTAATTTCCTATTTGGCTAAATACGATCTGGACAACTTTCAAAATTTTGTAGAGTCGCCATCAAATTTCATGTAGTAATCAAAGACATGCCGAAAATATGATATGACGTCATATTTGGTGACGTGCAACTGAAAGGCTATGCAATGAACTATATTTTACAGAAAATAAACGTTTTACAATTAAATTTTTAAGTAATGATGCTAACTAGGTTTAAAATAACAGACATTTATTATAAAATAAATAAAAAAAGCCAGACAGACTAAAAGTAGTCCATAAATATTTTGTATTTCGAAATATCTCAAAAAGTGTTTATTTTACATAAAATAAACGTTTTAAAATTCGATTTTTAAGTAATGGCGCTAAATAGGTTTAAAATAACAGAAATTTATTATAAAACAGATGAAAAATCTAGATAGATATCAAATAGTCCAAAAATATTTTGTATTTCGAAAAATCTCAAAAAGTGTTTATTTGACGAAAAACGAACGTTTTAAAATTCAATTTTTAAGAAATGACGCTAAATATTTTTAAAATAACAAAATTTATTATAAACTAGATGAAAAAGCTGGATACACCAAAACTCGTCAAAAAATATTTTGTATTTCGAAATATCTCAAAAAATGTTTATTTTACATAAAATAAACGTTTTAAAATTAAATTTTTAAGTAATGACACTAAATAGGTTTAAAATAACAGAAATTTATTATAAAATAGACGAAAAAGCTAAAGAGACCAAAACTAGTCCAAAAATATTTTATATTTCGAAAAATCTTAGTGTTTAAAATTAAATTTTTAAGTAATGACGCTAAATAGGTTAAAGATATCGTATATTAGAATTTTAAAAATTAGTTTGCAATTTAAAAAGGACATTAGCAAAGTTATATACAGTATGGTTCAAATGAAAGGAATAAATTCATTATAATGGAAGTAGCTGGTTTTTCGAAAAAATGCTCGGACAGGTCAATTTTGTTTACTTAAACCGCAATTTTTTAAATAAAATTCAATTTTCCCCCACTTCCCATTTTTGGGCAGTGACGTCATTGACAATTTTTTTAAATAGCAACCCCAATTTTTTTTTCTTGATTTTGATAGATCTTGCAATTTCCTACTCGGAAACATAATATTTGAAATAACTGACATAACAATTTTTTTTGAAAAAAAGTCATTTCAAGATCAGATACATAAATTTTATGTTATTTTGAGAAACAATAAATTAATAACAGATAATTATTTGTAATTAAATGCTTAATCTAACAAAATAATAAAAAAAATAATAAAAAGAATTTGTGAAATTGTCATTAAATTCGTTTTATTATTATTATTTTTTTAAATTAAGCACTTAATTACAAATAATTATCTTTTATTAATTTATTGTGTTTCAAAATAACATAAAATTTATGTATCTGATCTTGAAATTACTTTTTTTCAAAAAAAATTGTTATGTCAGATATTTTAAAAATTACGTTTCCAAGTAGGAAATTGCAAGATCTATCAAAATCAAGAAAAAAAAATTGGGGTTGCTATTTTAAAAAATTGTCAATGACGTCACTGCCCAAAAATGGGAAGTAGGGGAAATTGAATTTTATTTAAAAAATTGCGCTTTAAGTAAACAAAATTGACCTGTTCGAGCATTTTTTCGAAAAACCAACTACTTCCATTATAATGAATTTATTCCTTTCATTTGAACCATACTGTATATCAAGTAGCATTGGTACTTGTGCAAGTATTATTCATTTTCCAGGAAGAACGTCACTAAGATGATTTGCAGAAATCAATGTAAAGTAATTGCAATGAAATATCCGTTGAACGTCATAAACGCAATAAAATAGATGTTGCCACGTTGCTACAAAATTCGAAGAACTCAAAAAACATTTTAGAAAACTAATGTTTAATTAACTCCATCTGTTGACACTTCAAATAATTTATACAGTGAGAATCTTAAGTCTTACTCCCCCTAACTAACTCGTTACTGGAGTCTTGTTAGGGAAATCGCTGAGACAGGTCGATTTTTGTTTTCTACAATGTACATTTTTGTATGATTAGTTTACCCTTAATTTCATTCCCTACTCGAGGGGAGCAACCCTTTCGAAAAATTTAAATAGCATGGGATGATGAGTAATAGCTCATTTGAAAGAGGGTTTTATTCTCTATTCAACCATGTAAGAAAATTTTAAATTTGCTTCATTAATTCTCGACTAATTTTTATTTCAGAATAACGGAAATTAACGTAGCACACTCATCCTTAGAATTAAAATTCGGCCCTGCATGATTTCGGTTTTGGTTCAGACGTGAAGTAAGACTTTTTGTCATTAGAAGGTCACTATTAGTTTAGTTGCTTTCCTATTTTGTGAGATTTTGTTATTTTTAAACATTAATGAATCAACACGTAATGAAGCAAATTTAAAAATGTTTTGCACGGTTGAATAGAGAATAAAACCCCGTTTCAAATGAGCTATCACTCACCACCCCATGCCATTTAAATTTTTCGAAAGGGTTGTTCCCCTCGAGTAAGGAATGAAACTAAGGGTAAACTAATCATACAAAAATGTACATTGTAGAAAACAAAAATCGACCTGTCTCGGCGATTTTCCTAACAAGACTCCAGTAACGAGTTAGTTAGGGAGGGTAAGATTTAAGATTCTCACTGTATATAGAAGCTTTCAATAAAATCAATAATTATTACAGGTAAAATGTGACACTACACAACCTCGAAAATATTATATAATATTAAAATGATATTAATTAATGTATCAAATTTTAATAGCTACTCTGGATTTTATAATAAACTGAATGGCTATTGAACCGATAGGGAAAGCCTACTACGACTTTGTTTTCCGTGTCCATGGCAACTAGCCGATTCCAACTCATATATCAGTCTAATGAAACGACAAAACTGCAACAATGTAGATCCGGTAAATTAAATTCTTCATATCACACCCATAACGTGTATATGAATTATTTACAAAGGAAATTAGCACGTTGGCTATTCCACTATTCCAAAATCCATTATCCTCCGCAACATAATACAGCAGACAACGTTAACGAAGGTTTAATAAAGTTGCCGGAAGATTCAATTTTCTATCCCCCATAATACGTTTTTCATTGTTTTTCACCCTGTAATCCGACGGCTGTATGAAATCCACAAACACGCAGCCAAATCCCGTTATGGTCTTATGCCAGCTGGATTTTAAACATTGTCGGAATAGATGTAGAAAGTGAAACTTGGATTTAGCTTTCATTTATGCTGGTGCTTTAATTGTAATTTCTACAGTTGTTCGTAATATTTTTATTAATAGAATCAGTCATTACAAAAAATACCAAGTCAATATTTGGCAAAATTAGGTTTATGTCTTGAGAAGTCTGTTACAAATAATAAAACGCTATATGCAAAAATAATAATAATAATAATAATAATAATAATAAAGATCGTTTTGTTAAGATGGCATCTTAGTTTTTATATTATCAGCATATTATTCAAGTTTAATGTTACCTTACACCTTACATTTTATAATACTTTTTATTAAAAGTTTGGTCTGTGTAGATTTTCTTTTTAAACAAATAAAAAAATGAAATAAAATTAATTTAGCTCAAAGCCGAATATCACATAAAATACAACGACCGTTTCCCCTTCAGAAAAACAACTACTCCTTTGGCTAATACCACAACAGGCATTGAATTACATCCGAAGGAAAAACAGCAGAGATAGAAATTAATTTTCAACACTCTCTACTTTGATTTTGCTCACCAAGGAGAACATCATTCTTGGACCGGTTTCGTCCTTAAGGACCAATGAGGCTTTAACAGTGGCAACAGTTACATATAATTAACATGTGGGCTGGTATTTTTGACTTGTCTTTTTAATTGGTCCGTATCTGCTTCCACTTTGGGTAACTGGTAATATCTACTTACAATTCCTACTAGCGTAATTCCTTAGGTATTGGATAATGCACACGTTTCTATAGAAGTATATAAACTAGAATGTGCTTCCAATATGACTAAACCAAGCACATTTTGCCCGTGGTGTAGAGAATCACATAAACCAACAATTTCCTGCTCCATGGATCGGTAATCATCTGACTTAACCCCATTAGATTCTTTCCTCTGGGGTTACATAAAGTCGGTGGTGTATGTAAACACCTAAGAAGAATTGATATTATTGATGGTAGCCTCTCTTCACGTACAGCAAGTTCCGCACATCTTCAATAAGTCGAAGGATTAATTTATGTAACGAAGTTGGAGGTCTTTATTTTGAAACCACATTATATTTTTTTTACTTATTTGTACTAGAAAATAATAAAGATATTGTCTTTTTTACATTTAAGAAGAAAACCACTTTGTAGGCAAAACAGCTCATTTTGACTATGGGTCCCTATATTCAAAAATTGTTTACCACATTGTCCCCCATAACCTTTTTAAGTTTGGCACAACCTTTTTGAATCATTCTATATAATCTAGTTACTTAAATATCATATTTAAAGTATAAATTCAAATGAAACGTGGTTTTTGTACAAACACATTTTTTTGTCTCTTGAAAATTTTATTATTTTTAATTATGTCTTTTTGAAAATGACCCATTCAACTGCTTTTTTGAATTTTTATTACGAGTACCATCGTTTCTGGCAAAGACTCAAGATAATAATATAATATTGGATGTAGCCTCAAAGTTATTTACTTCAGTTTAACATTGTTTGTAAACGGGACCAAGTTACGTGTTTTTGTTCAAGGCCAAGGCCAAGGTGACGTAAAATACATTTAGATAAGGAGTGTTCAGTAGTTCTATCATAGACGTTGAAATTAAAATGCGCAGCGGAGAGCTCATTTCACTAAAAGTTTTGCAGTGAACACTTTGGCAAATACAACAAGTTTGAGAAATAGCAAAAGGTCTAAATAATATCGAGAATAAAAAGGTTTACGCGCAATTGAGACTAGTGATTCTAGTGAGTTAAGTATGAGAACACAGCGACGTTATTAAGAAAAAGGTATACGAAATAAGCAGTACAGTGAAAAAGTAAAGATGAGAAAACCTAAAAAAAGTATTTGGTTGGCAGCCTTCTTGGCTAGTGACTCAACAAGACTGTTAACTTTAAGATGGATGAAATGTCACGCCGCACCTTAGGTGACCTTATTGTTAATGGTTACTTCGGCCAAAACTTCGTGAAAATCTAGTACTAACCCTAAGTAGTGGGTGAATACATAACATGCTCTCAAAGCAAACAGTAAATATAGGTGTAGAAGATATGAATATAAAAAGTTTGGTTACGAGAGGATGTCCACAAGAAGGGATATTATCCCCTTTACTGTTTCTTACATGTTCCTTGACCCCCTTATCAGCTGCCTCATTTTTAACAGTCACTACACAATAGCGTATGCAGATGACTGGGTCATTCTGCAAACAGGGACTTTTCAGAATATCCTCTGCGAAAGAATGCAAGTAGCTCTCAAAATTATAGAAAAGTGGTTCGAAGACCATCTACTGTCTATCAATTCCAAGAAGCGTATGCAGATGACTGGGTCATTCTGCAAACAGGGACTTTTCAGAATATTCTCTGCGAAATAATGCAAGTAGCTCTCAAAATTATAGAAATGTTGTTCAAAGACCATTTACTGTCTATCATTTCCAAGAAGACAGAAATGGTCCTTTTTACATGGAATTAAAATCTCCAGAACTGCGAAATCCAATGCTAAATTTTGCAACAGAGGTCTCACCGTTGATAGCAAGTTAACATGGAATTCATACTTAGAAAACATAGTCAAAAGCGAATATATGGCTCATAAACAATACCGCCGAATCATGGGGCGCACCAGGAATTTCTCCCCCAAAGTCATCGAAGGGACTTTCACGGCCATTATAAGACCTATGCTAACACAAAGTGCAGCTGTGTTCTGGGTACCAAAACCACAAATATTGGCAGCTATCTGCAAAATAGAAAAAATTCAAGGAACATCATGACTCAACACAACAGGAGCCATGAATACCACATTGACCAGAGCCATTGAATTCATTCCTAGTCTTACTGCCCTTAATATTTACAACAAGGAGGTTACTCTGATAACAAAGACATGCCCCCGCATGTTTGGAATAAAACCTGACGTAGGATCTGGTGAGGCAAGATGTCGCTTTTGGCAGGAGGCACTCGAGACGCTCTCACTGCTTCAAGTGAACATGGACTCCATCTTACAGAGATATATATTTAGTTCTAAACCTAAACATAAAATGGACTGTAAACAATATTGCCAGTGTAGTTCAAACATGGCTCACGGGAATTCTTATAACACTAAAATAAATCACCAAAAACAATATCACTGGAAGGAACATGCTCATCTATATATTTAGCAGACAAGCACTATTCACCCAGTCACCGTGAATAGACCACAAATATACTCAGGGTTAGTACTAGAATTTGGGATGCCACCTTTACGATTTTTACTGGGACTGTTCGGTTTTTTTAAGGGTTTTACGGTGTCCGGTCACATAATAAAAATGTTAGGGAATAAATAGATATTTTTTTTAAGTGTATTAATTTAATTTTGTTCTTGTAAAAACAAATTGCGTGAAGGGCCCATTATGTTTTTTTCTTCGTTTTGTTTCCATTTTTGTTGTAAGATTTTGCTTCTTCATTACCTACTTAGTGCAAATAGTGCCTTGACGTTAAAAAAAATGAAAAATGAGGACTGCTTTTTATAGTTACTGGTAAATTAATAAATATATGTCGTTCTGTTATTTTTTAAAAACAATTGTATTTAGAAATTTTAAATTAATAGGTATGTACCTTTTTTATTTTTTCCAAAAATTTAATACCAAATAATGTGGTAGATATGTTGTGGTTTCTAGTGCAATAAACTAAAAGCGCAGTGTTTTATTTTCAAAATAAATAATAATAAAGTAGTTTTGTACATGTTATTGTATCCCCTAGCTTTGGTCGATAATGTCCGGGTTTTGAGAACTGAAAAGGGGGCAACCCTAACTAGAATGTCACAAAGCTGTGACCAAAGTATCTATCAACAATGTGGTAACCTTAAGATGGATCAAAAGTCACGATGATTTACTGGCCAAGAAGGCAGACTTGGTAATGACAGACCTATATAAAAAACAATCCCTTGTGAAATTCCAGGAAAGATGGGTTAAAACAAGAATCCTGAGAACACTACTGCAAACAAATACTTGACTATGACTAGACAGTATCTGCTTCTGATCACAAGCATTCTCATTGGTCATTTCCAAGTACGGAAGAATCTCCATATCTCCATACCCTCTACGATTGCCCGACGCTCTCATTTATTATATAGAAGCGTCTCAATGGACCTAGTGGGCCTAATAAGGCCTAAGTGTTATGGGGGTAATTCACTATCTACACGTTACAAATGCAGAACCCTTAGTAAAGGACCAGACACCCAGGCATCTAGCCGGTTATTTAGAATCTATCACTTAAAATTGACTCATGTACCTACATTTACTTGTATCTACGATCTCCCTTTATAAAACAATGACATAAAATTTTATTTTGTTAAAAGAAATATACTGCTTTCATTATTTTCATTCTAACAACACATTCTCAAAAAAAAAAACAATCTTCTGTTTATTTTTGGTTATTTATTTCCTGCATTTGAACTCCTAAGACCACCGATTCGGCCAATTTTTTGCTTCGTTTCTCCCACTCGCCGCTCGAGCAAGTGCTAGTCGTTAAGGTTAAATTACTTAAATTATTCACCTAACCTCACTACTTCGATAAATGTCTTGAAATAAATTCGTCTCGAATTGCGAGAAAACGAATTCATTTTCTGCACTTCCATTCTTATTACAAAAACTTTGAAACGCTTACTTTAACGATGATCAATGAGCAAAACGAGTGTATTGTATTATCCCCTTATTTTTATGAATCTAAATAGCTGAGTATCAACATGAATAGTTTTTATACATATTGTGACTGTTAGTTTAAAATATAAAATATATATAAATTTAAATAATTTAATTAGAAATCGCGAATCCCAAGAAGCACCGTTTGTGCAGGAGAAGAGCCTTAAACATTAATATTACCAATATAAACACTAAGTTGACTATTGTTTATTATTTAAATTTTTGTATATCTGTATAATTATTAATGGGTGTAAAAATTACTGGCAGTAAAAATAATTTTAAACAAATAACTTACCCTTCACTTGCAATGCTGTCGAAACTCCTACTTGACCAGTTAACAATAAATGGCGGAAAGACTCCTTTCAATATTTTACCTGAAAATAAAAGAACATTTTTACATATATTATAGATTTGGAATAGTATCTTTTAAATAAAGAGAATAATAATAAAAAATACGTTTTTTCTCCTCAATAGTATTATACAGGGTGATCCATTAGTGTAAAAATTCCAATATCTCCGCCATTATTAGAGATATAAAAAAAATATTTTCACAAAACGGTAGACAGCGTTAAACTACATATTTTAAAAATATTTTTGAATATACAGGGTGTTAAATAACTCTGGAACCAACTTATGTTCTTTTTAATAGATCACCCTGTATTTTATTTTATATTTTAATTACCCTCGCTTTTCCCATTCTAAAAATATAAATTATTATTGGTTTATAGAAGGTATTTTGAAAAATATAATCAGTTTTGTATGAAAATCGTATTGAATTCAATGACCTATATCATGCAAAAGAAACAATTGACAACCAATTTTTTTTCTATCACAATTTTTCGATCATGTTCAAATTTTATCCGGAGACACTACTTTTTCAATTCGCATCAAATCTGTATAGGGTGAGTCAAAACACAAATACATAATTTTCTCAATTTTTTTAAATGGTTCACCCTGTATTTTATATCATCGTTCAAAAGTATCCTAATTATACTTTAATTTCACTTAAGCATTCCCTATACAAAAAGTTATTAATTTTTAGAGATTTTGAAATTTTAGTGGTAAAAACGATAATTCAGAAAATAATTGATTGGAAATACATTTTATTTACCATTAATAATTAATTGAGCAGCTTTTTGCGAGACACTATATATATATTTAGAGAGCAATCCATATTATATTAGAAAAATTATTAAAAAAAATTATAATCACATAAATGTGATTTATCTTTTAGAATATCGTATATGTACAGCAGTTTACTAATTTTTATAAAAAAATTATAATCTTTCTTAAATTTTTTAACATTCACAAATGTTTTAATTTAAATGTAGTACCATGCACGTGTAAGGTACAAATAACTTTAATCCGCCTATATTTATCGATTTTAAACAAGAGGGAGACCGGACATCGTGGAAGAAAGACAGCGAAATTAGTAAAGAAATTTAACTTGACTAAAAAGCGTTGTTCCTTTTTCCATTTTCTAAAAAAACTAATAGACCTTTTTGAAATCGGTTTTCGGTTATTTTTCTTTTGATTTATTACCTTGGAAAGTAGATGATTTATATAAAAAACAAAAAAAAGCTGAAAATTTGTTGTTATTTTCGCAGTTTTCAACCGCCCTCTGTTTCCATAAAAAAATTATTACGATGTTCTCTAGATATCAACACGTTCTTTATTTTACTTTTCAAATTTCTTTAAAATATTCTTTAGTTTTGTCATAATTTGGGAAAAAGAATAGCATTGAAACTCCTATACCCGAAAAATTGCACATACGTTTTTAAGAAAAATATTATGTTACCTGCAAATAAACATTTAATTTTCAAAAGTTTTAAAGGATGTTTCATCCTTGCCCATTTGATTTATTTGATTTCAAAAACTTGTCTGCAAACATATCGTATAATATACTTGAGAACTTTGCTACATTTAACTTAAAGAAAAAATCTTTATTTATTTAAAAAATCCATACAACAACCAATAGTAATCTTGTAGTTTAATTTTGAGAAAAAATATTACAAATAAAACTATAAAACTATACCTATAAAGAAATTTAAAAATAAACATGTTTTTTTTGTACCTGCAAAAATTCTTCATTTTAAATACACGGAAAAAATGTGACTAGAAAATTTTACTACAATGTTGTAGTAGTAGACTTGTAGAAAAATACTTAACAAATTGTAAAAAATTTTACTACAATTTATAGTTAAAAACTATTAATTATTGTAGCAATTGAATTGTCGAATAAAATGCTACAACAATAGGAAAGAAGTCCACAATGTTTAGTATATTTTACTATTGTTTGTAGAAGTAGAAATTTATTACAATTATCGTAATTACTACCACTAACTTCTGTAAAAATTTGTACAAATATTAATAATTATCTCTACAAAAAATAGTAATTTTCTCTACAAAAAATAGTAATACTTTACATCCCTTCTTCAAAAATATTCTATAATATTGTATAAATTCTAAGTCATGTGAACAAAACAAAATTCTGCTATTGGCCAACGTTTTCTGACGTCGATCATAAACGGCCAGACAGCAGTAGCCGTTCGCCATGTTCACATAACAAAGCATGGTACATATACGAGTACCTATAACACATTATTATATTATAAGCACCGATGCGTTTGAGAAAATTTTAATAATAAATTCTATTGGTGGTAAGTACATTTATTATTGTTTCTGAATAATTTACCTTTAGATAACTAATTTAAATAACCTTAGTAGATTATTTTAAAAAAATAGTTGTGGCCAACGATCGAATGTTGTGCCCAACGATCGAATTTTGTGCCAAGTTCAATGATGTTTTTTGTCTTAATTGTGACATACCTACTTTCTCATTTTTGTTAGTTATCTGACTTAGTCATTTAATATCCAAATCAGTGTAAAGGTGATAAATATCCCCGTTTTAAGGGTATGAACAATTCAATTGGTATTAATTTTTATTTCATATTTTTCAGGTGCAGAAAAGCCAACTGAGACTGAGGGCGCTATTATTACTGTTATTTATTACATAATGTAATTAAGAATTTATATCTTTTATATTAAAACAATAAATTGAATATTTTATTAAGGAACATTTTTTTCTAGGTTATAAATATAATAATTATGGAATACGACTACAAATTTTATTAAAAATTAATACAATTTGTATGAATTTTTACTATTTATTGTGTAAAATTTTCGTATTTATTTTCATAAAACGCAATACATTTTTAATATAAATTCATACAATGAATAGCAAAAATTATAACAATTTGTAGAACAATTCTTATGATGCATTTGGATCTTTTTACTAAATATTGTAGATAATAACTCTACAATACATTCTCCACAAATATTTGGAAATTTTTACTACAAATTGTCCCTGTCCCTATATGTACTATTTATTGTAGAGAAAAATATACAATTGTAGAAATTTGTTCTACAATTTTTTTCCGTGTAAGCTCTTCTTTAACTTTATATTTTTTAGTTCCTCCTAAATATATTTAGTAGGTAGGTAATAATAGGTGCTTAATTTAATTTCAACAAATAGAACTGGCATACCTATTTATCTAATTTTTTCATCAAATTGAAACACCTACTATTTACTTTCTTTGCTGTTATTTTAATAGATATATAATTTTCTAATCACAATTACTTATTAAACAATGAATAATATATCGAATTTAAACTCCATGTTAACTTCAAAATGCAAATAAATATTTTGTATTTTGTTGGACGACATTTTACTCAATTTACTGACATTTATTCGCTGCTTGGGTGCTTCTCTCCCCATCAGACTGGTGTGAGCTGCGATATGAGATAAAGTAACAAAAAAATGAAAGTAGAACTAAAATACAATAATTATAAATCAAAAATGGAATGAGCACAATTTAGTATCATTTTTATTTGTTGGTCATCTAAAACTTTGACTTCAATGCATTCATAACAGAGTTTGGAAATGTTTTTCTTGAAATGATTAAGACAAATTCAAATTTACCGCTAAAATGATATCTAGTTAGTTTTTGTTATTTTTCCCTGTGTAAATAAGACTTTTCAATTCGCTCCTCCTAGTTTAAAAGCAGAGTATAGATCAAGTGGAATACGAATATTCCTTAAAACTCGTTTAACGCTCTCCGAAATGTTATGCAAGTGATCTCATAAAAGAGAATATAATTTAATTATTTATAGACTTAATAATTATATTTTCATTACAATGAAATTCAAACAAACCGAAACTACGATAAATTTTACTAAAAGTCTCAACAGCGGTGTGTGCACCTTTCTACTGTACAGTATCTGAAAACTTTTACCGTGACTCACGTCCAACTTACTTCCTGTCAACCATCGCCGTGATGGCGTTAGAAAATTATCACAACACGTATTCACAACATTCAGAAGTTGCTCGAAACCACAATAAGTTTTACTCGACATTTACAATGTGCGCTTTCGCAGATTACTTAGATCTAACATTAAAATTTCGCAGCTCGCCCCTACGATGACCAGAAAGTCCACCTTTGTTGTTTACTGCAGTATGTAGGTTTCGCTAGTTCTGCAAACTCCCGGAAACTGTCATTAGGAGTTTCAGAATGTCGTTTTGATGATTTTATACACGTCTGTAGCGGTTATGTTTGGAAAATGATGGTTTTGCTTCTGGCTTGCTGCTAATTACCACTACATTACATGTTTTTAACACAAACAATTTATACCCCGGCAGCTGTTAATAAAATAAACATAATCAATTTTTATAAATTAAAAAATCTTATAAGTAAAGAAAATTGGAACGAAATATATGTACAGGGTCGGCCACCGGTAACGTCTCGGTCAAAACTAATTATTTTTTTATTAAATATGCTTTTACAGCAAGATGTATATCCGAAGAAGCACGTCTTTAGATTGAACCAAAAGAACGTCTAAGTATAAATTCATAAAAGATCTAGAGATGAATCAAACAACTGTCTTCAGATTGAACCAAAACCGTCTAGATATAGACATGCTAAAAAAGGGTTAAAATATTAAGATAGGAAAATAGGAAATTTGAACAGAATCTAAATAAAATGCTTTAACTATTAAATAAACAATTTAAAACTATTAAATGAATAATTTCACAGAAACTAAAATTAGTATGAAAAGAAAAAATCTTAATTAATATATTTAAATATGGTAAAGTATAATATCCTATTCCAAAAAAATAATATATAATTTTATATAGAATCAACATGTGTTATTCATTGTTGAGGTTATGTTCAAAACTTGACAATTTATTTAAGATATCAAAAAGGTAAATCAAACAAAGGTGGTCCTTAGGATCTCACAAGAGTATTTTATTACGACCGGTATCGAGGATCAAATCCTCATCATCAGGTAAGGTCTAAAAATAGAGAGGAAAAACGAATGAGCTCATAACTAATAAGTGGGTTTAAACATTTTAATATGAAAGTTGTCAAATATCAAGAACTCACCCGTAATTACTCATCTATTTAAGACTAAGCTAATAGAATTATCCCAGGGTCGGTGTAAAAACAAGTATGCGAGTATTTTTTAAAATACATAAAAAATATAAAAAAACAATAGTTTCAACAAAAAGTTGATGTCAAAACACATAAACAAAAGTAGGTCTAAAACTATTAATAAAATTATTAAAATATTTCACGAACGGACGAACAATTAAGACAAACAAATTTAAAAACTTTTTAAAAAACCCTACAAGCACTAAAATGATCACAGTTTAATCGATAAAATGTTGAGTAAAAAACAAAATAGAATTATTCAAAATACAACATTTATAACTAACCCTATACCTGTAGAGGCTAGCATTAGTAAGTTTATGTCACTTACCTATATTGGAAATATTTCTTATAAAGTCTCCAATATCCTCAAAAACCACTTCAAAATTTCTTTTAAATCCTCCAACTCAATTAGTAACTTTTTCATCAAGAATAAAGATAAAGTGGACATCATGGATCAACCAGGCATATATGAACTCAGTTGTAAGTCTTGCCCAGCCAAATATGTAGGTAGAACCTTTCGTAATTTTAGGACTAGACTTAAAGAACATTTAAGATGTTTGAATACTGCCACAACCGGCTTCTCACATTTTGCCACCCATCTAGTAGAGTCCAATCACGATTTTGACTCAGGGGATGGCTTTAGGGTACTCCATATTTGCCACAACAAGTTGATATTAAATAATTTGGAGAACCTAGAAATATTTAGATTAAGAAAAAGTAACAATGCATTATCACTAAACTCACAAGTTTTTTCCGAATCCACACCCACGTTCTAAGTTCTTTTTTAAAAATCTACGTTTCCCTTAAATTACCCCCCCCCCCCCTTTTTACTTTAAAATTTCCCTATGAAATTATTAGTTATACTTATCTTATTCCTTATTTTATTCTGTCTCTTTTTCCATTTTCATTTTTCAGCACATTACTTCAAAAAAATAATTAACCAAATCAATAGTTTTTCTCTCTTTTCATTTTAACACCATTTCCTTTTCCGTTGATTGTTACCAACTCCTTAATTTGAATATTAGTACACCTAAAATTATTTTCCAACGCTAATGCTAGACTCTACTTTTAACAATAATAATTTATTTATTTCATTTTGTTTATTACGTACAAATTCAAACAATTCAGTTTATAAACCTATATTATTATTAAGAAACATTTATTTTTTCGCCAACGCCATCTATTAGCCGATGGTCAAAATATTTAAATTTGACAACCTCTAAAACTGTTATCTTAAATATTAGAATGGTTAATTCGTCTATTTATATCTTGAGGGCGTTAATCAGTTATTAATCTAAATAAAATTTAATTCCTGTAGAATTATAAACACTTGTCCAAGAACCCATTTTAGTGCTTGTAGGGTTTTTTAAAAAGTTTTTAAAAAGTTTTTAAATTTGTTTGTCTTAATTGTTCGTCCGTTCGTGAAATATTTTAATAATTTTATTAATAGTTTTAGACCTACTTTTGTTTATGTGTTTTGACATCAACTTTTTGTTGCAACTATTGTTTTTTTATATTTTTTATGTATTTTAAAAAATACTCGCATACTTGTTTTTACACCGACCCTGGGATAATTCTATTAGCTTAGTCTTAAATAGATGAGTAATTACGGGTGAGTTCTTGATATTTGACAACTTTCATATTAAAATGTTTAAACCCACTTATTAGTTATGAGCTCATTCGTTTTTCCTCTCTATTTTTAGACCTTACCTGATGATGAGGATTTGATCCTCGAAACCGGTCGTAATAAAATACTCTTGTGAGATCCTAAGGACCACCTTTGTTTGATTTACCTTTTTGAACTTATAACTCACACATGGCTACCACCTTCAACTTTAATTTATTTAAGATATTCTTGAAAAAAATATATATTTTCAACAATATATCATTATTAAAACTTACCTTATAAAATCAGATGGCCAATAACATAATGTGATGTTTGTTTATTTTCAAAAGTTGGGGCTTTAACACGAGGAGAGTTTACAGCTCCTTCCAATTACAACTTCGTCTCCACCTCATGGCACTTTATTTCGCCGTCCTTGGCCGGTTCTGTATGTTCGAGTTCTTCTATCTTCTTTTCTATCTCTCTTATTTTCTTCTCTACAGAATTTCCACATCAGCAGAGATTTCGATTTTTAAAGAAGACATTTCGGAAGAAAAGGAAGAAATATTAGACGAAAATTTATTTTCCATAGAAGACATTTTGTTTTCCGAGTCGGAAGAAATTTCATCTTTTAAAGAGGAAATATCCGAAAAAACTTTAGTTTCTAAACAAGAGATTTCGTTTTTTACGGAAGAAACATCAGAAGACACTTTTTCTTCAAAAGAAGAAATATCGGACGAAACTTTACTTTCTAACGAAGTAATATCACTTTTTATAGAAGAAACTTCTGAAGAAACTTTATTTTTCAATGAGGAAATATTAGAAGAAATATCGGTTTTCATAGAAGTCATTTTACTTTCCATATCGGAAGAAATTGAAGAAATAATAGCAGAAGATGCATCATCCGAAAATAGATACATTTCCGGATCCAATCCTTCACTTCCTTAAGACGTTCTGCCAGTTCTGCCTTCTTCCCTATCGTCTCCAACTCACGATCTTCTAACTCCCGACGTAGCTCGGTCACTTTTAAATCGCACAGTCTTTTAGCCATTATTGTCCACTATTTATTTACACTATTCCACTTCTCGACCCCAATGTGATGTTTGTTTATTTTCAAACAACAGTTTATTTATTAATAATTTATTTAAACACTTATTTATTTTATAACACAACTATTTTAATTTATATATACTTCGAATGTCTTTAAAGTGATCACTATTTATATTCACCACTGTCCATCTACTAATTACTATTTATCTTCACTGTCCATATAACAACTGATAACTGATGGCTCTCCTCCACCAATTTATATACAAATTGGTGGTCTAGAATGCTCCCCCACCAAAATTGCCAGATGGTACCAGAAACGTTATCACGTTATATTTAGACTAGAAATAGTATCTCGTTGACTTTGGAATGTTCGCGAAAGAGAGGGACTTGGAGTATTAGAGCATGACTGAATAATGAAATGGCTCACATTACAATAAATAAGTATCATTTAATTCATAGAATGACCTAGATTAAAATAAAATCAAGTTGGTTGTCGCTGTCGACCAAATTAAAAATAAATCTCACAAGACGACAAATGACATTTGAGTAAGAGGTGATTGTGTCGAAATAACGGTTCCAACCGTTACAAGCAACAATAAAATATTTTTTAGGGTACATTATTTTTATTTTATGTGTGTATTTTTCATATTAATATTTATTCGCAAAACAAGTGCCTTATTGGTACTTATTGAGTATTAATATTTATTTATTGAAATTGTTATTTAGATTATTTTGAAACTTGTATTATTGAAAAAAATATATCAAGTGTTAATAATTTAAGATTGTATAGTGTATATCCTCGATAAAAAATCAATATCTTGTATTTTTTTTCTGAATACAACATTTGCTCAACTCACCCTAAGGTAAAGTGTCATAATGCTAATATCACAGCTTATACAATACAGCTAAAACACTCTCTTGGCGGCAACGGTTTGCGTCGATTTCGTCGCGCATCGCTTAAGCTCCGCCTTCGAAGGGAAAAGACGGTTTTGGTGTTCAGAAGCGTACTTAGGTAAGGTGTTGAGTCGTGCGTATAATTTCGTTGATTGTATAATTTCGTGGAGCCTATAATTTCGTTGATTTTGTTTGAGTTTAAGGTACTGTTATTATTTTGGTGACTCTTTAGCTATGAGTAGAATGAGTGAAAAAAAAGACATCATTCTGTTTGTGCAGTCAAAAGCTGTTTTAATAAGGGTTATACCTGCAAGAAAACATTCTTTAGTTTTCCCAAGGACCCAAACCGATAAGTACCACATTATAAGAAATTTTCATTGTTAAAAATATAATTTATACAGGGTATCCCATTAGTGCGTTATTGTTCATTATTTGGTTGTAGACACGCAAGAAAGTTTTAAATAAAAGTTATATGGATTTGAAAAATACCTACATATTTTAAAAATATCTTTGGATATACAGGGTGTCACGTTTTTGCCTGGCAAATTAAAATGTATGTTTTTTAAATGGAACACCTTATATTTTATTTTATGATAAAATTATTAACACCCTAAATTATTGTAAAGACGAATTGATACAGAAAAATTTTATCAGGTATGTGTGTGGTTACCTTTTAATAAAAGCCTTGCGGATCCACTCCTCTGCGATACCTGTCTTAAATATAACAAAGATCACGTTGAATTAGATGATTTTTCTTTTTATTGCTTTTTAAAGGCATATGATAACGCCAATCCAGATACATTTGGAAATCTGCAACTGTCAAATGATGAATTTGTAGAACTAATATTCAATATTGAAAAGATATTTCAAAATAATTTTGAAGAATTGGCTACAAAAAATAACATTTGTACCACACTTTTAGAATTAATTAACCCAATACCCTTTAGTCATCCATGCTAACGTTTTCCAAAAGAATAACTTATTTTATTGTATGTTTAATCCCAATAACTAAAAAATATACTGACAATTAGTTTGACAGAATTGTCATTTATTTAAATTTTTTAAAATAATAGCAGTCGGTTGATCAAAATATGAACGGTGATTGGCGAATTTATTTTTTTTTTCAGTGTTCTCACTACCTAGAATGGATATGAAATATATTCGTTCAATTGAAGGCAATAGCATACTTTTTCGTTTTGTAATCTGTGCATGGATATTAGCCAATCTATGCACATACTACAAAACGAAAAAGTATGTTATTGCGTTCAACTACGAATATATTTCATATCCATTTTAGGTAGTGAGAACACTTTAACAAAATTAAATCTACAAATCACAGTTCATATTTTGGTCACCCAACTCCTATTATTTAAATTTTTTTAAATAAGTGACAACTAATTGTCAATATATATTTTAGTTATTGATATTAAATATACATTAAAATTTTTGTGTAGACTCGATAAATAATAGCATTTTTGTTTTTATTGTGTCCACATTTAAAAAAAAATAAATTTTAATCAAACTACATGATACTAATTTAATTACGAGTATTAAAACTAAAGTCCTGAAAGTTTCGGTGAAGATGAGGACAGAGCATCTGCCTTCCACGCGAAAAGCCCGGGATCGAATCTAGGCCGAGGACTAATTAATTTTTCATGTTAATTTTATTTTATAAATTAGTCAACTTCGTAAATTATTTTAAAATTAGTTATTTTGTCTAAATAACCTAAAATAATTTTTTAAATTTGTAGATTTTCGTTAGTGGGTCGTAGAAAAAATATACTGACCATATCGAGTGGATTGTTCATATCACAATCAGACGATTGAGTACTCCGCATACGACGTCGTGCTCAAACTTCGTCTTTGTGTGATATTGCTATCATATCCACCCTTGTTGAACAAACTATAATTTATTTGTTTTCTTGGTTTAAACCAAAACTTAAGTTTTACATCAGAAATAGGAACTAAATTAATTTACTTTTCAAGTTTTCTTATAAAAATCGATATTACTTTCTCCAAGTACAAATTTAGTACCTACCTAAAATAAGTACTAATTATGTAATATCGTGTAATATTGTAATTCAAATTTCACATTACTATAAAGTTTCAAAATTCCCTACTTCGGTATGGTCAGATAAAAATTGAATATATTATATTAATAAAAACTGTCAAAGTATTACTTCTACAAATCTGTATTTCAATTAATAAGAATACATCTAAATATAACCAATATTGTTAAAATAAAAGCACAAATTCTTTATAATTCCAAAATACCATAGAGTTCCCAGACCTCAGTCGAAGCATTCGTTTATCTAGGTATAAACCCTTTGCGCGAAGAGTAACACTTGCCAGAGACACGGGGTACCACTTGATTTGCATCCACGAGCGTGACACAATTCTTTAACAATTGAAGCCCTTGGTGTAAAAAGGATCCAAGCCACAATTTGTCGTGAAGTGACTGTTTTAGATCAAAACATTTGTTAACGAGGATTTTACTAGCCACATACAAATTATTTTACCTCTAATCCGAAAGATGTGCTATTTTTCGTAATATTTATATTTAAATAATGTTTCTAATTATATTTGACAGATTTAAAACAAATTAAAAATTTAATTTCCCAAAACTTACTTAATATGGCATGTAACCAACCTTATTACGCCAAGGTTTTCAATTTTTTCAATAATAAAAAAATTGTTTAATCCGGGCCCGACTTTTCCCTCGAATCTAACAGAGATAGCACCATTCCGTCTTGCTTGGTTCTCGACCGCCAGATCAAAGACGCCGACACGGAGTTGTGGAGCTGTATTGTATAAGCTGTGCTAATATCCCCATTTCTCGACCTTGGATACGGTTTTTATAATGGCTTTTATACCTTTTTACTACCATGTTTGTCCATAGTGTGACTTCTGGCATAACCTAAGTTGAAGAGATCGTCTCCACTTTACCGTCCTCTCACACACACCTGTAGTTTTTATTTACCCATTTGTAACGCTCCTGTTTTTCACACGTTCACTGTCCTAATGGTATTTTTCTGCAAACTGTTACATGTCGCCACTTAAATTTGTGTGCTCCATATGTGGTTCGCAGGACTAGATATACGATCTACGTCCTACGACCTATATGTGAGTCGTAAAATAAAACCTTGAATATTTGGCAACGTTTCGCAATCAGTACGTGTTCTGTGTTTCAGCCCGCCAAAATTGTTTGGTAGTATTTCTTGAGCGTGCAAACAGGTATGCTGTTACTCAGTTGAAAGTGTTTCTTTCTAAAAACACGGCCATGTCCGGAATAAAACGTAAACTAATCCAAAGAGAGTTGGAAGATATCGTGGAAAATCTATCCGAAATAAGTTCTGCCAGTGATTTTGATTCAGACGACAGTATGGCAGACCCGCATTACGGAAATGAAGATGGCGTTTCAAGTTCTAATGAAGAAACGGATGATAGTGACATTCAAGATGAAAGTGAGCAAGAAACTAGTGAAGTTTCTGAAGATGAAATGAATGAGAATGATCCCGATTTCTGGTCGTCAACCATACTCTCGTTTTCAAGATTTACATTTAGTGCAGAAGGTGGAACAAACATTCAAATTACTCAAGATATGGAACCCATAAATATTTTTAGTTTATTTATAACTGACGATGTTATTGAGCTAATGGACGAACAAACAAATAATTATGCTTTAGAACTTCAACTCAAAAAACGTTTAGTACGCTCAGCAAGAATTTCTAGATGAAATGATATAGACAAAGAAGAAATGAAAATATTTATTGAGAAGTAATTACAACTTTGATTTTTATAGTGATGTCTGAATATGATATGATTGTTTGTTTTAGGTATGCTACTGCTTATGGGACTTATAAACTTCCCTACTATAGAATGTTACCGGAAAAACGACCCATTGCATTACTATGAACTTTTCCACCGACTTCCTATAAAGTATAACCGTTTTACATTGTTGATGAAATGTTGGCATTTCGAAGACAAAACAATACCTTCATAAGGCCGCTTGTCAAAAATTGCACACTTGTTGAATCTTGTTAGAAATATCCTAAACAATGCGGATCCTCTTGGCAACACAGTTGTTGGCAGTTGACAGTAATTAGTTTGTTCCATGTTGGACTGGGCGTACTAAATCATGTGAGTAATCGGCAAAGAGTTTTATTGCATACATTCTATGTTTTTCGGGAAGTTAGTTCTCTCTAAAAAAAATAGATGCTTTTGCTCTTAATTCGGTAGATTTAAAAACAATATATCTTTTTTGACCCTTAAGGCTGCCCATGTAAAAATAATGTTGGGACCCTCTACTTTTAAGATCCTAATATAAAATTTAAAGTTATATTTAGGAATTTGTTAAAACTCGTGCAAAAATTATAATTATATAACCATTTTGTATGTTATTTGCAAGTGATTCTCATTTATTTCAACTTAAGGATGCAATATATAAAAAAACTGTGTTTGGTTTCACAGTTGACAAGGATGACATGTCTAATAAGATTAGTACCCGTGCCGTAATGCATAAAATATGTTCCACAAGAAATGCATTGAATTTTATAGCTTCAAAGTTAAACCGAAAATTCTAAAAAATCAATATTCTTCTTGACTAGGAGAAATTATTAAGTAAAACTAAAACCACAGGTCGATTGGACCTTTCATTCTAGAAATACCGCACATGCTCACATATGACTAGATGCGTTTTTTCGACTAAAGAGTGTTCGAAAATCTGGAGAAACGTATTAAACAGAAAGCGACCTCAGTAATTGTGTACCATTGATTTCATAGAAGTAAAAGTAACCATGCATCCAATACACTTTAATTTTAATGTCATTTTATCAAAACTATTAAACTGATTACTTAGTACACTAAATAATGTAATGCATCCATCATACTTACTAAAATGGATCACCCTATATAATTCCCGATAAATAATTAATAATTTTTTTGTGAAAACTCCTACCTAAGTAAAGACAATTTGTGAACACAAACAACAAACTTCGGTGTACCTAACTTTGAACGCGGAAAAGAGTCATTAAATTAATTTAAAAGGATTATTAAAAGTCATCCGAAGACACTGTTTACTTTTACATTAGACGATATTGAAAATCATTTATTTTACTCTATGAAAACTTTAATGCATAGTTTTTCCTTCGATTAAACTGATGAGATGAACTACTTCAAGTTTACTCCACTAACTGCCAAAGTTATGAATTAGTGATAGAAGCGATGCTATAATTTGAAATCGATAAGCATTTAAACGCCGCCATCTAAGGGATTGAATGCAACTGTGGATAAACGGTAAAATGACTTTTAATGAATATGAAGCGATTGAAGTTTACTCTGTAAGTTCTATAAACTAATTAATAATGTTTCAAGTATTTTATTACTTATCTATAATACTATTCTATTATTACCTATGGTTTCTGCTTTCACGTTTTGTTGACCTACGTTTTATAACATACCTTTATCTACTCCTATTAATTTATATATTAATTATTCAACTGCTTTTGAGCATTTAATAGTATCAATAAATAAATAGCGTGAATTTTAATAGTGAGTTATTATAACTCATGCTGGGCTCCTACGATAATTCGGCATATAAATAGTGTGCGCAGTAAATTCTTGGAAATTTTAAAGTCGATAGATGTTCCATTGGCGTAAAATGTTAGAAAGATTTTTTAATAACTGGAAAGGAATGAATAATAATTAAAAGATTTTAAAATTATTAAATTGTCAACGGCTCTCAGTAGGCGGAACACTCAATTATTACATTGAGGGGAGTAATGTCATTTGATATTTTAACAAGATAATTTTGACCTTTTCAAATCAATTTCTAATAATAGTGCTAAAAAAAGACGAATTTAGATAGTGAAGATGAGTTATTATGTACACCTTCAGAAATAAGAGAGATAGCTAATAATGCAATACAGAATTTATTACCAGAAAAATCAAAAAACAAGTATAAAGGTGTATACTAAAATTTTTAAGATTGGTGTAACTCGTTTACAAAAAATGTACCTTTGGCATATTTTAATGAACTTAGCAATAAATATAAAGCATCGTATTTATGGACTTTCTGCTCCTTGCTAAGAAGCACACTCAACATAAATAATGGAATTAATATTGAGAATTATTCAAAATTACGTGCGTTTCTTAAACGTCAATCAGAAAAACATATTCGCTCCGTGCGCGACCGCAGCGCCAATTTGTTTTGGTATTAATGGACTATTTCTGTGTATACGGACAAATACAATTTTTAATAGAATTCGTCATTAAAAAGTATGTATGTTAGTTTTAATAGAAGTATTTGGATTAGTAAAACAAGTAAAACATTAATTTATTATTATTATATATTTTTAACGCTTAAATTAAAGAAAATTATGTATAATCAATGAAAATCAATAATAAAATATAGGCAGGCAACAGTATTTACTGGAAAATGTATAAGAAGTCTAATAAGTTGTCATTGAAGAATTAGCTTGTTCTGTCAAAATAGAAAAATACCATTTAATAATAGCATGAAGTTAAAATGTATAAAAAAAGGATCGCTATTTATATTTTCATTTTTGTTCGAAAGAAAACATAGAATGAATGATTAAAACTGGTTTCTCATCAGTAAGTCACAAAATTATATTCCATTCACATATAATAATCAAAGGCAGAAATCTTGAAATCTAGTCCTTGCTGAATGAACATTTAAGAATAAAGGGACATTAAAGAACATCGTAAAATAATAATTTATTGTTTATTTAAAACCTTTCAAGTTTCTGATGTCTACTATTTACAGCATTACTGTTATTATTACAAAAATAAAGGTAATTTTTCTTCTTATTGTACATCTATCCATTTATTTCTTTGATTTAATTTCCACTTTGCTACTGAAATTTTTTATATAAGTTTCACTGTTTTTTTTTTGCTAGTATTTTTACAATTGTCAACACAGCAACTCCGGTCGCTTATTGTATTGTTTGTACCTACTGTTTTGAAAAAAAGTAAAATGTATACGTGTATTTAATATGCCAAAATTACTAAATATCGCCCTAAAATGCACGAATTATCCGCAGCTAGCGCTAGTATCGCTTTTGCTTCCCTTTCCATGACTTTGCACGGAGCGAATAGCTAAAAAGGCAAAAAAATTTACGCCAAAACAACTTAATAATTTCATAAATAAAGCTCCTGATGAGAAAAATCTAGCGTCAAGTAATAGCTTTTACAACGATTCAAACGTTTTTATCATCTAGACAATTATATAATCCTTTCTCGATACTTGTATCTTAGTATTTATTATTATAGTCGTAGATAAAGTATAGTATTCAACTTGCGGTAATGGTCATAACTCACTTGATGAATTACAGCACTCGCCTGCGTGAGTTATGACCGACTATTATTGAAGCTTGGTTTTTCTTTGAAATGATACAAAAAAAATTCGGTTTTAAAATGTTAAATATAAAATAGGAAACAAAATACATTTTATGGCTCTATTTTTTTGTGAAGAGCACATTTCGTAATAGCTATGCCACAGTTTGCACAGTACGTCATAATTTTGTGGAGCTTTAGTTGATGGCACTGGGCTAAAATCTGCTGCGGTAGGGGTACCTGATATCTTAGCAGTGGCGTGTGTACATTATTAAAATATTTTAAATCGAACATATTGATAAACTTTAAAATAATAAAACAAGTAAAAGTTTAAATAAATAATATATTTTAATTTAATTTGTATAATTTTAAACATTTTCATCATCTTCATCTTCCAAGTCGGAAATATCGGATTCCCACTCATCGGATGACCACGTGTTTACACTAAATATGAAGGAATCTGTAAATTTATCCTCATATTTCGCGGAATGGTTCACCACGTTTGCCCATTCCTCCGGCGTTATGCTTCGGAATTTTTCTCTTGCCAACTTTTCAACATTATCCAACTTGAATGTTGTGTTATGTTGACCCAACCAATTTTTTACTGTGGCCCATATTTTTTCTATGGGATTTAATTCGAGATGATAGGGAGGTAATCGTACAACTTTGTGTCCATGTTCTTCGAGAAGATCGTCCAAAAGAAATTTCGGTGAGGTCGGTGAACTTTTATTAATGTGTACAGTTCTGATTTGGTCATTTTAACATCATGTGGTATATTGTTTTTAACGAGCCAGTTAATTAAATCTGCTTTTTTGGTCTGCGTTATAATCGATTTTTCAGACTTTATATTATGATAACTTGCATTATCGATTACAAGTACAGACCTTGGAGGAAGATTTGATAGTAACTGCCTTCTAACCCATTGGGAAAAATTTTTCCAGTTCATTTCATCACGATAATCTTCTGTATTTTTGCCTGAAGAAAAGTAAAAAAGAATTTATATTTTTCATAATAATTTTTGTATGATACTTAAACTTACAAAAAAACTCTTAAATGAAATAATTGTTTAGTTAAACAAAAATTATTAGGAATTTTAAATCACTTAAAAAATAATCTGTTTTTAGAAGAAATATTTCTTCAAGATGATAAGACTTATTATAATAATCCTAAGAAAAAGTTATTACTAAAACTTTCCCTTTTATAATAATAAAGGATTAAGTATAGGTAAAGATCTTTCAACTAAACTGAAGATAATAAAATCAACCACTACATTAAGTACTTAAATTGCTTGTTAATTAGATACTTTAACAGTTTAAATTAAATTTAAGCTGATCATAACTTTCGATTGTTAAGCATCATGAATTTTTATGAAGTAGATAAAGACGCAAATAATAAACTATTTTCTATAAAAAATAGATTATTACCTGAAGTAAATATCAACAGTTCATTTTCTACAAAACCATCCGTACTCCCTTGCTCATTGGAGTTTTGAATTTGCCTTTGCCATCGGTCCATCCTTTCGAATGTGTATGACTACTATGTAAATAGGTTTCATCACAATAATAAATAGTTCTGCCCTCTTGCCGATAATGTATTAAGGATTTTAAATAATTTGTCCTCTTATTCCTAATGTCGCAGGATTCCAACAGAACAGATCTGTTGTCTTCATTTTTTTTCCACCTGAAAAAATAAACATTTTACTTTTATACGTATAAACATTGACTATGAGAAATTAATTATTTTGGTATTATTTTATTTTGATTTTTTTAGATAACGTTATTTATACCTACTTAAAACCCATGTTTAATAATATTTTCCTAAGTGATGAGATGCTGCCCCGGAATTTAAAATAACAATCCTCCATTTTTTGTAATATAACTAAAATAATATTTATATTAAACACGTTGCCATTATAATCAAAATAGTAACTTACAATTTAGAGTTGGTAGTCTTTTCTTAATAATATGAAAATCATGGATTATACCTCAGAGTATTTCCAACTCTTCAGGCCTTATAGATTCTACAACTGTACTTCTTTTTGTATATACTCTTTGTGAAAATGAAGTACTAACTACACTTTCTACTTCACTAGCCATCTTCTTAATTCTAGAATAACTGCTTCTAGAAATCCCTGTAGCAGCTAAAATTCTCTCTCTGTATTTGTATAATGGTATTTGAATACCATGTTCAGCCTCGTTTTTCATAAAAATATCGAGCTCTATGACTAAATAAAACATAAAAAAAAATTCAAAATAAAAAAGTTTAAAATATGCAGAAATATACGTATCAATACCATGAAATGGTACTTACGTTTCTACGTTTTTACGTTTTCCTTTTACATAGAACATCATCTTTAACTTAATCATTTAGATACTTAACATATAAATAACTCCTCATAGACTATTGATAAAATATGTGAGTGATTGGAATCAGAGGAAACCTTAAATTGAATTTTCCATTAAAATTCTTTTCTGACAAAGAGCTCAGCAATTCGGGAAAACATCAAATAAAACGTTTCCAATTCGGCTCGTCGGCGAAAAGTGGAGTTTTTCATAGTAGGAAAACTGGAAAGTGGGTCAAACAAATGTTTTAATTTTCCCTCAACAGTGGCACAAAAGAAAACATGTCAAGATTAATTTTAACTTGACAAGGGACGAAGACGAGGATAAGCAACGTTTGTTTTTGTTTGCAATCCAGTGCCCGAAAAAGCTACTTGTAGGGAAAGAATATATTGAAAATGCGTTTTCCATTATAAAGAAACAACAAGAACAGCTGGAATCAACGGATTGTGAGGGCGAAGGACCAAACAAGTGAATTTTAGGGATATATGTAAAAACATTAAGCTTACTCTAAATCTAATATGCTGTCAAAATTAATGGGATTTCAAACTCTTTGATCAGGATGGTGGAAATAATTTTGTGTTTATACATTCTCATCTGAATTATGTACAGAGTGATACGTTACTGTACCAGAATTATCTTCTACATTAGTACAAATAATTCATGATCTCGTTCGTTTTATAATACACGTATGTTTGTTCTATTTAGAATAATATTGATACGGAAAATCTCTAGTTAGTGAAATTATATATCAAAGTATAATTGTCACTACCAAAGTTTTCGAATTCTAGCAATTTAATTGAGCAGAATATCAGGCAAGAAAGGTAAGAAACTTGGTTTAGATCCTGAAATATGCAATTTTTTGAAATGTGAAAATATAATAATAATAATAATATTAATAATAATAAATTGCCTTTATTTGCTTGTAATATACATTGCACATAAACATCATGAGGCGAAGTCTAGCTTGCGCTACTCAACTTAACCTCAACATAAATATAAATTTAAAATAATCAAAAGGTATCCATCATTTACAATATAAAAAAAATAAGAAATTTAATATACAATTAATTTATGATTAAAAAATGTTAACCCTGTATTTAACCTAAACTGAAATCAATGGAACTTAAAATATAATTAAATAAGGAAAAATGTTTGAAATTAATAATATATTAACGTTAGCACTGTATTCATTGCTCAACTGCTAGCAACGTTTTATAATTTTGTTTTAAAAATGTCAGAGAACATGTCCTAATTTCCCTAGGTAGACTGTTATATATTGAAATGGCGTTATATGTGAAAGAACTTTTGAAAAATGATAATCGGTAATTCAGAATCGTTAAGTTGTGTGGATATCTCAAATGTAAACTGTGCAGATCTTTCCGATATATCAATTTATTTGTTAAGTATATGGGAGTTGAGGTTAAAAGAATTCGAAATACCGTGGCCGCCATCTGATATTTAAATAAATTTCCTATATTGAGCCAGCTAAGTTCTTTAATTTTATTTGATATTCTATCATACTTTCTGATACCAAATACAAAACGACAACAACAATTTTGAATCTTTTGAAGTCTGTATTTGGTTATTTGATCCAAACAAGGATAGTAAATTAAAAGTCCATAATTTAGGATGGACAATACAAGACTTTCACAAAGCAACTTACGTAATTTGAAACTCAAAATACCTCGATTCCTGTATAATTGACGAATAACCAGATACGATTTTTGACTAGAAGCGAAACATAGTCCTGAAACCTTAATTTGCAGTCATAAATAATGCCTAAGTTTTTGACACTTCTACATGATTTTAGAGGTTCATTTTGAATGAATAACTTAAGGTTCTGTTGCACATTATGTTCTATATTTTTAGGACAAAATAATATTGTATGACATTTACTGGCATTTAGTTTAAGGTTATGATTCATAGAAAATGTATATACTGCATTTAGATCTGAATTCATGTTTTACGAGGCTATATCTACTTCACATGGGTCAAAGGAATAATATAGTTGCGTGTCGTCAGCAGAAGAGTGTATATTTACATGCTCCAATAATTTATAAAGGTCTGAAATATATATGGAAAACAAAAGGGGACCAAGAACAGAGCCTTGGGATACTCCTGATGTTACACACATAAAGTTAGATAATTTCTCTAACGTTGCTTTTTGGTAGCGGTTACTTAAATAAAATTTGAAAAATCTTAGTGAAGTTTCATCGAAACCAAAATATTTGAGTTTGGCACAAAGAAGCTGATGATCTATAGTGTCAAACGCTTTAGAAAAGTCAAGCAGAGTAACTATTGTAGCTTTTCCTTCATCCATTGATCTTATAATGTTATCTGTTAAATCTAAGAGTAATTTGTAGTACTAAACCCCTTTCGAAAACCTGATTGTTTAGTGTTTACAATATTATTAGAAAATACATATGTATATATTTGTTCACTAATTACTTTTTCTATAATTTTGCACAACTTATTGGTAGAGGCGTGGAGGGTATTTTATTTCCTGGATGCACACTTTTTTAATAAGGGACACAAGTAAGGAACGCAGCCTAGCAAAAGAGAGACACATAAGCAGCAGCAATTGGTTAAAGTAAGCCAAGAACATTTTTGAACCGATTAAGTCTCCAGGTTTGAATAGAATATTTCGTACCCTACTTTAGCGGATACAGAAAAGAAGCACGTAAAAATCGGATATTCTGAAGCAGTCTGTAACTTGGATATATATACCAGAATCATAGAGAAGGTGTCCTTAGTTAGAAAAGAAAAAATACCACACATCCTTAATCCTTCCGACTAATCAACCTCACGTCATTTGTATTAAAAACAATGGATTTAGTTATATAAAAACAGAAATCCTAGAGAGAGAGCCACATCATAGAAATCTATGATTCACTGACAAACAAAAAAAAAATGATTGAGCGTGACTTCTTAGGCATAGAAAGAGCATTTGACAACACGCCATACAAATCTGTCAAAAGAGCACTCGCAGTACGAAAAAGATAAATCGTATTCTATTATTTAAGAACCTCTCCGCCATCTGTTTCAATATTTAGATAAAAACTTGTCCAAGATCATTTAGTAGACCAATTTGACCTAATTACGAAAAAATTAAAAATTTGCAATTTCTGCAAATTTTCATACATTTTGGGCTATCGAAAAATATACTTTAAAATCAGTAATATTTTTTTTGTGGGATTTTGAATACTGGTACTAAAGTTTTAGCACTTCGTAAGCTTTTTCGATGATATCGCCTATCCTGTGTACTTGATCTATTGTCGAGTGTTTGTTTCTAAAACCAAATTGATGCGAAGGGATCAGATTTTTATTTTCAATTATTGGTTTTAGTAGTAGTTTTTCAAATAACTTAGATTTTATTGGTAACAATGATATAGGTCTATATGATACTTTATTCAGAGGTTTTCCTGGCTTAGGAATTAGGACAACTTTAGCCGTTTTCTACGCATCTGGTATATATTTGCGAAATGCTGCATTTATGAGATATGTCAATTTAACAATAACTTTCCGTGATAGTTTCTTTAATATTTCTCCAGTAATAAGGTCATATCCAGGGGCTTTCTTTGAGTTGATGTTTGTCTGAATTTCTTTCATAACTTCATTGGCAGTAACTAGCTTAATAATTTCAAGTTGTTCCATATTATGGATGCTCCCATTAGAAGTGTCTTGATTTTCATCTAATTGTAGGTGGTCAGCGAAAATATTAGCTTTTTGTTGATTGTTTCTTGCCCATTTGTTATCTGCTATTCTGATAGAAGGACAGTGTTTACACGAATTTTTCATCTTTTTAGTTGCCTTCCAGAGTGATTAATCAGTTTCTTTATCATCTGTTAGTCCTACTAGGTATCTGTTGAAGGATTCTTCTTTGTGATTAAGGATTTCTCTTCTTAGTCTTTGGGTAACCCTATTTAATATATTTTTATCTTCTGGTGATCTTGTCGTTTTTTGGTATTTTCATTCGTATGTTCTAGTTATGGTCATTTTAAAAATTTAAAATTTGGAATCGTACTTCAATTACGTTAAGAAAATATGGCGTATTGTGCGAATTCGACCTAAAAGTTATTATGACTAAGGAAATCTACGTATTTTACAAATACCTTTTTATTAAGTTGAATTAACTTCAATTTCACGACATATTAGTTAATTAGTTAACTTTACCTATTTAAAGAAATAATAACATAGGTTTTATAAAAAATGTATCTATAGGTAAATATAACATATTTAGGTCACGTTGTTCTGCACTTGAGATTTTAGACGTTTCACTTTACGATAAAAATCGGAAGTATAACGATATGATTTATTATTTTTCGGACTCATTTTATTAATTATTTTTCGCACTCATTTAAAGCTCTACCTACACCACACGTAAATTAAGATTACGACTGTAATGGTTTTTTAAAATGGCCGAAATTCTTAAGAATAATGACGAAGACAGTAACTGAACAACCTAGTTGTTAAAATAACCTAAATAATATAAATTTTACAAATAGGTCATGTATGACTCTTTTTAAATTGGTGGTTTTTAGTCGAATTTACTTTGTGGTAGATTTTTCAGGTAATTGCTACAACAAAGTTAATAAATATTTCTTCAAGATGACTTATAGGTCAACTAAATGAGTATTCGACTATTTGGTTGAAATTAGGTAGATAAATAGGTACAATTTTGCTACGATCTCGACCTAATATTACTTTAAAGGAGAGTAAATAAAAGCGGCCAAATAGGTTACTATGGAGGCATAAAATTACGTAGAATTTTTAACCAAATCTACCTAGTTGGATATTCTACTATAAAGACGATTTTTAGTTGCCAAACAGGTAGATATTACCTAAATATGGCACCTATATTTACTACAAAGGAAATTTAACTTTGAAGTAATTGTTGGTTATTTTTTTTTAGTAGTTTTTCCCTTGCTGATATGGTTAAAGTTACTTTTAAGCAGATTTGTGTAAAAAGTAGATTTCTTGGTATAATTTACGTAAATTTAAATATAAATTAAAACCGTTTGGTAAATTTACATTAGAGGTATATTTTTCTAGTCAATTTTACGTAATAATTACCTCAATAAGTAAATTCGTCTTTACCAAAGTCGAGTTATAACTAATGTTATAGAAAATGTTTGCTGAGTTATTATTGAGTTTTATTAATAGTAACTTTTTATAGTAAATTTTGTAGATGCAGCATTTTATTTTCCGGTTATGTAGATATTGAAACAGTCCAATTACTTATAATAGATCATTACATTACTAGTGTGAATATTTGGGAGTCGAATTACTGAAAATCAACTCATAGCCATAAAAATTTAAAATTTGTTTGATGCCAAAATTATAAATGATTATTTCTATATACCAAATACAAAAAATACTTTTCTCAGAATATTTCTAAAGTCCTAAAATAAATAAAAAATTTCAGTCATCAGAATTTTATTATTAACAACAGCCTTATTTAATTTTGAATTCCACTTTTCTCTTATTAAAACGTAATTACTGGTTACTTGTAAGTAATTTGCCATTTTAAACCTTCAAACTTTCGCAAGCTATATTTCTTTATGAAATTGTATAGTGACCCAACAACGCTCACTGTTTCTTTCTCCTTTTAGACGCAATTCAATAAACCAGCCAAGTTTTTACGAGCATTCATTGTTCATAAGGGTCTCGTATAAAATTGAGAAACACATTTCCGTTTTTATCAGCTTTCCTATCAAGGTGATCAGTCAGGGATGGACTCAAAATCTATTCAAAAGTTAATGTTAAAAAAATACATTCTTCGAATATTAGTAACAATTTTATTATTTACTAAATATGTACAAACTAATAAAGACATACACTTTATTTACTTATTTATTTATTATTTATTTAACATACATCAATCTACAGCTTTTCTATTTACATAGTGTGAAAAATACAGCATTTACTCGTATATAGTATTTGTTATAGGATTATAGCGTTCTTAAAATAGGGCCAGGCGCTAAATGAGTCACAGCTTGGTGAGGTGATGCAGCGTGAGTTACGACGAGTTTATGACGGGAAAAAACTACTAGCGCGGGTTCGGCGCAAAATAAGACTCACTTTAAGTCACGGCGAGACCGTACAAAAAATACGATTGTAGTTTTCACTAGTGAAGCTTGGACAGTACTGAAAAATGACAACTGTAACTGCACAGATTGATTCTCTATTTAGTACTGAATCTGATTCAGAAGACGAGTTCGAGTTCGAAATGATATCTCCCAGGTGGCTTATAATAAGTACATGAAAAAAAAAAAACAATCATAGAGAATTTGTCTTAACTAAATAATTTAGTGATGAAAAGTTCACCAATTATTTTCGGCCAAAACCGTGATCAATTTAAAGAAGTGCATGATGTCATCAAGGAAGATATTGACGCAGAAGGATGCAATGCTACAAGGCCCATTAGAACTGAAGAGAAACTAGCTATATTTCTAAGTATTTTATTAATTTACATTAGTGAATGCATGGTTTTTAACCATGTGCTGATATGAGGGTAGTATTCTTTTAGTATATTGGTATATTGTCATAAAGAAGTGAAATAGGGGATCATTTTTTGTATGTTTTGATTCTTGAAATATTTTCTTTCTTTCGTTCTTGCTTTAGCTCACTATTCACGTTTTTCCATGCTTTGTTTCAGCAGGACAGTGACATTTTTTCTTGAATTTTTTAGTTGATTTCGGGGTTGTATTTGATGTCGGGGTTTCAGCTGCCCTTGGAGGCAAAGTTTGTGGAAGTTTCTCTGGTTGGGATTCATTCTCTATGCTTTCGTCTTGCTGCTGTACATTCACTTCTTCTACATTTTCATCGTCTTCCTCTGCAAATGTTACTTATTTTTCAGAATCTTGGGTAACGTTTTCATTCCCATTGTCTTCATGAAGGTTGCCTTCTCTCGATTTATTGGCCATGTAGGGCTGCAGGAATCCCATCTATTTCTGAAACTTCGTTTCTTTAATAGCTTCCGCCGGTGCTGAACTTCTGAAATATTTTTGTTGCCTCCTAAGCGCACCCCTTAGAATGTCTTAGTTTTTTCCACAAAGCCTTTGCTTCAGTTCCTACAACATTGGTTTAATTTTAGAGCCTTATCAATATAACTCTTTAAAAATTCTATCAATACCAATACATAAGAAATAATTTTATTATAATGAAACACGGAATCCCAAGAATATCAAGTTAATGATAAAAAGTCTTCAAAGAAATAAATTTAAAAAAGTTTCATCTAAGTATTTAGACTACACCCTGTATAGTGATAAATTTGACAAGATCAAAAGTAACTAAATGTAGTGAGACAATGTTACCACACGAAAATTATAATTTTTAAAATGTAAATTTGTAAAAAAATTACAACACGGATTTCAAAATAACCTATTAATTAATGAACGATAAATTATCATCGAAATTATGAAATAAGCCGTTTAAATAAACTCACCTTTAAAAATCCAATAATCTAATTTTAAAAATGTAACTAAACTGTCAAAATTTTGATTGGCTAATTACTTTTTCATCAAACTTGATTCAAAAATCCAAATCAGAATTTTGTTGATGAAACAAAAGAGAGTGCTAGAAAGGTAACGAAAGAGGAAGGACACAAACATTTTTTCCTTCTAATTTCCTCTCAAAACTCCTTTTTCCTAAAAATAAAGAGACAGAAATATTAAATCTTCAATGTTTATGTATAAACGATTAACTAGTGTATAAATGTCGAAGGTAATATTAAATTTAACTTACCCACGCAATATTATGTAAAACTGCCCGAAGAAGAGTCCCCAGGAAGTCCTCGATCACTGCTGTATGCATTGGCATACAAGACGTAAGGCCTCCATTTTCCCCAGGTACTTGTAACATCCTTCTGTTATGGACGCTGAAAAGAAATAAGTTTAACACTTGGACATCCTATATTTCACAGTGCTAGACAGGTATTTTAATTAAAAACTATCATTAGTGACCAATTAAAAGAAAGTACTTACCAAATTGAGTACTTAAGTAATCGTAAAGACGATAAATCTTTCTATTTTTTGTACAAAATAACATCACAATGTTGTTTAGAAATTCTGATTTGATTAGGTTAGAATTTCATATAAACCATCTCTTGTCCGAGTAGAGAAATTACCATATAGCCGGTCAAAAGAGATCTACTTACGTATTTAAAAGCGCCGTACGGTGGGTAGAATATTAAGTTCGATAGGTAACTGTATTTTTATAGTATAATGCGCCATTTTCGATCCAAGAATCGATCGTTAAATGACGAATTATTTTATTATTTTTGTTTCTATGTTAATTTTTACATTTATGTAACAATATTCTGTTTCTTTTTTCCCACATTAGTTACAAAGAATTTTTGAACACGCACTAAACCCTGATATCAATTATTTTAAATAAAACTACAAGTTATACACAGAGTCTCAAACTTTTACTTATTTTTATTTCAATACAAGAGCTGACAATATACGAGGTACAGAGGTAAGTTTAAACCCATTAGTTAAAAGAATTGAGTCATATCGTTTCATTTATTGCATTAGATAACATTTTAGCCGGAGCATTAAGTATTTGTATGGGGGATGATGATTCGTGATTTAAATTATTTAAAGCTCATTACAATTATAACGTCACAACGTAGTGCTATATATTTCACAAAAACATTCCCCATAACATTATAAACCTTTTTAAAACATTCAAAAGAAAAATAATTTTTTATAATCGAAACATTTTTCACAAACTATTTCTAATAGTCTTTAATGTTTTTGTTTTTTATTTCAGATACTTGGCCACAGAAAACAGCTACAGAAGTATTGCCTACAGCTACAGAATGGGTGATCGAACAGTCTATAACATTGTGCGAGAAGTATTTCAAGCAATTTGGAAACTGATGCACTAACAGTGGAAATCAGTCGCAGTTAATTTTTAAAGAAAATAGCTATTCTCGTATTGCATTGAAGCCATTGATGGTAAACATGTGGTGATTTAAAAGCCTCAAAAAAGTGGATCTGTACTGCCTCCACTTGTGGACCCAATACCTTATATGTTTGTGGAAGATCAAGCGTTACCATTATCTGAGAATATGATGCGACCTTATCATAAACTAAGTATTACTGACAATTATGAAAACTAATTACAGACTATCGCGAGCTCGCCAAATGGTTGAATGCGCTTTCGGTATTCTTGCCTCGCGTTTTCGAATTTTCCGAATACCTTTTGAGATCAAAAAAGAAAGTGTCATTGATGCTGTTAAGGCAGCTTGTATATTACACAATTATTTAAGGCATTATTCAGTACATCAAAGTGAAGACGACGAAAAAGAAAATATGCCACAAGATCGGCGGCGGCCATTGCAATTAAACAATTCTCTAAGTGAACAGGAAGCTTTTGCGATTCTAAGTCTGCAGGAGCCGTACCTTGGCAGAGGGAAAGTGTTGCTAGAGGAAAGTACTGAGATATATATACAATGTATAACTTACCAGTTTTTCTATTGATTTTTTTAACGATTTCCTTCCATATTTCAGTTTTTAGTTTTGTCATCATATAGTCTACATAACTTATGTCGAATCCGCACACTTCGATTAATTTTTCTTCCATGGTTTTCAAAACACACGCCGTGATCTTCCGAGAAAAACTACGGCAACTACACTGCGTTCCTCAGAGTCAGTTTACGTCAAAACTGCGTCACGTCACGCTGCGAAGAAATATGCGCATGTAATAGTCTTTATTTGGTTCACAAAAACTCGCCGTGACTTGCGCAGCGTCACCTCATCAAACTGCGTTTTACTTTGCGGCGGAACTTAATATTCTGATTATAAGAATTTATGTACCAAGTACCATTATTTATTTCGTAATATTTTTTTTATATTTTCATAAAGATAAATTTATGTTATTTGAAACTAGTTGAACTTTCGAAGTTGAAGTCTTTTATAATTTATTTTTCTTAGTCCTTCTTACTTTTAATATGGTAGTCAAATTCTTAATGCATTTTCCTGAAACGATTCATCTAAAAGTCTGAATACAATACAGATGTATGACACTAAGTTAGAAATTAATTTCATATTTATTATTATGGAATAGATTTGTTTACATTATTAGATATAAGACAAGGATGACATCTCATTTGTGTCAATCATTCTTGTGCATTAAGACTTTTATGAAATGATTCTTGGAGTAGCTTAAAAGTCTATTTGGTATAGAGTATGAAATGATAACTTTCTATTTTTTTTTTGTCTACACAAAGACATATCTATCTCAGTTTTTACCTAATTAATTCAATAATAGGTAATTTAAGGAGTGGATCAATTAAACTGGAACTGAAACAGAAACTAGCTGAGTAAGGTTAAATCTGACATTCTTCTTAAGGAGTTCATGAGATCCGCATGGTAGATTTGTAATTTGTTACAGTTTTTAATTTCGTAAACTAAGTTATTGATACCTACTAAGAGTTGTTCTAGATAGAAACTCTTCCAATTAATTGGATTTAAAAAGGATCATAACTACAGTTTACTTCGATTCCCTGCTTATAAATAGGCACATTCACCCAAGGGCCCCATTACATACCTGATTAGCATTATATGTTATAACTAACAAATTACTTGTATCGAGAACAGAGGCGGTCACACGGAATATTAGTGATGTTATTTTTTTTTATAAGTTCATTTTTTGTTAAATTGGGAATTTTGATGAATTGATTTTTGGCACCTAATTTGGTTTTTCTAATTTTATTCATCACCCAAGAGAGTGGGATTAACAAAAAATATATGCATAAGCTGATGAAAGAAGAACATATTTTATTATATACGTTAGTATAAAAAATATCTTCTCTTTCGAAAAAATTTGGGGGATCCAAGTTTTGTGACGCTGTGTGTATTTAGGTGACTCTAGGCCTTCTTATCCATCTGACACCAGGTAACTTTAGTTACGTTCAAACCCCAGGCGACACATCTCTCACTAGAGGCTCGGTATACAGAAAGGAAATATATATTCTTTTTTTATTATTTTTTATTATTAGATAGCTATAAAGTCTAGAATTAAAAGTACCTTTAATATTTTTTATCGAAAAATTTAAACTCTAGGTATGCATTTTTAAGAGTAGTAAATATTTCCGTATATCGTATGTAATACTTGCATAACATACGTAAATTATTTGAGTTATGTCATAATTTATAGCTTGTTTTAATTAGTTGTAAATCGCCTGCATGAGATATTTTTCTTTATTTAACATATCTTTTAATTTGTCGTTTTTGTCAAAGTCTTCCATAATTTCCACATACTTTGATTTTCTTTTACTATACGGAGAATGGTCGCACTGCGCAGCTTTCTGAATGCCTTTTAAAAGGAGATAGAAAACTCCGCCATTTTGAACCCTTATTACGTGTTGCCTACATCTTGGCGCAATATTTTTAATAAGTGCGTTTTAATCATCCGCTTCTGCTTCGGAATTGTCGATTTTCTTGTTTTAATCTGACAGGTTAAAACGACTAAACCGACAATTCCGGAAGCAGAAGCGGATTATTAAAACGCACCTGATATTTTGCTTGCTGCTGTCAGTGTCAGTGAATATTATTTTTGAAGTCACAGTTTATTGCTAAAGAATCAGTTAGCTCACTCGGACCAGTTGAAAGTTCCAAAATAACATCCATTCCAGGGGATACAAATTCAGGATACGCAGAAGACTGCTGTTTTATTATAGGCGGTTGTCATATATTGTATTATCCGAGTTGCACAGTGTATAAACTGAAAAATTGAGATCAAAAGTGCCGACGCAGAGTGAGCGATCTGATTCTTTAGCTGTAAACTGTGTCAAAATGGCCGCGCCCTATGTTGGGCGTGTCGGACCTCTCTCTTGCCTCGTATAGTAATCAAAGTATGTGATAATTTCATATTTCATTCAAACACAGACCAGCACCAGATAGATAACCAAATCTATGAATTAAATTCGATGATACCTTCATTGTATTATTTTTTTTGTACCCATCCCCCTTAGTGAAATTAGTTCAAGGGTAGATAGTGATATACACTATTTTCACTATTTTCCTCGGTAAATTATGACAGTAGATAGAGGATAAAGTACTGTTGGGCGCCAATTTTATGACAGAGGTTAATGCAGTAATGTAAAAAATAATCAAACGCATTTTAATATACACCTTCACTATTTCGCGCATTCCGGACCTGGCACCATTTCGGGCAAAGGGATTTATTAGGTCAACCGGGAGGGAAGCCTGTGGCCTATAAAACGATACACATTCACTGAAAAGAAACCGCATAAAACATTTTTCCATATGTAAGCAAAATCTTTCGAATAAAACTTTTTACGGTATCGCCAAGCAAATTTTGGTGAAAGATGTTCCACGTGGCGTAGTAGATGTATGACAAAGCAAAAACAGGTTAAAATGCAGGTAATATATTTCGCGTTCAAGTATATATCTGTATAAAATGTACTGAAATATGTGGATATTAAGTTTCTTAACTTCCAACTTGCTGTCGGATAAAAATGTTTTATAACGACTGTTGATGTATATATGTGCATTATTTAAGGTTTTATTCCGGTCGTAAACTTGTATTTTTGCAGAAAAAGAATATGTATGCAAATAATGTTGGAGTAACGTTTTAATGATTTGTATACATCAAGCTTAATACTTGTTAACAATGAAAAATATCATTTCAGAATGATAAACAAGAACATTTTGAAATATCCGAGATACTATCAAGGTTCTAAAACTGTCAAATTCATCCAATTCAAAAGGTGCGATAGTTAATCTTTACTTTCCTTATTCATCATCTTTTTCTTTTTCCTAGTTTACTTGAAATTATAAAATAGATTGTTTGTTCGTTGGTACATCAAAACAGTATGAACATTTGTTTATGATTATATATTTTTGCCGTACTACGTATTTGGCCTTTATATGAAATTATAAATTTTGCGTGTCATAAAGAGGTATACATTTTTCCACACCAGCAAGAACAACAGTTTTATAATATTATTAATCAATATTTCTCTATCATAGATTATAGAATTCCTAAATACAGTATTGTAAAAATGTTTAAGTTATATTAGAACTGGGCAGGGTACATATAAATTGTACTCCACCCAATAAACATTTTTGATTGTATATTAGTTACCGTTACTTTTATAACACTATATTATAATAGATTTGGTAATGTTTCCATTACCAGAGTTTTGTTACTTGAACATTGATATTTCTCACTCTGTCATTTGTCAAAACCTATTTATTCTTCTCTCTCAGATACACTTATTTATTTATAATCTTTCTCTATTCTAATAATAAAATAAAATTTTATGTTCTGGTTAGGCATCATTGATAGAAACAAAAATGAAGAATCAGGATAAATTTAAAAAACCTATGTACTATTATTGATGGACTTTACTGACTATTGGGTGACTTAAAATTTTCGTTGGAATCGTATTTCATTGTGAAAGTTAATGAGATACTTCGAAGAAACGTAAGGACCACTATAATTTCCACTAATATTTATTTTTAGTTTATATTTTTACTTTAAATATATCAACCAAATTATTAAGTTTTTGTATATATGGTTCGTTTCCAGTATTTTCATGATTTTGGTAAACAAGTATGGCGGAATCACGAGTACCCTTATATAACTTCAGACAACATTAATATCACTAAAAGTTATATTATATAACTGGTAGTAACAATATATATCTTATAGTTGCAATATAAAACCTAACAACCTATAAAATTCCTTTATATAATTTGTAGTAACACTTGTTACCATAATGAAACCAAAACGGTAATTCATTTTTGTCAAACTGTCAAACGTCATGTAAAAAATTTAACCTCCGTCCACGAGCAATCATAACCTGAAATTATTAAATTATCTCCACTATGTCTTTCAAAATAGTGCAAACTAAAGAACCGGGGGCTATGGACTTACAATTGTACCATCAGCTTGGGAAAAGGATGGCACTCTTTATTGGCCTCATGCCAAAATAAAAGTATTATACATAAAAAAATACGCGATGGAAATTCCAGACCGGAGGCAGATTGGGTACCACAACCCTGCTCTAAAAAAAGAAATATATTTTTAACATACGACCATTTATTGTGGTATTCATTATTGTCAACTATTTCCAACGACTCATTTTCAGTAAAGGTAAAGTTGCTGTACTAATATCGTTACTTTGATCAAGAATTTGTGTTTCTTCATCATCAACTTGATTTCGATTGCATTCGGTCGTCACACTTTTCAGGTTATTTGATGAGGAATATAATATCTTTGTAATTTTTTTTTTTTTGTTATTTTACGACGAAATGGCGTGCTGTGCTTTATTTTTTCCAGTTATTTATGATAATAATGTCTCACTGCAAAAATATTACTCATCAGCAAGCCACAAGCCATATATAAAAGAGCCGATATAATAACCAATAGTTTTATAACAAATATAGTCAACACTACTTCCTACCGGTTTTTATAAAAGTAATTTACGACACCATTAAAAAACTTATGGTATTTTAGTTATACGAACAGAAACAGAGTTACGGTAACCCATATGTCACCTTATTATAAAATTACTAGTAACCGTTACTTAGAGTTTTATAAAATGGTGATGGAAATAGTTCTGTTACCTTGTTATATACTCATAACTGCTAGTAATGTTATAAAACCATTATACAACCGGGTTACCAAAAGGTACAGGTTATAAAACTCCGAAACCATCTTATATAAATTTGTTACTATTATATATCTATTATAAAAATTCAGGTTACCGTAAATGTTTATTGGGAAATACAAGGTACCTAAAACCTTAATTTCACGAGTACTTTTTCAATAATGTCTGCTAATTTGCTTTTACTAATTACCAGTGGTAATTTTCCACCTCAAATTATATGACCAAAAAATAAAAAAAAATCAAAAAACCTACCTATTTGGTTTTCTCCAAACCATGATGATATTTGACTTTTATTTGGATTAGCACAACAACTTATTTTTTATCGGCATTTTTGATTTCTAGTTTATATGCAGAAAAAGAACGTAATCACAAATTCTGCAAAAAGTACTCATAAAAAAACACGTTTACCGGGTACTGAGTACTCTTACCCATGTGCGACGGGTACCTGTACCGAGTCCTTTATTGAACATGTACTCGGATACTTGCAGTCGTGTCCTGCTTAGCTCCGACCCTTACCTGCTGGCCGCCATGATAACTGAGTTTTAAGGTGGAACTCCTACGTATGCTGTTGTACAGGGTTTCCCAATAAGAACGCGCGATCTTTGGCAACAGCGCATAGCAAAGTCGAAAGTCACACACGCGTTATCTTTGCCAGGAGTATTCAGTTAGTCTTGACATTTAATATGGAGAGGTATACAATTGAACAACGTGTCGAAATCGTCAAAATTTATTACCAAAACCAATGTTCTGTTCGGCAAACGTTCCGCGCACTTCGTCAAGTTTATGGTGTCCATGATCGTCCTACCAAGTGCCACTACATTCCGCAAAAGTAACCGTATTGTGTGCATTATGGTCCGGCCAAATAATCGGTCCTTATTTTTTCAATAATGAAGGAGTTGCACTTACTGTCGACGGTGAGCGATAAAGAGCTACGATAAGAACATTTTTGTAGCCTATAGTGGGTGGTATGAATCTGAGAAACACGTGGTTCCAACAAGATGGAGCAACCTGCCATACTGCACAAGCTACAGTTGCATTATTGCATAAGCAATTCGAGGAGTCTGTTACATCGCGAAATGGCGACGTCAACTGGCCGCCCAGATCATGCGATTTAACTCCGCTGGATTTTTTTTCGCTGGGGTTTCCTTAAATCTCGTGTCTATGCCGATAAACCACGAATTGTTGACGCCCTTAAAGCCAACATCAGACGCGAAATTGCTGCGATTGAGCCACACCTGTGTAATGAGGATATCGAAAACTGGACTCACCAGGGAAAGCCGCGGCGGATATTTAAGTGACAAAATTTTTAAAACATAATGTCACCATATATGTTTTAAAATAAATATTAAATTTTATTCGTTTTATTGGAACTTTTTATTTTATTACACTTTGAAGTTGGAGCGTTCTTATTGGGAAACCCTATATATGTAGGGTCATTTTTGTGGAGACTGTTGAGATTTTTTAGTGTAATTTTTGAAAGTAAATTAAATAGTTCTACTAATAGCGGTCATTCGTTCATTAAAAAAAAAAAATGTGCGTCCGTCCACTAATAGCCTGTAGACAATTCCTATTGGTTAGTGGATTAGTACCTTCGCGAAGCTGATCTTGTCCAAAGCACCTTCTATGTCTATAAAAACACCCAAGACAAACTATTTGTTGTCCAGGATTCTCTTTATCCGGCCAGAAATTAGGAGAAGGGCTGAATTGATTGATATTCCTGGGGTGTATCCATCTTAATTTGGGTGTAGTAAGGTTATAGTAAAAATCACATTTATCATGTACTTTTGGCATATCTTCATAGAAAATAATGTTAGACTATGGGAGAGACTCATTTATTATTCATTGTTTTTATTTTACCTCAATATTAACATCATTAGTAAAAGTATCTGCAAGGTACTGTATTCATCGAAAATATGCAATAATAAAGTCGTCTTTAAAATCAGAAAAACGAAATATCTTTCTAAAGAAACACTATTCAATAAGGTGTCCTTTAAGAAATATTATCATGACAGGGATAGGCAGATTTTATATTCTAGAGTTTTTTAATTTTATAATGAGCATCTGCTATTCAAAAATATTTCATTGCAGACAATTTAGAAATGTAAATAACGAAATCTGTGTAGTTGAAAACCACGTGTATAGCTTCTATTCCGATAAAGATGAGAGTTTTACAAACTCCCCGCATTGAAGATTTATCTTTGTTAACCGGAAAAAATTCCAGACTTTACTTTTCATAAATACATTAACTACGAATAAGGGTTGTACTCATACAATTTGGAGAGACTCTCGGGGTTCTTTCATTAATAATAAATTTTATTGACACTATTCTGGATACGAACTTTTCTGCAGCAAAGAAAATTCCGGTTTTTGCTGAAATAACGCGATACTTTCTTTATAAATAGATAATTATTAATTAACTGAAGGAATCGACAGCGAAATTTGTTTGAATATAGGAAGTTGTAATTTCGAATGCCAGTTTTATATATTTAATTTAATATTTTGTACTCCAAAATATGTAAACTTAGAATATTTAAAGAGCGTAATAAATATTTGTTTTTAATTGGAGGAAGGTAATTGTTTAAATTTCAAAAGTGGAATACACTGACTGTTTCTGTTTAACGTGTTTCGGTTGGGTACATAATTTTAGCGCAAAAAATTTGCTGCAAGGAGTTTGCTGTGAAACAAGTTAGCGCTAGATATACCGGACGTCCTCGCAAAAACTTAGGATATCAATATTTTTAGTAAAATTTAAGTTAGTACCTTAAATTTTTGGGTGATGATTTTTGGATCGTAATACCACATACTTTTCATACACAGGTATTCGTAGTTTAATTTTTCATACCATGCAATTTTTAAATTAAAATATATCAAAAAGTAACAATATTTTTAACTGTTTTTTAAAACTGATGCACTAAAAGAAGTGTGCTGTTTAATAATAATACATAGTAATATATACGAAAGAAAATTTGGTGCGAAGGGTAGATTACAAATTAATTTTAGCTGGAGTAAAACCAACCGAAGAAGAAAACATCAGATTTCAGAAATAAAGTTGCATTATTTTGTGAAAACAGTAACACAAAAACTGAAGACTTTATTGTCGATTCAGGTAGCTAATAAATAACATATGTTTTCTGCAAAAATTTGGATAAGTAGACACAAATTTAGCAGGCTAAAAGATCTAAATCGATAGAAGCTGAAGGCAAAGGTAAAACTGAATTTGATAAATGTACCTTAAATGATTTTTTATAGTGCCATAGCTAAGTAAAAACCTACAATCAGTAAATGCATTAACAGAAAATGATGGCGAAGTAATTTTTTCTTAAAATAAAATACTAGTAAAAAAGGATGTAATGTAAATATTTTAGGAAAATAACATTTTGAAAAGGGGCAGTTGGTTGAACAAAATTGGCATAGAAAATTGGGTCATCTATGTGTTAAAAACATTGAAAAATTAGTAAAATTCATTGAAAATATTTTAAGGGGTGGTTTTGGGGTAACCATGATAACAAAAAAGTTCTGTATAGTGAATTACCCCAAAACAACCCCATAAACTGTTTTACTTAATTCTTACTCAACCCCAAATTAGATCTCATGAAGGCTTAAATAATTTACCTACCAAATATAGATTTATGTTAAATAATTGAAGATATAACAAATGTTTTTCAAAATTTATGGCCCTACTCTAGGCTTCCATAACTCCTTAGGGGTACAACTTGGTATAAAGGTAAATAGGATCGTCATATTTTGAGGTACCCAACACGTACCTGTTCTGTGTCAGTACTTATGCGAAACACCCAGTATCTGTTTCTGTAATGTGTGGATGGTGGGTTACCCCACGGCACTTAGGCCTCATTAGGCCTATTGTGCATCCTCCTGAGAAGATAGGCACCTCCTAGCTCGTGAGTCAGCCTACAGATTTAATGTAGTTGACAACGTCGCCAAGAGGTGCTTCTCTTATATCGGCCGGTGTTAGCCGATACTCGCCAAGCACAAATCTTCTAATAAATGAGAGCGTCCAGCAATCGTAAAGAATATGCTTGATGGTCTCATCTTCTTGTTCGCACCCTCTACAGAGTGCGGATTTTGACAGCCCCATGATATGGAGATGCTTCCGTATTTAGGAATATATTCCTCGGTATTTCAGGCCGAGGTATACGCAATTTTGCAATGTGCAAAAACGAACAATGAAAGGGCTGTCGAAAATCAGCATATTCAAATAATGTCAGATAGCCAAGCGGCACTTAAGGCCATATCGAGTCAGAAAGTTATGTCGAGTAAAACTATTTTGGGTGGCAGGTCACCAAGGAATCGAAGGCAACGAAAAGGCTGACGAACTTGCAAAAAGAGGGTCAGAAGAAACACCGGAACCAGACACAAACCTAGGAGTACCAAAAAGTACAGTCCGGGGTTTCATAAACGACTGGATTCGGGAACAACATATCAAATATTGGAGAAACACCCCAAAACAGGTACATGGAAAAGCCTTCATAGGCAGACTATGTCCCAAAAGAACTGGAGAACTACTCTCAATGAATAGGAACCAGTTGAAAGTGGTAACAGGGTTCATGACTGGGCACGCCCCAGTAAAGGGACACTTAAACAAAATTGGCATGTACAATGGGGAACTCATGTGCCGACTATGTCACAAGAAACCAGAAACGGCCAAACACATACTGTACGAATGCGAAGCTCTAGATCGCAAAAGACGGGGTCTTTTTAGACAACCCCAGATTGATCCAACAACGTATAGAACCCGCTCACCCAAGGATCTGTACAAACTTGTACAAGGTACAAAGGTGACAGAGTGGGTGCTATAAACTAACATGGGGTAAAACACGATAAGCCAATAGGCTTCAGTGTTATTCGGAGATATATAGTCAGACGAGCCCAGGAGAAAAAAAATCATAAAGGATATGCTCGATGGTCTCATCTTCTTGTTCGCACTCTCTGCAGAGTGCGGATCATATCGAGATGCTTTCGTACTTGGCAATGACCAGTCAGAATGCCTGTGACTGGGCGTAGATTCTGTCTAGTCGTTGTCAAGTATTTGTTTACTGCAGTGTTGTCAGGATAACTTAAGAGCTCCCTGGCAACTCTGCAGTTTCTTGTTTCATCCCATCTGTCCTTGAATTTCACAAGGGAATGTTCTTTAATTAAGTCTGTCACTACCGATTTTGTCAGGCCAATAGAAAGGCCAGGTCCAAAAAGTATTTGTTTTGCTGCTTTCTTGGCTAGTGAATCAACAAGACGGTTACCTTTCGATGTAGCTTGACCTGTAATCCATCTTAAGGTGACCATGTTGTTTTGAACACCCAGTATTAATTACAAAGAAAAAATGATGCCCAAGAATACCCAAAAGAATTTATAAATAATTCTGAAAAAGAAGAAGGTAAAAAAGAAATAAAAAGAAATGGAACATGGAAAAATGTAGGCATTGAATAGTCCAATGGAAGAAACATTTTAAATAGCAAGTACAAAGTTAGGTTAGTTGTAAGATGATTTCAACTACAAAAAGTTAAGTCAAGTTGTAAATATCGCTTCGCTAATAATACTAGTAGCAGTATCTGTTCAAAAGAAATACATTCTTAAAAAAAATTGACATAAAAACAGCATTCCTATATGTCACCATCAAATTTGAGGCATAGTTATCTTTAGTATTTAATTTATTTAGACTTTCATCCAGTAGGTGACAACTTTATTATATGCAGTTTTCAATTCTGTGTCCAGAAGTTTTATCTCATAGGTGTTCTCTACGGTTGATACAAATATTCAAGATGGATATTAACGGAAATGATGCTTGTACTAGTGTTATATAATCAGTAAATATTTTTACAATCATTGCTTTGTTAATAAATATAATTCAGTGGATATTATCATAAAGTTGCCAAAGATCTTTAGTTTACAGTATTTGTTTAAAATTATTATTGTTATTGATTTACTGAACCCCAAAAAACCATGTACGCAAATGCCACCAGCAGGTTTCAAAGGCAATTCTTTATATTTTGTTGTTTCTGTTAGATTTTAAAATACCGACATGGCTATAAACCAAAAAAAGCCAAAGTCCTGTCGCAATAAGAAATAAATAATTTCATAGGAACAGCTCCAGATGAATTATATTTATTTATAAAGGTGAGCAAGTTTATTATCTATTATTTTGTTCAATGTGGAGTATTTTTTATTATTTAAGGTTGCACTTATCCTTATCACACACTTGACTATAAACGATATAGAGGATTTGGGTACAGCAGCTGTGATAAAAATAACACAAAAAACCAAGTATCCAGAAAATTTATAACATATTTATAAATATGCCAATCTTAGGCCACCAATTACTCAACTAAGGTTTTTTCTTAATTATAAAAATAAAAAATGCACCCAACAAGTAGTGGGTATAAACAAAATAAGCACTTTGCCAAAGGTAGTGGCAAAGTTTTTAAATCTTCCGAATCCAGAACAATATACTGGCCACACCTTTAGACGTTCTTCTGCAACAATTTTGGTAGATGCAGGAGCAGATCTTGCTGCATCAAAGCGCCACGGGAAATGGAAATCCTCTACTGCAGCCGAGCAGTACATAGATGACTCTGCAGCGAATGGATTAATGACTGCTAATAAAATAATGAACACCATTCGCAGCACAAGCACATTCAACAAAGAAGTTGCATGTAAAAACATTGAACAATACTCTGAACAAAATGCTGAAACTACACAACCCAGATACAGTGCAAGTTTGTGTACTTCATCTATATAGCAACAAATTAATGTAGATCCACAAGAGACAATAAACACATATATTAGGGGAACCACTGAGAATAATAATAATGCAACATTACAATATCCACTGTAATTTAGTAAATGTTATAATAACAATTTTACTTTTAACTTTTATAATGTCCCAGAAAAAAAGTAAAACAAAATTATTAATAATTATTCAGTTCATACAGTTTAGTTACAAACATTTCCTAATTATTATATTAGTTATCTCTAGTTTAGTTACAAATATTTTTTATCCATTCTATTAGTTATCTCTACTTTAGATGTGAATTTTTATAAACTATTCTGTTAGTTATAAAATGAAAAATATTTTGAATGATTTTTTTACTTTTCAACACATGTGTTAATATTCTTTTCAACACATGTGTGATATGGTTTAATTGACTTTCTCATTTAAAAAAGACGTTTTTTTAAGGATTTTGTGTGTGGTCGTAGGAAAAATAGTGTACACAACTCGTTGGAAAGTGTATATCTCGCACTCGCAGCTACGCGGCTCGTGCTAAACTTCAACTCGTGCGACCTGTTGCACTTTTCACACAATTACCGTAAGGCCTGTTAGCTCAGTTGGTTAGAGCGTGAACTTTGCAATTTGAGACCGTCTAGCGACAAATCCTGGTTGTACCAGATTTTTTTTGTTTTTTAATTTTTTGTTTAGAAATTATGAAAATTGAATAAATACGATTATTGTTGATTATTTTTTTTAATACATTTTAATTATTATAATAATCTGGTTTTACATTTTTTGATGAAATTATTTTGTGGTCGTAGGAAAAATATTGTACATCACTTGTGTGAAAAGTGATTTTCCACACTAGTAATGTAATATACTATTTCTAATATCATAGAGACATTTATGTCAATAACACCCTCGATGATATTTAAAAATAGAAAAAATATTATACTTTGCTAGAATCTTTACTCTAATAACAGATTATATTTCTATATTTCTGCGCATATAATATTCAAGAGACAAATATCTCCTTAATTGTCTCAGTTTGGAAACTCGATCCTAAGTTATAGAGTAGCGCTTGAAGGCTTAATTATCTATCAATTGTTCCTTTGTACGGCACGCGATTGTGTTTAGTACCGGAATCCCGGAATATAATGAATATATCATAATCCAGTTTCGGATATGCCAGAATTACATTTGTTTTCCACTGTTTTTGAGACGAATGATAAAACAATTGCTAACAATATTCTGTTAGTTTATGTCATCGCAACAACACAAAAACAGAATGCGTACTTTATCTAAATGTTGTTCAGACTATTTAATAGTTTGAGATAGAAGGGAACTAATTGACATTCATATTAAATTTCTACTGTAGAGCTATAGATAAAATAAATAAGATATAAAAAAATGGCAACGTCGCACTTCGAGAAAAGACATGTGTTTGTAATCTCCAGCAAGTTTTTAAGAGGTAAAACAATGTTTAAAATTCTAATATTGTCTCGAGTAGGTGTTAAAAGTGTTTATAGCCTACACTGAGAGAATTATATTTAAAAAGTTTTTTGTTGAGAAATTTCTTGTTACCACAAATAAATTTTCAGCTACAATTAAAAAAATACATTCATGCAACTAAATAAAATGCTTTTTTAAAGTAGTTTTGTCGCCATACAAAAAAAAATTGTTACCTTTGCAAATATTTTTTTTTTTTTAGTCTATAGAACCAGCAAAAATTATTTTTGCTCTTAAAAATAGTTTTTAATTACTAAACATTTATTTTCTGTAAAACAAATTCAAAATATTGATACGTATATTTTCCATCATAACAATTCACTTTTTAAGTCCAATAAAAAATATCTTCAGAAAATAACGATCGGTTTCGATCGAGAGCTTTTTCGTCTGTGATCGAGAAAATTTTCCTGATTCGGCGTACTCTATTCAGTACGTTCCCGGTATATCAGCAGGCATAGACAAGAACAAGCCGGTGATTGATTTGTGATTTTAGTTATAATTACCCTAGCTGCCAACAAAGGTCATCCACGTTACGTTGGGAAATCGTAGGTCTGACGCCATTTTTGCAATAATTGTTCATAAGTTGTGTTCGTTTTCCAATGGATTACACAGATAAGCTGACTAATTGGGGACTTCAAGATTTTGTGGAAAATTTTAAGGGTAAGTACATAACGTATAATATAAAAGTATTTTATATCTACTAATTTATCGGTTTCAAATGTATTGACCCCTCACTTTAACGTTAATTAAGGAATAAACAGTAGATAAAGCGAAAAATCTTGCAAAGTTTTTTCATTAAGATATCAGAAATTCCTTTTTCTATTTTGATGGAACTTGGAGGCTACTTTGAGTACTGAGGGTTAAATTTATTTGTTCCAGTGACGTTAACAGATATTTCTAACAAAACACATGTATGGCCGTGTTTTTTGATATTTTTATTAAATTAAGAAATAGAAAACAAAAATGTTTTGTAATTATTTTTTTTGTACCACTTTTTGGCAAATTAAACATGCTTATCTGTAGTGTTTAGGTATACATGAAATAACCAGAATAAGAATTAGTAGAAAAGATGGCAAATTTTTATCTTTTTAGGTAGGCCTTATTTTATTTAATTTTGTTTGGAAATTGATAATGCGCATGCCCCAAATGTTTTCTGTTTTAAATGTTCCGGCTTAAGTTTTTTTAATGAATTTTGATAGTTTTACAAAGGATTCGGGAGACTGAGTCATTTTTTGCAACAATTAAAACTGCCTGATCAAGGTAACAAAATACTTTTTAACTTAAGGAAAATACTGTTTAACCACCAAAAACCTACTTTTGAACCATAAAAAACTACTTTCTAGTGAGTAAAATTTTACTTTCTAACCACTAAAATTAATAAAAACTAAAAAGTACGTGTTTAGGGACTAAAAAGTAAGTTTTTTAATGAATTTTGACAGTTTTATAAAGGACTCGGGAGACTGATTCATTTTTTGTTGCATTTAACAGTATAACCTTAGCTTTTACAGACCCTAAAAACCTAAACTTAAACATTTCTCAAAAATACCTGACATTAATTTTTATCTAAATTCTTAACTTACTGAGCTAGGGGAGGGGGTTTCTAGGATCCACGACTGCTGCTAAAGTTTATTAAAATTCGAAATTTGCGTTTCTGAGATAGTATTAATAAAATATAATTTTTTTTTCTAGATATAAAGGAAGGATCGTTTGGAATGGCCCACCTGGTAGATAGAAGAATGTTATGTTTTTATGTTCCTACCTATTTTAGTTAATAATCCTAATGGCATGGATTTTCTTATTCTATTCTATATTATAATAAACAGAAAACAATATATTTAGAATAAAATTTCTTTTAGGATTTTTCACAAAGAATAAATACCGGATTAATTTAAAGCTACTAACTGCTCATTTGAAATTTCTTGATACATATGCCTTACGTTATTATACGTCTAAAGACAAATAAGTTTAAATTATCAAATAACAATTTTATATTACATAACCTACTGAATTTTTAAAATCAAATACATTTTTGAAATATTTAGCATTATAACTAATATATTTATTACATAATAATCGTCTCTTTTATTTTTGAAACCCTTCCTTTCCTATGTTGATCTGTATTTCCACCACAGGTTAAATAAAAATTTATGTAAATTATATAGGTAAATTAGGTAAATTTTGCTTTAATAATTATACATGGTTTCTAATGCACGGCTAAAAAGTTAATTTTTCTATTTTTACAGAACTGGTTTTATTATGAACAAATATAAAGTTCAGTTATCCTCGGTAAATCTGGAAATTTGACATTTAATACATGCAAAACATTCTTGTATTTCTACTTTAACTGAACTTTTTTTATAGAAAAAACGGCCTGAAGAAACCAGCCCTAAATAGCAAAATACTTTTTAAAGGTAAAAATTAACTGTATAATCATTAAAATCTACTTTTTAAAGGTAAAAGGTTACTTTTAAACCACTACACACTACTTTTTAACCACTAAAAACAATTTTTTAAAGGTAAAAATTTATCAATTAAAACTACCATTTTAAGGTAAAAAAAAATATTTTTTTATTGCAAAGAAAGTAATTTCTTAATTAGTACCTAATTTTTAACCAATAAAAACTACTTTTAATTAATAAAAACTAAAAAAAGTGAATTTATTAACCGTAGCAAAGTACTTTGGCTGTCGCCTATTTTAATAGAGTTTTTTTAAGGGTTAATACATTTTTTGCTACCATAGCAAAGTGATTAAAAACTACCCTAGATAGTCTTGCAAACTTCAATTTTGAGGTATATATACACAACAAGTGTAACAGAAAAACATGGGCAAGTCCTCTAATAGAAACTTACGGGGCAATTCCAGTTTTGAAAATACTGGTGAGCAATTAAACTTGGTACAAAAAAATCAATCCTATATCGAAAAAATCATTGAAATGGTATGTAAAAGATTAAAACATAAAATTGATGGTACATTTTCTGAATTTACTCAAAAAATTATGGAAATTGACACTAGGGTAATTAAGATTGAAGAAAGAGAGTAAATAAATGAAGAGAAAATAAAAAGTCTGAGTAATTCATTAGAAATGTATAAGAGAATGAAAAATATTAGAATAAAAGGTTTACCGAAAGAAAACCAAGAAAATATTATTGATGTCCTGCATTTGATAAATATTAATTTAAAATTTAATTGTCTAAGACAGGATAATGATGATGTATATAGGATAAATCAGAAAACCACTGGACCAAGGCTGCAACTTTTTCCAAACTAATGAAAAACAAAGTATATATGGCAAAAAACTGCTTTAAAAATCAGGTACTACAATCCACGAAGACCTATCAAGAGTAGAACATGATCTCGTCGTATTGGTAACAAATAAATATGGAAAAAAATGGTTTGGACAGTGGGAGGTAAAGTGTTTTCCAGGGTTAACAGTAAACCTGTAAACTATTTTGAAGGCCTTCCAAATTTATTGAATGTGAAGTGAGAGTATTTGCTTGTTTTGTTTATAAAAACTAATCTTTAATTTTAACTTAAAATTTGATGGGTATTTTTGGTTCCATGCTAATATTCTATTTAATGGTAATATTCCATTTTATTTTTATAGTCAAATGGTTAAATTTTTTTGTCTAGCCACTTGTTGTATTCATTTTAGAATGTTACTTTTTTACAAGCAATTTTGGCATTCATAAATTATTATAGTAAATTTAGTTTTTGATGAAATTCACATCTGTTAGAGATAAGGTACTTTAGGAACAGGTCAGTTGATCCTATAGTTTACTTCTTATTGCAATAATACATTTAATTACAATGATTGTTAAGGGGACTTCCCACCAAGACTACGGAATTTAACCAAAATTTATCATTAGAGTCATTCTATTTTATTACATTAACAGAGACATGATTATCAGATGATGTCAATAAAAGATAAATATTTAAAGAAAATTATATTGTGTACAGAAAATACAGAAATCTAAATACTTCAAACAAATCCAGAGAAGGAGGAGTTCTTATGTAAGTAAAAGACATGATTCTTCAAAAATTAATATAGACAACTCATTAGAAACTTTATTTGTAAAAAGGATAAGTTATTTGAAAATACTTTTATTTTAATTTGTACATATAGATCAATTTGTTGATAATGATACTTAATATCATGTTGATCGGTGATGATAAAAAGGTCCGTGAAGTTGGCCACCCAATGATATTTTCCAAAAAAAAAAAAACTATTGCACCATAATGCACTAGTGATGCACCAATATTCACCACTAATTATTTTTTTACACCACCTTCCTTGAGAAATTACAGCCATCTCTTTGTGGGGGGCAACTGAACGTAGAAAGTGCCCAAAACCCTTCAAATGCGTCAAAATTGGGACATATTTACGTAAAGTGTAATCGATATAAATTCCCAAGAATGTTCACTATTCAAGATGAAATCTTCAAGGGTGTACGTGTTTATATTAATGAGTAATTCCAAAACAGTCAGTTTTGTTACATGTAGTTATAGTAATGTTTTCTTAAGGCTATAAAAAAATAAATTAATCTTTATTTAGTAGGATTGTGAACATTTTCAAAACAATCAAAGCATAAAAAAAGGCTTATCCTCGCATGTGACTTTTTTTGCTTTACTTTTGACTTCTTTTCTTCCCATGGAGGCCGAAAGCTTCTGGTAACAATATTTGCAGATTTTTCTTTGGGCTCTAAAATAAAAAGCTATTTGTGAAACAAAATTAATGGAATCAGGGAAATGCACAGTACCTTTTAGTTTTGCCACATAGAGCCACCCCGGTCTTTTGTAAATAATGATTTGTTGCTTTTGCCAATCTCGGTGTTAATGCTCTTTCTTCTTCAGAGATATCCAGTAGAGAATAAACATTATTTATTCTAAATTCATCCAGTTTCATTTTTTTTTGTTCCTTCTGCATGGAAGCACGAATGAGATAAGCCTTTACAACGGAAGTTCCAAATATTAAGTCATCAGGTACTTTGTGATTCCATCTAATTGATAATTTATTAGGAAAAAAGTTGATCCCATATGTCAATGCCGCCCTTCATTGAATTATACTGGATAATCATTTCTGGCCTTCCCAACTCTTCATCCTTTTTATTTTTTTCCCTGTTGGTACCAGATTAGCCAAAAATTTTAAAGACACTTAATAAACATCCCGTTTGTCTCTTCATTTTAGGACTGTTACCCCCTTGTTACATTCAAGGGACTTGGCAGTCACAACCTCTTTCGGAAATCCTTTCCGGTTTTTGCGGTAAGTACCTACAAAATATGTCTTTCGTTCAATCGACTCATTTATAAGAGGTACACTCGTATAAAAGTTGTCAGTGCATAAAATTCTTCCATGGCCCAGATATGTGCTCATTAGAGACATAACAGTATTTGTGGTAAGACTTCCATGATTGACAGCTTGTTTTTTTTTCCAGCATATGGTATGATCTTGTAAGTATATCCAACTTGGTCACAAAGTTTAAACAGCTTAACGCCATACTATGTGATTTACCAGAAATGTACTGCTTAAAATTTAGCCTTCTAGTAAAATCAACCATTGATTCAGTTTGTCATATTTAGTTTAATAATTATAGTTATTACTTTAATAGAAACATGTAATTAGGCTACGCCTGTTTGTTTCTTAAATAAATAAATTTTGTGATAATTTTTGGAAACATAGTGCTGCACAATTGGCTACACAATTGGCTGATTGACTTGTCAACTACATAAGCTACATAAGAAATGGAAGAATAAAACATACCCATTGCCCATGTCCATTGTTTTTTTTTATTTTATTTTTGTTTTATTATTATTAGGCGATCCTGTTGAAAATAACACTATAATTTTTATTATATTGCATGTCGCATATCTAGATTGCCGAATATGTTTTTCGGAATAATTTTGAATTTTGGGCTGACAGCTGAAAAAATAAAACCATACCTATATGATTTTCAGTAACTAGTGATTTTCGGTTTATTACCTTCATGATGTAAGCAAAACATCATTCGCTGCTTGAACTTCATGATTATTTGTGACATGTTCTAAATAAACGTTTCTACATAAAATGGATATTTGATTTTACATACTCTGCTATCTCAGCGTACAATTTCCGTTATTCACATGATATTTATGAGAGCCAAGTTCTGCGGTATAATAATTATTACATCGTATAATTCACGAATTTACGAGTCACACCACTCACCAGCGAGTGACTATTAAACATAAATTCAAATTAAATATTCACCAATCCCGTCATTCGCTAAGCCCAGCTCTTGGGGGTTTTGTCGAGAATAAATAAAGCAAAATGCATTTATAGTTATGGTTATATCGTATTAAAACGATTAACTCGTCGACCACCAACTTTGAAATTTTTAATAAAAGATTTGAATTCATTTAGTTTGCCATTTATGAAAATCTGCTTTAATTATGTTTCATCTGTAGTTTTGTCGTTTCTAAATTAATTACGTTTTTGATTAAATGTGTTTTTTGAGTCATTGTCCTTTTCAAGAGAAAGTTAAGAGTATCAGGGACTGTCATATTTAAATTATTATAAACAAATAAAATTAAGTAAAAGTAACAAGAAAAGGATTTAACATGAAAACGCTATCAAGCAATGATATTTTATCAGCAACTACTACACTAATCCTTCATTCATAATTATTTATGCTTAAGTATTTGTTTTCTTCCAAGCATTCAATTCGTATTTTATGTTAGGCACATAGAGCTGTCGCCTCGGCTGCCGAATTAGACAAAGCGAGACCTTTACTAAATTGAGTGAGGATGTACATTCCTTACGGATTAACCAGTACTTACGATTACGATATTTTTTGTTGCCAAGCGTAAATAAAGAGATTAATTTAGTAGGAGACCAAGGTTGGAAGTCACATTTTTCTTTTTTTGCGTTTTTCTCTCCATTTTCTTAGTTTAGGAACAGCATTTACATATCAATAGATATTGCCTTTATTCTAGTTTCGAAAGACATCAATACTTTTTAACTAACATTACCCATTGAGGAAATATTACAATTTAAAAAAAAAAAAAAAAGTGAGCCTTGCAACAACATGTCAGGGATAGTTGTCACATCCTGTGGGGTAGGTAGTCACATCGTAAATTAACGGGGAAATAAATACATTTAGTCACATAAAACGAATTTTTATTGAAGAAAGATGGTTGTAAGCTCCTAATGACCTATTTTACCCAAAAAAATAACGAAAAATGTTTTATTCGTAATAATAAACAAAATATGCCTAACTCTAATAACTTCTGTCAAACTGGAGACTAAACAATCGGTTAATGAAAACAAAAAAATATACTTAGTCATAATAAAAAAACAAAACAAACTTCTATAAAAGAACCGTAGGTCAACGAAAATAAAAAATATAGTCATAATAAAAAAAAACTAAATAAGCTTAGCGCTATCAAACAAACTGAAGACCTAAGAATACATCGAATCACAGTTCTGGCAAATGTTAGAAGTCAGCACAGGTGTGCAAGATTCGTGAGCCCATAGCTTGCATTCTTGGCCCCAAATTCAGATTTCTTTGGGCTCGTTAGCAGAGTACTGAGACACGCATACCAGGCAAAACACTTCAACCTTTTCCTCGTCTTCTTCTTTCTTTTTCCCTTTCTTTCCTTGTGGACTCTTATTTCTAGTAGCCTTTGTTTCTTCCTTATCCCCATTCAATACACCTTTCGTTACCTTCTTTTTTCTTGCTACTTGTTTCAGCTTTTTCTTTTCTAAATAGGTCGTTTACAGTTTGTCTGTTAGAATTGCTGATTTATATTTCCTTCTATCAGCTCTCTGCGACTTGCGCGGAGGAGCATTCGCTAGGGGTTTCAAAAGTAGTGGCGATACTATCAAAGAACTCCCTGCACTACTTGGACCAGAACTAGTGATCACGATAGTTTTCTCGATAGCTTGATGCTGTGACGTTGAGCAGCTAAGCAAAATTTGTGATGTCACAGAATGAGCATTAAGGCCAGTGCTTTCGTTTTCAGCCAATATAGTATCTTCAAGTCAGGCATCTCACATGGAGTCGTTGCAGGTTCATTAGCGATAACAGTCGAGGTGAGAGTGATGATTTTGATTCTGTGTGTTATTGGATTCGTAATTAGTTGCCTATCTGTAACAGCCGACGGCAAGAAATCGTGCTCTTGAACTGTGGGGAGATCCCACAGGTTTTAAAACCTGTAAAAATATTGGATGGAGTAACTGCCAATGGAAAAGCCTGTGCAATTATTCCTGGGTTTTCGTATATCGTCATTTGTTGGCCTGAAATATTTACCATACATTGATCCATTGCTTTGTTTATGTATTTTTTTAAGGTCCATTTATCAATCTGTCCAAAGGTTGTAGGCGGTAATTGCAGTATGTCGGGAACGATAGCATTAGTATGCCAATATATTTGGCAAAATTTAGTCCTTCAATTGATAGATGGAAGCTATAATTATCCAACAAGAGACATGGTTTTTCCTTTGTTAATTGCACATGGTTGGTTATGAAAATGTTTCAGAAAAGCAACCAATAGCTCTTTTAATATCCATCCCGAAGGATTACTTCTTGCTTTGCAGCCAATTGACCCATCTCTGATAAAATGATCTTTGAAAGGCACCCTCGGAAAAACGAATAATGGTGGAATTGAATTGCCACCTCCCAAAACAGCAGCAGCTAGGGTGACTAGTGTGGCCTCTGTCGGCAGAGGTAATAGCACCAACTTGCTTAAATCCTTTTTTGAGCAACAACTTTTTCGGTTTTTGCACCGTAGTCACCCCAGTTTCGTCCATGTTACATATTATGTTGTGTGGTTAGAAATTGAATCGCTTGATTACGGATTCAAGGTTATCAAAAAAACTGCCGACATTATGTGGGTTAAAACTGGTAGCTCGAGCTAGACTGGTAGCTTAAGGTGTTCTAATGGATAGAGAGGCGTGTCTCTGCAAAAATGATGTAACCCAGTCGGAGCTTGTTCGAACCAGCTTGTTCAAGTCCCAAGACTTTGGAACTTTAATGTTATTGGAAATAGCAAGCTCGAATGCCATTTTCGAATCTCCTAAGGAGATAACCCAAAATAAATTTGTGAAGCCAGAAGTAGGTATTTGTTTCCTGCTGGTCGTTAAAGATTTGACAGCCCACTTTTGTAGATGGTGTTAAAGTGGCTAGATTGCTTATCTCTTCAGAACTTAATTTTTTACAATACCTCGTTAAAGTTCAATAATTAATTTCAAAATTCCTTGCGACAGACCTTATGGATTTGTTATGGTTTTTCAGTTTTCTGGCAGCACGCAGCAACACTGCTGGTGGAACAAGGTGAAACAAACTCTCTAGAAGATTTTCTTTTATGCTGCGTGGAATTTTTATGGCTAGTCCTGGAACAAACAAACGTTAACGTAGCTCAACCTCAAAAGGCAATAAAAATAAGCACTATACTTGCATGAGGTTGGTTGTCACACGTGACAACCGGTCCCAACAACATAAGACAACCGGCCCCAAATTATACGTTTCACAAAATAAGTTCAAATCAATATTTACTTGAAAAATTATGTTACCGTATTAAAAAGCACACATTATAAATCAAGGATACACAAAATATTAAATTAATATTCAAAATATAGCTATACTTACGGTACTCCATACAGAAGCACAAAAAATTACTTTCTTCATGCGAAAAAAAAAAAACAAATGCACGTGTCTTTATCATGAAAAGCGGACTGAAGTGAAGTTCGAAAAGAGGTATTGTTATCACAAGCCTTTGACGCTGGTCAAGGAGCTTACTTCTCCACTTAGTTTTCTGTTATGACCGCTGTGACAACCAACCCCTGAGACAACCAGACCTTGTCTCCCTAAAGATCGTTCTTTAACATCAGAAACTGCAGACATTATTAATGCCTAAAATTATTAATAAGCATGTCGTTAACATCAAGCATTCCTGGAAATTTGCATGAAATAAAGATCTCTGATATCCATTATATGGTACGAAATAGAATGAAGATATATATTGCTTAGTAATCTATATTATATTATTACAATTTAACTGACCACTTTAACCAACCCCCATTTTCAGAATCAATAGGCTTCATGCTTTTCTAAAGCCTGATTTTACCTGAAGATTTTAATTTGATATCTTTCGCTTTTCTAATTTTTTAAATTTTTTAATTCCTCTTATCTTTTATTTATTCATTTATTCATTCCCTTGCAGAGCTTGCTTTTTCCTAATCGCTTTTGGTTTTTGTATTTTATTTATTCACGATCTTTTCTTCACAAATTCCCATAGCCGATTTCTCAATTGAAATCTTTTTTTCCTTTTTTGTTCCAATCCCTCGTTGCATTGCCTACAGACTTTTGTTTCATATCTCAAAAACACTGCAAGCACTCTTACGAGGGAAAATACTTGTCTCTTGGTGTTTGTAATACTGCCTTCGAGATTGATATCAGAATCAGATGTATTTAAACCAAAAAGCAGCAGATTATTTTACCTACGGCGTTGCTCAAAAAATTCCTGTTTATTGATTACAGTATTAATTTGTTTTTTATTTTTTGCAATTTGTACAACCATTATCTAGAATGGTTTGAAATGTCGACAAAATTAAAAATAAATTAAAATTAAGAATATCGACCTTTGATTGTAAATATCTCGAAAACCAATTTATGAAATTCTAACAAGAGTAGATGAATTATTAAAAAATATAAAAAAATGTAAAAGTATAGTGCAAATATTTATTGGACAGTGGCGTAAAATTTAGAGGGGACGAAGATGTTACACCTATTTGTTTGCGGATTTTGCAAAAAAAATATTAAAAAAATTGTAGCTATTATTTTTTTTTTAATTTTCAGCCCTAAAAAAAATTACTAAGATAAGTTTGCTTAAATTGCAATGTTTTTACCCAAAGAATGTGCAGTTTTCCTATACCCTGTATCTTATTTTAGTCCAAATAATCTGTCTTGTCTTGTGTCCGTTTATATATGACCTATCCTGTATAAAAATCTATACCACATTAAAATGTATACAATTCATCCAACAAAAAATTATACTTTTGTTCGACGAAAGAGAGTTCGATGTAGCCAAGCTCCCCTTCTATAAAATATTAGCTTAAATTTGGAATCCCCTTATTAATCTCAAATCGCATTTTAATCTTCGTGTACGCCATCACTGGAAGAACATCGTAATCTCCTATAAAACCCCAACTAACTGCTCATTAATAAATCCATAGAAACTAGCAAAAGCAGACTTACCGATGCGAAGTTTGTAGAATGACTGGCTGAAGGGGGCATCCGAAAAATGGGCTCGAGAATCTGTGAACAAAAGGAAATATGAATCTTCTCCAGTTTTGTTTGTTGGGGAATGCATTTACATAAGCGCAGAGTAATCCCTAGTACGTTTGAATGTTTATAGAAAACAACGGGCTTGGATTTTGACAGTGGCGTATTATGGATGGACTATAATAATACTATAATTTAAAATACCAACAGGTACATGCTAGGTATTGGGAACAAATTTATATTATGCATTAAATGTAAGAATCATAATTACATTAAATGTAATTATGATTCCCTTAAATATTTTAAATAAATAATAATAATAAAAAATATATAAATTTATTGATGATTCCATAGATAGTGAACGTAGGAACTTGTCGTATTATATCAGGTAATTGCATTTACCTAAGTACAACAGAACTATTTTTATTAATCTGATAAATTACTATTGAACAGAGAAAATAAATAATACAATAATCGAAAGCAGTTAAATAGAGGTATCCAAAACGTAAACAGGGTCGTTGCAATCATATGTGATTATTTAGAAGAATAATGCCTATTTGAGCCATGTATGCTAGAATTAAGATTATTAAGAAGTAGATAATAATGTATAAATAAATAATTTATAAAATGTATTATTAGATTATCTAAATCTAGATTATCTAGAGTCAAACATGACTTCTTTAACGCTGTGCGGACGGTCGGGTCGATTAGGTCCGATTTAGAAATTAAAACTGTTCTAATTTTTTTCCCGTTAAATCTAACGTTTTAATGTTGTAGGACATTTCCTAAAAAGACAAATACTTTTAAATAAATTAAGTTTGAAAACAATAAATTATTTAGTTTAAACACAATGAAGAGCACTACTAGTTTTTAGACAAGCACTTTTAGAAAAATTGTGCCAGTGGAGTAATAAATAAGGGCATTCGGTGTTCAAAAATATGTGGAAGGAGTTAACCACTAACCAGGTAAAGAAGTATTTGGGATTAGTTATTCTCACGGGCGTTTACAAGTCTAAAAATGAGGACGTCAGTACCATGTTCAACACTCAGCATGGACGGCCTATTTTCAGTCGAATAATAAGCCGAGATCGATTCATGACAATAACCAAGGTACTAAGATTTGATGACGCAGAGGAGAGGCGAAAGCATCGTTCCCCTGACAAACTTGAGCCTGTTAGAGATTTATTCGAAAGTTGGAACACCTACCTAAGGGATGCTTATGTTCCTGGTTGGTGCATGACTGTAGATAAACAACTTGTATCATTTCGGGGCCGATGCAATTTTCGGCAATACATTCCGTCTAAACCTGGAAAATACGGCATCACATTTTGGATGATATATGATGCTCAGACTGGCTACGTATGGAAAACTGAAATTATAAAGGGAAAGAAGAAGGAGAATCCCGTGAAGTAAAGCAGGGAGAACGTGTCGTGAAAGGGTTGACAATGGTAGGCACTATCAGAAAGAATAAAGCTGAACTACCTCTGGAATTTGTAGTTGCCAAAGGGCGTGAAGTGGAGTCAACACTATTTGGGTTCCAGGAGAACGCTATACTTGTTTCTTACGGCTCTAAGAAAAACAAGGTTGTGACACTTGTCAGCACTTTACATGACCAAAACGTCATTGATGAAATGAATAAAAGGAAACCTGAGGTCCTAATAACCTATAATGAAACGAAGGCAGGCGTGGACAAGGCCGATCAAATGCTACGTAACCATTCTGTCAAAAGAAAAACGCGTCGCTGGCCAATGGTTGTGTTTTTCAACATGGTAGATATCAGTGCTCTTAACACCTTTATAGTGTACTTGTTCAATCACTCTAATGATCTAGGTACGAGATGTGGTAAAAGAAGACGATTTCTGATCAAACGGCAGCGCCAACGGCAGGACCCTCTCAGATTTCGCAGAGGAAGAGGTGTCACAGATGTCCGTCAAAAAAATACAAAAAAATAATAAACGTTTGTTCACAGTGCAAAAAATACGTGTGCTCAGAACATAGCCGTATTATGCGTCTTCACTGCCAATACTAAATTAGTAAATGGAATTGTCTGTTTTTGATTGATATTTTTATTTCATAATTTACATGTCACAATAATTATTTAATGTTTAAAACTCAAAATAAATAATTTAATATAATAATAGTTTCAAGTAACCTATATCAAAAATATTAACAGCCATTTAATTAGAAAAAACTGGATCCGGGCCGAAACGGCCCGAGCCGTCGTTAATGTATACTGGATGCTACCGTCAGCAGAGAGTTAAGTTAGATTTTAAAGTTAATTACTACTTGAAAATTCTATGAAAAAGAAATTGTCTTAGTGTTAAGGTGTGCGGCTAAAAAAAAATGAGGCAAAATCATATTAATAAAGTGAAGTTTAAAAATAAAAATTTTGAATTTTTGCACAAACGAAAATAGTAATTTTGTTAAAGTTGGTCAAATAATACTAATTCTTTTTTAATATAAGCATGTTTATTAAAGGAAATACAATTTATGATTTACAATCCAAATCAAGTCTATGATCATCCAAGTCTTCTTCACCATCCGATTCTACATTGGCTCCATTGTTAGAATTACTGGGACCTGGTTCTGAATTTTTAGTAGTTGCTGTTTTGGTCTTTTGTGCTTACTTCCCTTTAGATTTTTGATGGATCATATCTTTGTAAAACCCATGTTAAATAGGTGGAATGTACTCCAGAAGGCTCTGGAGATTATTCCATTTTTCAAGTTTAATAGGCACTGGGGATTTGTTAGATTGTTACAGTGTTGATTCTAGGGAAAACGATAGACGTCCGACGAAACGTGATCCGCAAGCACATTTTGAAATTGGATACAAAATATCTAGAGTATATTTAAACTCAAACAGAAATGTTTCCATATCTTTGTCATATTTAAAATAAGTGACTTTCCTAAACTTCAATGGTTTTCTTTCGGAGTCTTTTTTAAAATCTTTTGTTGAGTTGTTTCATAGGAGTTAAACATTTCTTGAGTCATATTACACACGATAAATTTCATTGAGGAACGAGCTATCACTGTCCTCCACTGATCTGGTATGAATACTTTAGTAGGGAATCTGAGGTGCTGAATTCGACCACCTCTATACAAGTCGCGAACATATAGCTAAAAAACATGAAATCATACGTAAAACAACCTGCCCGATTAGAATTTTTTGTTCGCCTTTTGATCCGAAATTGCGAAATGTGTCAAAACATGAATTTTTGAAAAAACTGAAAATTTGCATTAAAATAATATTTTTTGCAAACTAGTGCATAACTTTGTTAATTGATGTCCGATCGTTATGAATTTTGGATATGATATTTTTCTGTACTTCCCTGACATAGTTTTATAACATTAAAAAATGTAGAACGTCACATAAAAGCTAAGTAATTTTTTTTTTCGCTAGATGACACAAAATATCTTCACTGTGCAGGTTAAAATGGAGAAAACTTTTTTATCTTTAGAGATAGATAACTAGTATAAGCGAAAAAAATATTGCCAATAGAACAAGGAAACTTTTTTACTCAAACTTTTTTTTATACGACGTTTTGTTTAGTATAGTCGCGAGGCTGAATACTATTCAAACGTCAAAACAAATTAACTTCATTAAGTTAGAAATTCTTAAGCTATACCACGAAATTTCAAATTTAGGTGATGAGGTAATTATTTCATGGATTAAAGACCATTTTGGAATAAAAGGAAACGAGTTCGCGGATAAATTAGCCAAATCAACTGATTTCGACGGTGAAAAAATATCAAATATTCTCCCGGTATCTGATATTGAGGCAATAGGAAAAAATATTATACGAAAGAATTGGGTACAAACATTAAAACAGGTATTAACTTTATTCAGTGTCAATCAAAACTTAAAACCAAAACATGGTTTCAAAATCAATCCAATAGAAAATTCATTAAAACAATAAATCGCCTCAGAAGTAATCATGCCTTCAGCCCAAAATACAAAAATAAAGTCGGTCTTGCAGAATCACCTTTGTGTAGTTGTGGAAGTATGGGTGACTTAACCCATATTCTTCTCGAATGTCCAAATCAGGCTACAAATATTTGATATTCTGTTCGAGAGGTTGGCGAACCTAAGATGTCTGTTCCCTATAAATTTAAATACCTACTATATTATTCTCAGAAAATCTCAAGGTATTAAAATGTATATATCAACATATTCAGAGTTGCAAATTTAATTTATAAAATAATAATTACTCGGTCTTGGTCGTTTCTTCACTTAATAAGCAAAAATTGTATGGACAATTAAAAAAACCTTATGTTGAAAAAAAAAATAACAAATAAAAAAAAGAATAGTAACAACAAAAAAAAAACGAATAAAAACAACAACAACAAAAAAAACAAAAGGAAAAATATATAACACAAAAAATAAAATATAACACAAAAAATAAAATATAACACAAAAAAAAAGAATAACAGAAACGAACGACTAACAAATACTAACATTGCATTGTGGATTTGTAATTGTTTGTATCCAAACAATGTAAATTAGTTTGGCCAATTGGCAATGCCAAAGCCACAAATTTTAAATAAAAAAAAAGTGGTTTATAAATTAGCTTTAATATTCTTTATTTATTTATTTTAGTAAATACAAGAAGCCCTTCCTTAGTAATAAATAATAATTGTTAATAAGAGAGTTATGAAGAATGTAACTTATTAGTAAAGGCCCAGAACATGTCTGTATAAGAATAAAGTACCAGCTACATAATTACTTAAATTTATAAAATATACTGACATTTACTTTGTACTAGCCAAACTGTTAATTATTCATTGTATACTATTATAAAAAACAGCATTTATAAGGTATTATACCTTCCGCGGTCAAAATTTGAAGCTGTTTCAAAATAATAACGATAATTTCTTGAAATGTGAGAAAACAATTGCCAAAATGAATCCTATTATGGCAGAACATACTAAGAGGGTATATATGAAGAGCAAGAACATAAATCATTATCTTGGAGACCATTCAAAATGAACTAATTAAAATAATGTGCAATAATTTAAGAGAAAATATTTTAAATATGGTTAATAACTAAAATAATTTACTATTATTCAATAAATTTACAATTTTTTTCGGCCTCAAAAAAACATTGGACTGTTTTAAAAGAACATACTTCCAATTTAACTTTAAAAGCACTGTCTAACATACATAATTCCAAACTGTCATCAAATCAAAAAAGATGCATCAATTTCCCATTTTAACAAATCCTCAATTAAACAGGTCCCATAAGAAAAACCCTTACTATAAAAATATTACAAAGAAATGTCGAGTATAAAGGTTAGAAGCAACTTTATTGTACTGTTCTACTTCCTGCTAAACCTTTTTAAATTTGATTAAGAATTTCAAATGCTCCACCTTAGACAATAGAAAGCGATATCAGTAATGACCACACTATCTCAAGTTCAGCGGTTACCAGGAATTAATTATGGGTTAAAATCAAAAGTAACTTCCCCTTTTCCGACAACCTCACTGTTATAGAAAACAATAGACAGAAATTCGGTACGAAAAGCGGAATAAATTTAAAGAGAAAGGACTTCGTTAAATATCTTACCCAGGACACTTTATTGCAAAAATATTAGAATCCTTTTATACTTCATACGATGTTCTGGAAATGTTATATATTTTTGGAAAACGGAAAACTGAGAGAAACCTTTAGGGGTTGACGTTATAAGTGTTTTCCAGATAACTGAAATGGATACAAAACAAAGGTAATTTATATTTGACAGCGAAAATGCATTATCCCAGTAAAAGTAATAATACTTTAGAGACAGTTTATTGTCCATATTTTCTTCGTTTGTCCATAAATAAGTAACAAATACTTTAAAACAACGCTTGTTAATATTCAACTTATTTATGGTAGTTAATTATTTGATTGTTTGTTGTGCATATTTTATGACATTTTTGTAATATTTGGAACTACTTTTGTTCTTCTATTTTGTGGTAATTGTCGCTGTACTTACTCAAAATGTAATGTCGTTACTATAGTTTATATATATTATATTTTTTTTGCATTGGTTATCTAGTAGTTTAATGTATTGACTAAATAAAATAAAAAGTGTCCAGAAGTTAAATATTTTATTTTAAAATACATTTTGAGCTTTCTCTGTTGAAAGCCACTTTGCTAGATGTTATGGGCCTACTTAAGGATTACTAGCAACAGAAGCATCGTTTTGCGTGTACTTATTACGATATTTACAAATCCTAGCCGTTGGTGTGTTGTTCTCTTAAGGCGTTTCAAATTTCATAATGTCTGGTTCCGGAATTCCCCTCCTATTGATAAGTTAAGAGGTTGGGATAATTACAACTCATGAAAATTTGCTGTTAAGACGTACCTTAAACATGCAGAACTCTGGGATTGTGTTATCGCAGATCCTGAAAAGTTAGATAGGAAGAAGGATTTGAAGACAAAAAGTAAAATTATACTTCTGAATGATTCTATCAACTATGTCCACGTTCAAACTGTTAATATTTCTAGAGAAGCATAGGAAAATCTAGAACAGGCATTTTAAGATAGAGGCCTTACTAGACGTGTTGGTCTTCTTAGAACTTTACGTGTAATCTGGAAGATAGTTCTACCGTTGAAGACTATGTAAATAAAATATTATCGACGGCACAGAAACTATTGGTCCTCTACTTCTAGCCTATCTTCCAGAAATGTTCAAGCCAATGATTATGGGCATTGAGAGCTCAGGCATCAAAGTAACTGCTAATGCAATTAAAACTAAGTTACTTCAGGATGTCAGTAAAACTGAAACTCTTCCAACGTTGCGCTTTATGGAGGTAAAAGTAAATCTCAAGAAAAATTCTCTTGTTTCAACTCGTTTTAATGTATATTTATTCTTTAATATTCTGACAATTAGTTTGACAGAATTGTCACTAATTTAAAATTTTACTATTAGTAGTTGAGTTTCCAAAACATGAACTGTGATTGACGGATTTCATTTTTCTTGCACTGTTATCACTACCTAGAATGGATATGAAATTGTAACGGTTGGAACCGTTATTTCCTTATTTCGACACAATCACCTCTTACTCAAATGTCATTTGTCGTCTATATGCTTTGTGTCAGAGAAAGTGATGGATATCGATCTAACACACAGCGAAGAATAGGTCACTTCAATTTTGATTGTATCTCGGTCATCCGATGTATTAAATGATATTGATTTATGTTAATGACCGTCTGATTTATATGGTATATTTTTTTAATATTATGTTATTAAACATATATTTTTTTGCAAGGACATAACCTCTATATCAGCAATGAATGACAAATGTTTTAATTTTATATAAAATTATATTAGTATTATATTAGTCTCTGTGAAATTATTCATTTAATAGTTAAATCATTTTATCTAACTCCTTTTTAAATTTCCTTTCTCCTATCATAACATTTTAACCCTTTTTAGCTAATGGCTATCTATAGACGGTTTCGTCTCTAGACGGTTTTGAGTTCGAATACCATTTACCTTAAAGATCATTCACAATTCAATCCCTAGGCGTTTTTGGTTCTAATACAATAAGAATCATTTGATAAACGACTTAGGACAAAACTATATACTTTTTTCCTTTATTTTGCCAACCTAATCACCTGTTATAATTACACGACTGTGTTTTATATTATCCTGTATAGGTACACATTATTGTATAGTTATAATATTCAAACGCTCTCCATATTACATTTGTTATAGTCACAAACTTTGAGGATTTATAGTTAGAATAACATGTCAAAACTTAACCAAAGCAAATTTCATTAGTTACCTAAACCGTGTTAAGAGAAAACTCCAGAGACGCAACAAATATTACTAGTTATTTATACCTATTAAATCAGATACCAACTATGACTAACACAACTTTGTAAAGAGCTTCTGTTGTAAACATATTTCAATTTATTATACCCACCTAACGCAACAAACTTCTGTATAATCATGTTATTTTGTTAACAAGCTCTCTTAACACCGCATAGAGATGAATTAGAAAATTAAACAAAAAGCGACTAAAACAACAAAAGGGTGTCGAAAGCTTTCTTATATTCAAGTAGAAATAAATTAGAAAATTGAACATAAAGCAACAAAAACAACTCGAAAGTTATTGTGAACAAACATTTGGTTGGTTAAATTTTATAATTTTCAACTTCGTTTAGGAATCCTTAATTATTGTTAAAATATGTATTTTAAAGATTTGGTTTTATATAAAGAAAGTTCGAACAACTTTTTAAAATTTATGTAATCAGTGCACTGCAAAACTCAACAAGGTGTGTTTATTCTTTTTTGTTAGTAAGGGGCACCTCAGGAGTGGCCCAACTAAAATCGTACGCATCTTCTTTTTTATTTAATTGTATACATGTCATTAGTGTCATTTTATTGAAGTTGGGAAACAGATAAATACAAATTAGTGGCAGACCTAAAATATTAAAATATGTAATTATGCATCAGAAAGTAAAACGGTTGGATAAAGACTTACATGCTTACAATGTGATAAAGTAGTTAAATATGTAATAAAAAGAATGAAAGGACGAAATACTTATTGCAAAACACTAGGCATTTTAAATAGTTTTCAGTCTTAAACATGGCCAGTTTCCAATACTTCAATTATTCAGAAACTACATGATAGTCATTCTTACTAGTCATTCCTGACTAACCCTACAATTTTAATCTAAAAATCTTATAACTAATTACTTATCTAAGAAGTCCTAATTGGGCTGTCTTAATTGTTTCTATAGGAAAGCATCACAAGTTGGCGTGACGATTTATTACACTGTTTTACACAAGCACTAACATTAACGTACTAGCTCAAATGGCTTCTTCCTTTTGAGCCTTCTGTTGAGTGTAGAGTTGTCCAGTAATTGCAGCGCTTCATCGTTGACGTGGGAGTGGAGTCGACCCTCATGTTTCGCAGCACACCTCTTTACTTCTTCTTCGATTATTGGCATCTTCAGGTCTCTATGAAGATAATCGTTTCAGTAGAACCAAGGTGCATCAACAATGCATCTTAGGACTTAATTTTGAAAAACTTGTATCATGTTGATATTATTCTTGCTGGCACATCCCCATAGCTATATTCCATAAATCCAAATTGGTTTTAGGATTTGTTTATAAATCAGCAGTTCGTTGTGCACAAACAAGCGAAGCGAGAGCGCTCGGCCGACGTTTTGAAATTCGCGCGAATTTCGAAACATCGGCCGGGCACGCCCTTTTTGCACGTGTACCATATGAGCACGGAACGCTCGTCCCACCTTCTTCCTAACCACTACAGAAGCAAGCAAGCGAGCGAAGCGAGCGCCCGGCCGACGTTTCGAAATTCGCGCGAATTTCGGAACGTTGGCCGGGCGCGGCCTTTTTACACTTACACATCATAGGAGCACGGAACGCTCTTTCCATCCACTTCCTAACCATTACAGAAGAGAGCGAGCGAAGCAAGTGCGCCCGGCCAACGTTTTGACAAGTACAGAAGAGAGCAAGCGAAGCAAACACACCCTTTTTACATCTAAAATATTACATTACATACAAATTCGCGCGAATTTCGAAACGTCAGCCGGGCGCGCTAGCTTCGCTTGCTTGTGCAGTGGCTAGGAAGTGGGTGGAACGAATGTTCAGTGCTATTAGGGTGTAGGTGTAACAAGAGTGCGCAGGGCCGAGGCCGTGAGGGCTCGCTTGCATCTGTAGCGGTTAGCAGGTGGGTGGGACGAGCGTAAAAGGGTACAAAGGCGCATGATTCTAAGGTAGTTAGGACGTGGAAGGACAAGCGTGCTTTTATGGTGTAAGTGTGTCAGAGAACTTTTTAGCGTTTTGGATAAAATATTTATTTCAGCATATTCCAGACGGCTTTTTAATTTGTTTTTAATTTTTAGGGGGACATAACTGATTTCTGAAAGTGCTATTTGGTCACCTTGGTCATATTTTTCGTCTGCATCAGAATTACCTACTGGCCTAACTTTTGTGCCGCTTACTTATCCTCGAAAGTATTTTTTTATTAAAACACTCCACGTTTTATTGTCTTTTCCAATAACCATTAATAATTGTTATATTTTATAAGTAAAAAAAAAACTCCATTGTAACTGTAACCATTTTATACGTTTTTTAATTAATTCTAACACATTCGGATAAAGATTGCATAAATTATTTTTTGTTTTGCTTTTTTTCTCAAATGCATCACTTTTCAATCATTTAAAAAAAACCCTTTGGGTTCTGATAGAAAAACTATTTAGTACGCCACTGAAGAACCAAACTATCTAACTTTTGTTTATATTGGCTTTATTCAAAGCGCCTGTTACATATATATTTCTTTCTGTTTCTCTCTGAATTGGCAAAAACTGGATTCTCTACACATAACAGCCGTGGTTTCATTAAATTTTGACTCTTATGATTATTTCTCATAATTCGCTAAAACTCTACATTAAATTTTTATTCAAAAATCTTTCTTCCATTTGAGAAATAATTATGGCAAAGTCAACAATAACTCGGCTTCGACTGTAAATAGTCAGTTGGAAACTAGCAATTATCGAAACTTTTACAGTTTGCATTTCCGAACCGTGGCTCGGATGAAAATAAAAATGGAAAACACAAAGTGACTGCTATTTATACCGTTAACAGCTTTATTAAGGAAAAGTTTATTATTGCGTCACGCGATCGTTTACACAAGTCGGAAATTGATAACCATACATATTTCTAAAGAAAACTGAGGGCGTTCTTCGAACAATTTGGTGGTTGTAGGTTGGAGTGGGGCAATACCACTTGAACGCGAAAACTTATTGTCAATGGTAATTATAAAAAGTGGTACGATTTTAATGGACAAGTTTTTGAAATAAACGATATGAGCAGGCCACATGTAAGGATATTTTGAAAGGAAAGTAAAGAATAAAACGTCCTTTAAATCAATAGAAAAGCGTCCTTTGCAAAAATGCAATACTCAACATGAGTTTACGGTACTCTTAACACTATCATCAACATCATCATCATCAATGCATAGACTTGTTTGGGAAATTATATAATAGGGCCATACGGGATGTATCACTTGAAGCCGACAATTGGGTGTTAACAGAAAACACTTATTATTTGTAATGCCTGTAGCTACCTAAGCGCCCTAGTCTGAACGCCGCGCTTTTTTGAAATCATTGAACACTTATTATAGCACAATTTAATAATAAATATAGCCATAAGCAAATAAGTTACAAATCTACACGTTTGCTCGAGGAAAAATATGTCTACTGAACGTCTCTTCTTTATAAAGCATAGCAATATTAAAAGAAGTGCTAGAAAGATAAGGTTGCTGACACTATATAATAATTATAATTAAATTTCCAATAAATTTTTTATTAATCGGCACAAATGTCTTGGCACAAAAACCGTTGTTTTTGACTCGATTTCAATTTACCTTTTATTAAAAGAAATAATAATTAAATTAATTTATTCAAGCAACCAATTTTACATTTAAAAACTTAAAATACAAACGGCCGTAACATACTTGGTTAACTGGAAAAAAGACGCGTACTTGCGTACCTTCTAAACATAATAACTAAATACCGGAGATGAGAAGAATTGCTATAGATGGCACAAACACCGTGTCAGTGGTAGTCGGGGTTCCACAGAAGTCTGTACCTAGCCAACTCCGAAGAGTGGACCGATGGATAAAATAATAACAGCTGTTTGTAAAGTTTTTTAAATATTTTTTTTTTATAATTTTTAAAGTAAGGATATTTTATCCTTAAAACAAATTCATAATTTTTTACTTAAGTCGTACAAGTTTTTTTTTTATTTTTAATTTCTTTTATTATTAACCTGTTTAAAGTGACGTACCAAGAATTTTTTCTGAATAATTATTAATAAAATGCATAAGGTGCAAACTTTTTGAGACACACTGTATATTGTTAGATTAAATTTTTAAAACAACCCTAAAAAATTTATTATAAAGACTTGTAGGATACTAAGCTAATTAATAGGGGTGATAAAACTTGTTTATTTAATAAAGGTTGTTTTGAAACATGTCTTAAATATGGCTAATTTAAAGTTCCATTTACTCAATTTTTCAAATTTAACACCATGTATATTATTTAAGCTTAAAATTCCTTATACAGTTTTCTATTTAACAATACCAATTATTAGCCAATAAGACATATACAGGGTGTCCCATTAGTGCGTAATTGATCGATAGCTGTTTTATTATTGCAAATACGAGGAAATTTTTAATATAAAAGTTGAATGGCCATATTTAACAATTATTATTAAATACACAGGGTGGTTCATTAACCAAACCTACATTTTTTAAAGCAAAACACCCTGCATGTAGTTATATTTATTTGATTATTTTTACATTGTCAAGCAATTTTAATTGACATCATTCATTTTCTATGTTGTATATAGACTTTGTCAAAACACAAGGTTACGATTTTCTTAATTTTTTAAATGGAATACCTGGTCTTAATTAATTGGTCGAATACCATACGGGGTGTTCCTTGCATTTTGACAAACCCTATATTCAACATAGTAAATAAATGAAGTTTATTAACATTGTTTGACGATGTGAAAACAATCAAATATGAACATAAATAAGGTAAATAAGTAGAGTTTTTTAAATTTGTTTGATGTTGTGAAAATAATCAAATATGTATATAACTAAAATCTATTAAAATTATTTGATGATGTGAAAACAATCAAATATGTATAACTATCAGCAGTGTTTTGCTTTAAAACTGTATAGGTTTGGACAGCCTCTCGTTTATGGATCACCCTGTATATTTAGGATTAATTTTTGAATATGGTCATAAAACTTTCCTATTAATTTTTTTTTGGTATTTCCAATAATAAAACAGCTATCGATCAATTACACACTGATGGGACACCCTGTATAGGTGTGACTGGCTAACTGTTGTTATCGCTGGATAGGAAATTTTATTAGAAATTTTATAGTATATTAATATACTAAGTGAGTATTGCATTTGAGAAATTAAGTAAATTGACTTAAAATTAACCAAATTAAAAGTCTGTGTTTATATCAATTTTAAAATTATTATCTAAATTATGATGATTTAATTTGGGGTATGCTTCATTCTCTAATTTCATAAAAAATGTATTGCTTAACAACTCTTTATTATTTAAAAAAAAAAACTTGAATACCAAACCATTCTAAAACTGAAATAAAATACAGAGTGTTCAGTTTAAAAAATATACATTTTTATTTGTCAGGGGAAAACGTAACATCCTGTATATCCAAAAATATTTTTAAAATACGTATTTTTTACAACCATATACCTTTCATGTAAAACTTGTTAACGTGTCTATTACACAAATTGAGATATTGAACAACTACGCACTAATGGGACACCCTGTATACACCAAGTGAACCTCAGCTTTTTAATTTCCACATATATCTTATAACTTATAAAAAAAAATAGTGTATGTGATGCTAAATTATATTTTTGTATTACCCACATGTACCATGCACAGATTATAGAATAAAAAGGCCATATCAGTCTACTAAACGGATATAATTTGTTTTTACACCCACATTGATAATAGCTTATCTACGCACAGATTATATAACAAAAAAGTATATATTTCATATCCATTCTAGATAGTGAGAACACTGCAAAAAAATGAAATCCACGAATCACCGTTCATATTTTGATCAACCTACTGCTAATATTTTTAAAATTTGAAATAAGTGACAATTCTGCCAAACTAATTGTCAGTATATTTTTAATTATTGAGATTAAACATACATTAAAATGGGTTATTCTTGTGTAGAATCGATAAATAATAGCAATTCTGTTTTTATTTCGTCTATAATTATAAATAATTTGTTAATTTAAATAAAACTATATGAAGTCAATTTAATTACGAATATTCAAGCAACAAAAATAAATAGGTGTTCCTGTGGTTAGCGTTCTTGCCTTCCACACTGAAGACTAGAGTTTGATTCTCAGATGAGGAAAACTAAAATAAACTTTTTTTCTATTTTTTTTCGTTTATTTTATTTTAAAAAATATTAAAAGTCATAAATTAATTTAAAATTAGTTATTTTGTCTTAATAACCTAAAATATTTTTTTTATTTGTAAATTTTCATTAGTGGATCGTAAAAAAAATATTCTGTACAACTTGAGTGGATTGTCCACATCGCACTCAGACGATTGAGCACTCGTGCTCAAATTTCGTCTTCGTGCGGTATGGCTATCATATCCACTCTTGTTGCACAAACTACATCAATTCTAGTAGAAATACTGTATGGATATGAAATCCGTTTGATACAGTTCTTATTTTTTATTGACCAGCCTACTGTTTTTTTTTTTTTAATTTAAATAAGTGATAATTCTGTCAAACTAATTGTCAGTATATTTTGGCGCCTCCTGTAACAAAATGTGAAATAATGCATAAAAATAATATTCCTTGTCCAAAACTATGTCTCTGTGCCGATTTTGATTCATAAATATACAGTGATATTTTCAGATAAACACGAAAAAAAAATCAAATTTAATCTTATTCCACAGCAATATTTTATTAAGGTATATGTGGTCCCAATAGTAATGAATAACCCTGTATAGATACCAATAGAATTATAAATTTCAAAATTCGTTATCGCTACAGTTTGAGTAAGGCATTCATATTCTAAGGTTCGGGGCTCAAACCCATTAAATATACATTTTCAAATTTTTGTGTTAATTAGTTTTGAAATAGTCTTTAAAATTTTGTACAGTTTCGTTAGAGGCTCGTAGAAAAAATGTACTCTACTACTCTAGTGGAATTTCCATACCTCTGCCTATGGCGTCATGCTCAAATTTCGTTTTCGTGCAATTTTCACTCTTGTTCAACAAAACTACTATTTTCGGACGAGGGCAAACCAACCTGAGAAGCCATTAGCACTCCTCATAAAAACCTGCAATTTTGATCTATACATGACAAGTCGACACTAAAATTTTAAATCCATTAAAAATAGAAGATGTCTTCCTAAAAAAGTCAACATTTTAAGATTGCTTCTGCGAGTGAAAGTTATTGGTGGTTTGTTAAAAAGTCATTAATTCTAGAATCAAGGATTTATAAAAAATATTATATTAGTCACTAAATTTAAAAAAAAATCCATAAATATTGTTAATAAAGCCAAAAATATATTTCCAATTAATTATTCTTATTTTTAAATTGTCGACTTAAATATATAATTAGATCTCTAAATATAAAACAGAATAAGATCGTACAATTAAAAAAATCAAAATTGTTGGATTGAGCATCGGCTAAAATGCATTTAACCCTATATTAATACGCAATATATTTTCGTCAAAATACATAAGGTAAGCAGACAGTTTTGGGACAATCACCATATTATTTTTTTTTACTTTATGCAGCATAAAAAAAATAAATTATAATTTAATCTACAATACGGAATAGTAACAAAAAAAAAAAAAAAAATAATTTAATCATATTCATTATTTAAGATATTTGTGAAAATCTTCTAAAATTAATTACGTAACATCACCTATAATATGTATAAGAGGGCCCATAACACTTTAGTGTCACAAAAAGTAAGCGAATTAGAAAAAAAAAAATAGAACCATTTTGAATGTGGTAGAGACCAATAATTTACAAAAAAATCTGATGTGTCCAATACATGACTTTCCTATCTAGTTATTAAAGGCTTTTTCCGGTTATATACATTTTCCACATACTTCTAACTCGAAACGTTTTATATATATATATATATATACAGGGTGTCATACAGGGTGTCCTGAAATTAGACGATCATTTTTTTACAGCGTATTCTACATCATAAAATAGGAGTAAAAGTGAACATAGATCGAGATACAGGGTGTTACAGTGAAGTCTTGATGGCACATTTTTGTAAATATTTTCTAAAATTTCTTTAGTCACCGGTTTTCCAAAGTAAAAAATAACAAATTTCTGATTTTACAGGCCTGCTAATTATTGTTTACACTTTCGAAAAAAAAACATCAACTTATCATGAAATTTTCAAATGCTTTTCTCTTGAAAATGGTATGTCCTAGCAAAATGCAAAAAAGTAACTTTATTATAAAGAAAACACTGGTTTTCTAAATTTTATAGTCAAAAATGTTAAAAACTATCAACATAAAAAACTAGGGCCCCTCTAATTTACCCACCTATGAAGATGATCAAAAACTGGGGTTTAATCCATTAAATAGAGTGTAAAAAGATAAGCATTTATACCAAATTTCACCTAGTTATCTTTAAAAGTTAAGAGAATATTTACAAAAGTGTGTCATCAGGACTTCACTTTTAACACCCTGTATCTCGGAAAAGAAACGTTTTCGAACCTACGTTTATATAAACTTTTACTCCTATTTTAGGATGTAGATTACGCTGTTAAAATTTGACCGTCTAATTTCGGAATACCCTGTATATTCATTGCCAACAAAAATACGGAAAAATTAAGATTTTACACTTTTCTTCCAATTTTTCCATTACGGTCCATTTTAGAGAAATCATGTATAAAACAAAACTTGTAGAGTTCGATATTACAAATAACTTTTGTTCAAACAATTTTTATAAAAATTTGAATTTTTTACATTTTGTCAAATTTCTCAGGATCATTTTAGGAAAATTTTGTATAAAGTAAAAATTATAAATAACTTTTACTTAAAGAATTTTCTACTCCAAACGTAAATAATGGATATATTCCATTAAATATAAAAACGACCCCCTATAAAGTACCCCCAGATGTTCTGACTCTGCTCAAAATCTAATCAGTTTCTTTAGGCCGGAGAAAAGCTTAAGTTTAAAATTTAATGTTTTTCTCTTTATCTGTTTTTGAGTTTTTTTCAAAATTCGAAATTTTCACTTTTTCTCAAATATCTTGAATACGGTCCATTTTAGAAAAGTTATGTATGGGAGAAGAATTATAGAGAATTATATCGCAAACAACTTTTATTTAAACAATTTTCATAAAAATTATATATTTTTTCATTTTGTTAAATTTCTCGAATACCGACCATTTTAGAAAAAAATTGTGTGAAACAAAAATTATAGAGAATATAATTAAAAGTAACTTTTATTTGAAGTGTTTTTTTCTCCAAACGTAAATAACAAATATATTCCATACAATATAAAAATTACCCCCTATAAAGTACCCCCCCCCCCCCAGATGTTCCGACTCAGTCCAAAATCTAATCTCTTCACTGCAGGCCGGAGTAAAGCTTAAGTGTAAAGTTTGATGTTTTTCTTTGTATTGGTTCATGAGTTATGGTGCATATAGACACACACACAGACAGACACACACACACATCATCGCGAAAATAGTCGAAACGGATTCAGGGGACCCCAGAACGTAAAAATCCGTCAAAAACTGGAGGTTGAAAAAATCATGATTCCTATACTTTCTTTATCTGTATACAGATAGGAAAGTAAAAATTGCGGATTTTGTCAAAATATAACCATTTTTTCTAATCTCATTTTTTTATTTTTGGTACACGAGTGTTCAAGTGCTAGTTTTGAAAAAAAAATTATCAACACCCAAAAATAACCAGTTTCTCTAGTAAATTTTTGTAAATAAAATTTAAAAAAAACTAGCATTTTTCGAGAAAAATATAATCAAAAAATTGAAGTTATTAAAAACCATATATTATTCGAAAAATGCAGTATACCTACCTATAGAGAAACGGCATTAAAAAACAAAAATGTTTTTCATCGTGAAATGTACCACCCCAAACATTTTTTCCCATATTTGCACAAGAAAACATCACTAACAAAAAAATTATATATTTTAAATATCAAAATAATTAAAAAATTACGTAACCGAACCCACATAAAAAATGAATTGAATGTCGCCTGAAATGAAAACATAATTTTTAAAAAATTCGCTTCCGGGCCAACTGACACAAATCAAAGAATATATACAGGGTGGTCCATATTTGTGGAATATATTAATTATTGGCTTTATTATTACGTTTTGAGGAGAATCCTTAAACAGGTCGATTTTTATTTCTAAAATGAAATTTTCTGAACAAAATTATTTATCTCCCCCTTTAACCCCTTCGGAGTAGAAGTCACCCCTTTAATTTTTTTAAATAGAAAGGGGTAGCGTGTGATACCTCATTTTAAAGGATGTTCAATTCCCTATTTAGCAGTATAAGTTTGTGTTTTTTGTACATTTATATTCAAGAAACATCAATTTTTATTTTTAAAGCTTTTAACCAACCCCCGAACTATTCTATTAATAATATTATATTAAACCATGTAAAAAAATATGGTCTTTCCAAGTTGGAACTATTTTTTTATCGCGGATGTTGAAACTACCTATTACTTGATAGAAGCGTAGTAATTTCGATTCGCAGATGCTCTTTTGTGTGTTTGTCAAGAATTTGATTTGATTTATCGGAATTTTATTTGTTTTTATGTTTTACATAGGTTTTAAGTTTTTTATGGATTATTTACCAAAGACTGTTTATGTGGTACTAAATATTTGTGAGCATATTGGAGTATAATATGTATTTTAAATCAATATATATTCCTAAATTTTATGTTGTGTTTATTACAACAATCAATAAGAACTTAGGCAACTTAGGTTTGTTTGGTAAAAGTAGTGATAGATATTAAGCTGAGAAGCAATAATATACAGGGTGGTCCATATTTGTGGAATATATTAATTATTGACTTTATTATTACGTTTTGAAAAAAATCCTTGATTAGGTTGAATTTTATTTCTAAAATGACATTTTTTGAACAAAATTATTTATCTCCCCCTTCAACCCCTTCGGAGTAAAAGTCACTTCTTTAATTTTTTTAAATAGGAAGGGGTAGCGTGTGATACCTCATTTTAAAGGGTTTTTAATTCCCCATTCAGCAGTATAAGAATTTTTGTTTTTTGTACATTTATATTTAAGAAACATCAATTTTTATTTTTAACTATTCTATTAATAATACTACAATTTTATGGTATTAAATGTTTAAAATGACTGCCGTTAACTTCTTGAAAATAACCAATGCGGTTATTAAATTCTTGAAGAACATCTTGTTTGACGTCCGGGCCAATTTTTTTAATTTCTTCGGTGATTCTTTCTTTTAATTCGTCAATAGTCTCCGGTCGATTTAAATACACTTGAGACTTTAAGTGGCCCCAGAGAAAATAATTAAGTGGCGTTAAATCGGGAGATCGAGGTGGCCATTCAATGGCTCCACGCCTGCCAATCCATCTGTTAGGAAATTCTTTGTCCAAGTAGTCTCTCACTCCACGTGCAAAATGTGGTGGAGCACCATCTTGTTGGAACCAAACATTTCTATCTCTTTTATCTGGATTGTTATTATCAGGATACAGAACTTGTAATTGAGGTACCAAAAAATTTGTTAAAAAATATAACTATTCTTCACCTGTGCGAGAGTCATTAAAAAAGTGAGTCCCAATGATTTTATTTTCAATAATACCACACCACACATTCCCTTTTTTAGGAAACTGAGTGTGAGTCTCCATTATGCAATGAGGATTTTCTCTGCTCCAATAACGAGAATTGTGTCGGTTGACAGTACCATTTAAGTAAAACGTTTCTTCGTCCGAAAAAAGAATTTTCTGCAACAACTGCACATCTGCCCGACATCTGTTCATTATTTGTTTACAGAATTGTAGCCTTTGGTCTGGATCGTCCTCAGATAACTCCTGTACTGAATTTTATAGGGATGGTACTTTTCTTTGTGTAAAAATCTGATGTGTCCAACACATGACTTTCCTATCTAGTTATTACAGGCTTTTTCCGTTTATTGTGTACAACCTATTGCAGCATCTCTATAAATGTTTAGAGGATAAACTAAATATATATATACATTGTCCACATACATCTACCGCGAAACATTTTTCTATAGATATTCATTGAAAATGAAAATACTGAAAAATTTAAATTTAGCACTTTTCCTACAATTTTTCCATTACGGTCCATTTAAAAAAAATCATGTATGAACAAATATTATAGAGATCGATATCGCAAACAACTTTTATTTCAACAATTTTCATAAAAATCAGAATTTTGCACATTTTGTCAAATTTCTCGAATACGGACCATTTCAGGAAATTTTTACATAAAACAAAAATTATAGATAATAATATTAGAAGTAACTTTTATTTGAACAATTTTCTTCTCCAAACATAAATAACAGATATATTCCATAAAATATATAAACGGCCTCCCATAAAGTACCCCCCAGATGTTCTGACTTTGTCCAAAATCTAATCATTTCATGTCAGGCCGAAATAAAACTTAAGTTTAAAATTTATTGATTTTTTCTTTATCCGTTTTTGAGTTTTCTTCAAATTTCGAAATTTACACATTTTCTCAAATATCTCGAATACGGTCCATTTTAGAGAAATTATCTATGGGACAAAAATTATAGAGAATTATATTACAAACAACTTTTGTTTAAACAATTTTTATAAAAAAAAATATTTTTTTACATTTTGTCAAATTTCTCGAATACGGACCGTTTTAGGAAAATTTTGTAAATAACAAAAATTATAGATAATAAAATAAGAAGTAACTTTTATTTAAAAAATTTTCTTCCCCAAACGTAAATAACAGATATATTCCATAAAATATAAAAATGACCATCTATAAAGTACCCCCCCAGATGTTCCGACTCTGCCCAAAATCTAATCTGCTCATTAGACGCTGGAATAAAGCTTAAGTTTGAAATTTGGTGTTTTTCCCTGTATCGGTTCATGAGTTATGCGTTATACAGACACACACACACACACACACACAGACACACAGACACACACACACACACACACACACACACACACACACACACACACACACACACACACACACACACACACACACACACACACACACACACACACACACACACACACACACACACACACACACACACACACACACACACACACACACACACACACACACACACACACACACACACACACACACACACACACACACACACACACACACACACACACACACACACACACACACACACACACACACACACACACACACACACACACACACACACACACACACACACACACACACACACACACACACACACACACACACACACACACACACACACACACACACACACACACACACACACACACACACACACACACAGACACACACACACAGACATCATCGCGAAAATAGTCAAAACGGATTCAGGGGACCTCAAAACGTAAAAATCCGTCGAAAACTCGAGGTCGAAAAAAATCATGATTCCTATACTTTCCTTATATCTGTATACAGATAGGAAAGTAAAAAACGCAAAATTGTTGTTTTACTGACGTGTTTGGCAGCAAGTTGTCTAGTAGATTTATACGGATTTTCTTCAAGGGCTATCATAACATCTAATCGTTTATCCTCATCAACTTTTTATTGCCATTTTTACTTTCCTATCTGTATACAGATATAAGGAAAGTATAGGAATCATGATTTTTTTCGACCTCGAGTTTTCGACGGATTTTTACGTTTTGAGGTCCCCTGAATCCGTTTTGACTATTTTCGCGATGATGTCTGTGTGTGTGTGTGTGTGTGTGTGTGTGTGTGTGTGTGTGTGTGTGTGTGTCTGTGTGTGTGTGTGTGTGTGTGTGTCTGTATAACGCATAACTCATGAACCGATACACGGAAAAACACCAAATTTCAAACTTAAGCTTTATTCCAGCGTCTAATGAGCTGATTAGATTTTGGGCAGAGTCGGAACATCTGGGGGGGTACTTTATAGGTGGTCATTTTTATATTTTATGGAATATATCTGTTATTTACGTTTGGGGAAGAAATTTTTTTAAATAAAAGTTACTTCTTATTTTATTATCTATAATTTTTGTTATTTACAAAATTTTCCTAAAATGGTCCGTATTCGAGAAATTTGACAAAATGTAAAAAAATATTTTTTTTTATAAAAATTGTTCAAACAAAAGTTGTTTGTAATATAATTCTCTATAATTTTTGTCCCATAGATAATTTCTCTAAAATGGACCGTATTCGAGATATTTGAGAAAATGTGTAAATTTCGAAATTTGAAGAAAACTCAAAAACGGATAAAGAAAAAATCAATAAATTTTAAACTTAAGTTTTATTTCGGCCTGACATGAAATGATTAGATTTTGGACAAAGTCAGAACATCTGGGGGGTACTTTATGGGAGGCCGTTTATATATTTTATGGAATATATCTGTTATTTATGTTTGGAGAAGAAAATTGTTCAAATAAAAGTTACTTCTAATATTATTATCTATAATTTTTGTTTTATGTAAAAATTTCCTGAAATGGTCCGTATTCGAGAAATTTGACAAAATGTGCAAAATTCTGATTTTTATGAAAATTGTTGAAATAAAAGTTGTTTGCGATATCGATCTCTATAATATTTGTTTATACATGATTTTTTTTAAATGGACCGTAATGGAAAAATTGTAGGAAAAGTGCTAAATTTAAATTTTTCAGTATTTTCATTTTCAATGAATATCTATAGAAAAATGTTTCGCGGTAGATGTATGTGGACAATGTATATATATATTTAGTTTATCCTCTAAACATTTATAGAGATGCTGCAATAGGTTGTACACAATAAACGGAAAAAGCCTGTAATAACTAGATAGGAAAGTCATGTGTTGGACACATCAGATTTTTACACAAAGAAAAGTACCATCCCTATAAAATTCAGTACAGGAGTTATCTGAGGACGATCCAGACCAAAGGCTACAATTCTGTAAACAAATAATGAACAGATGTCGGGCAGATGAGCAGTTGTTGCAGAAAATTCTTTTTTCGGACGAAGAAACGTTTTACATAAATGGTACTGTCAATCGACACAATTCTCGTTATTGGAGCAGAGAAAATCCTCATTGCATAATGGAGACTCACACTCAGTTTCCTAAAAAAGTGAATGTGTGGTGTGGTATTATTGAAAATAAAATCATTGGGACTTACTTTTTTGATGACTCTCGGACAGGTGAAGAATATTTATATTTTTTAACAAATTTTTTGGTACCTCAATTACAAGTTCTGTATCCTGATAATAACAATCCAGATGAAACAGATAGAAATGTTTGGTTCCAACAAGATGGTGCTCCACCACATTTTGCACGTGGAGTGAGAGACTACTTGGACAAAGAATTTCCTAACAGATGGCCATTGAATGGCCACCTCGATCTCCCGATTTAACGCCACTTGATTATTTTCTCTGGGGCCACTTAAAGTATCAAGTGTATTTAAATCGACCGGAGACTATTGACGAATTAAAAGAAAGAATCACCGAAGAAATTGAAAAAATTGGCCCGGACGTCATACAAGATGTTCTTCAAGAATTTAATAACCGCATTGGTTATTTTCAAGAAGTTACCGGCAGTCATTTTAAACATTTAATACCATAAAATTGTAGTATTATTAATAGAATAGTTAAAAATAAAAATTGATGTTTCTTAAATATAAATGTACAAAAAACAAAAAATCTTATACTGCTGAATGGGGAATTAAAAACCCTTTAAAATGAGGTATCACACGCTACCCCTTCCTATTTAAAAAAAAAAAAGAGGTGACTTTTACTCCGAAGGGGTTGAAGGGGGAGATAAATAATTTTGTTCAGAAAATGTCATTTTAGAAATAAAATTCAACCTGTTCAAGGATTTTTTTCAAAACGTAATAATAAAGCCAATAATTATTATATTCCACAAATATGGACCACCCTGTATATTATTGCGTTTACCAAACAATCCTTAGTTGCCTAAGTTCTTATTGATTGTTGTAATAAACACAACATAAAATTTAGGAATATATATTGATTTAAAATACATATTATACTCCAATATGCTCACAAATATTTAGTACCACATAAACAGTCTTTGGTAAATAATCCATAAAAAACTTAAAACCTATGTAAAACATAAAAACAAATAAAATTGCGATAAATCAAATCAAATTCTTGACAAACACACAAAAGAGCATCTGCGAATCGAAATTACTACGCTTCTGTCAAGTAATAGGTAGTTTCAACATCCGCGATAAAAAAATAGTTCCAACTTGGAAAGACCATATTTTTGAATTTTGACTATAATCAGCAATTTTTTTTCCAAAAATCAAGAAAATCTATCTGTAGTTTTATTTAAAACATGTCAAATCTGTAATTTTGTGACACTAAAGTGATATGTCACCGTATAAGGGACCTGTCATTGTAATTAAAGAATATTTTTTGCTTTCTAATAAAAACTGTTTTTATAACAAAATGCAATATTTACTTTATGTAGGTACATAAAAAGTTGAATTTTATCAAATTTAACATTTTAATCTGTATCTAAATATGAAATAATGCAATAATATTTCAAGAATTTAATATAAAAAGCAATGAAAGAAGTAAAATACACCCACCTGATCTCTTCATAACTTGTATATCCATGAATAAACGACACTACACTAATTTATACAGAAAATAAATTACAAAAGTCCAATAATGTTCTTAAAAATACCCGTTTCACTAAAAATCAAAACAAACTTATACTGAAAGAATACACGAAACTGCAAGTCGAAAACAATGCCTACTTTTTTGCCTATTTTTTTGAGCAGCGACGCACATGCGTACACACGATTAGTTAAATGGTGAGTGTATTTGGAACGTTGTCAGATTGTGTACCATTTACTTTATCTAAGGAATTTTTTAATTTATATTGAATTTTAATGTGTTGACGAGTAATTATATCGCGAACAAATATGATTAATTACCTAAATTTGACATAACGTACACTGAAAAATTGAACTAATCGGGATAATTGGATATAAATAGTCTGAAAAATAAAACATTTTCGACATTTACAAATTTCCATGAGAAAAATATTTGTTTAACGAGTGACGAAAGTAGCATTTTCTGCAAACGAGAGAACAGTTTATCAAACGAGGCGCAGCCGAGTTGCAGAAAATGCTTTTCGACGAGTTAAACACTATACTTTTTCTATGACCGTGGCTTACTATACAGGGTGTTATTGAAATACACGTACATATTAAAACTGGGTATTGCGCAGATCCCCACTGAATGTAGAAAAATATTATTTTTTAAAAATACCCCTTATTAAGGGAGTTATTAATTTTTGAAAATGAATTCTAAAACAAACGTACTTCACTGATATGTTGAGGATGACCTATATAAATTAGGTTTATTTACCTATTTTAAACATCAACAGTAATTAATATGTAAGTTTTTGTCAGATGATAAGAAAACTAGTCTTGTAAGAAATAACCATGTTGCCAAGATTTTCGAATTAATTTCTATTTCCGAAGACTGGTTTTTACTACCCTCGTTATCAAAAAACTAGAATATTTGATAAATGATTGTTTTTAAACTATACATTTTTGAAACTATAGATTATTAAAATTTTAGTTGATTTACGAATCTGGCTAACACGAGCGCATCATTTCCAAGTTGGTAAAAAGTGTTGTTACGATTACTTTTAAATATTTTTTTACGATGCCACTATTTACGAATATTGAACTAACGGATATAGTGCTGGTTTATGGGGCAGCTGGAGAAAATTCTCGGCAAGCACAAATCCTGTATCGCGAACGGTTTCCAAATCGGAGAATTCCGGACTGTCGTACGTTTATTTCAACTGTTCAGCATCTAAGAGACCATGGAAAATTTGAGAGTGTCAATGCAGATCGAGGGAGAACAAGAACACAAAGAACATTGGCGGCCGAAGAAGAAATATTGGAAGCTGTTGAAAACCGGCCTCAATTAAGTTGTAGAAGACTAGGTCTTGAAATTGGAGTGTCCTCATTTGTTGTGTGGCGGACACTTAAAGAACAAGGTTTACATCCTTATCACATCCAAAAAGTCCAGGCCTTATATCCAGGTGATGAAGAAAAGAGAGTGGAGTTTTGTGAATGGATGATTCAAAAATGTGTTGATATTCCTGATTTTCTAAAAATATTATTGTATACTGACGAGGCTTCATTCACTCGTGATGGCGTGTTCAATATGCTCAATACGCATATTTGGAGTGATGAAAATCCTCACGCCATTAGGGAAACTGGGCATCAAAGAAAATTTTCAATAAATGTTTGGGCTGGCATAATAGATCAGTATTTAATCGGGCCTTATGTTCTCCCGAACAGATTAAATGGGCCAGGATATCTCCACTTTTTAGAAGATATTTTGCCAGTACTCCTAGAAGAGATACCGTTACAATTAAGGCAACGGATGTGGTACCTACTAGATGGCGCTCCTCCTCACTTTGATTTAAACGTACGGCAGTTTTTGAACATTAGATTTCCTCAAAAGTGGATAGGCAGAAATGGACCTACTAAGTGGCCTCCGAGATCTCCGGACTTAAATCCATGCGATTTCTTTTTGTGGGGTCACATGAAACAACTGGTTTATAATGAACCTATTAATAGTGTTGAACAATTAACCAATAAAGTTAATGCGGTAGCTGAGGAACTACGACAAAATCCAAGACTAATTTCTAATGTTCAAAGTTCTTTGGAAAGACGATTGCAAGTGTGTGTAAATAATAATTGACGGCATTTTGAACAAGTACTGTAATAAACTTTATTTTGAATTAATTGGTTTTGCTACGGCAACAGTGCAATTTCTATGGGTAAGTTCAATTTCGATTTATTTTACTTCTTTAAATATGGAAACTAGTAGGTCGGAAAAGGGGACTCTTCCCCAATATTTAAATTTTAGAATTTGAATTTAAAATTGGTGCCAATCGTTTTTGGTCATTACATACTATTCCCCATTTTAATATGTACGTGTATTTCAATAACACCCTGTATAGGATGTACAAGAAGTTTGAATGAGTTAAATTATCTTTATAGACGATATCTGCGATTTAGGGGTAAACTCCCTTTTACCATCTTTGTTTTGGCATCTACCTTTATATTATAATCGAACTTCTCCTTTATAAAATCCTAAAAATGAATTCTTAGACTGCAAAAATAATTTTATATCTGAAATTGCAACAAGTTACTTTCGTCACTAGAGACGAAAGTTAACGTTATGGGATATTCTATCACTGGTGTCGGAACTGGCATTTTTGATTGAAGTAAAACGTGACAAAAGTTGTTGATTTTTAAATGGTTATAGAAAAAATCTTACTTTTACATTTTAAAGGACCTGGCACTTTTCTTATATGAAGTGCCGACCGGTCAAATTTTCTGAAACTTTGGTATTTTGTTGTACTCATCCTAGTAACTAAAAGTGTCAATGGGCCCGACTCAATCCTACCACTAGTTATCGATATACGGGGTGTTAAAGTTGAAAATTGCACAGTTTCAGTTTTTTGGAATTTTTAATTTCAAACTTTCGAGCTAGATTGAATTTATGTTGCATACACACGTTTACATGTTTAGTAATACAATAGTACATACGTACAATTAAAAACATTTTTATTTACAGGGTGATTCACAAATGTATGATGGTAGTTTTTTCAAAATCTCATTAATTCTACTGTGACGTTGGAGAGGCATATTTTAAAAAAATACTACTCAATATGGTATTGCAGAGTAGGTACATATTTCTTATAAAAGGTGTTTTATAGGGAAAATCACAACATATTACTTTTTTTAAGGAATAATTCAAAACTGTAAAATTATGAAATGATTTTTGGGAAAGATAATACCCCTAAAATCTGTTATAGGTACACATATTTTAGTGGTGTTTAAAATAAAGAAGGTGATTTATTATAATAAACTAAACTAGGTACTATAAACAACAATTAAAGGTTTTTTTTCGTGTTTCACTTTATTTACAAATAATTCTTATACGTAGATAGAAGTTCCCACTCCAATCATTTAATGCGGGTTCTAATTAATAGTGATTTTATTGAAGTGGCGCCGGGAAACAGTAGCAAATAAAACGTACAAAAAACAAACATTAAAAAATATTAAATCAGAAATTGAGACAGGTCAAAAAAGATACAAATAACTATATACTAATTTATATGGACATTTACTCATATACTAATTTATTTTAACAATATAAATATGTTCAGCTCAAACAAATCGAGTACAATTATTAGCAAACCAGCCTATTTATATAAAAATTTGTTCAACTCGAATATTATCGCATACATCAGAACGTTCTACAGCATTCTAATCTTGCATCTGTCAGAATATCATGGATACATTTTATATAATGGCGTATTCACCAAAATCATTGCCGAGACGCTATTACCATCGTGAATTCTAGAATGAATGATTAATTATGGTCGACGATACCATATTCCTATGTGACATAGGGAAGTTTTAGATGTTTACTTACTTTATCGAACATTCTTTATACCGGAACACGTCGAGGCTGTAAGAGGCCCAAATAAGGCCGAGAGGGCCTCAAGGGATTAGAGCAGGATCTGATTCGCCGAAAATGGCTCGCAAACATGGCAGGTGGTCACGGGGAATAAAAAGTGAAAGTAACAAGATATATGAGGAGCAAAATTTCAAAAGGAATATTATCCCTTTTTTAAGAATTGGAAAAAAGTGCCGTTTTGTAATTGGTGCAAAACTGACTAACGAAAATTAAATTGGTAAAGTGATATATGTAATACAAACCTTTGTAAAGCCAAATGGTCAAAATTAGAAATGTAGTTAATTTACAAATTTGATTAATTAATTAATTAGGATAAAATTCCTTTTGAAAAAAAAATAATCTATTTGAACCAAAAATTTAGGATAAAAATCTTTATCAAAGAATGTGAAAGAGGAATAATTACAAAATAAAAAAAGTACTATCAAATATTTTATTATTTTAAGGAAACAAAAATATTAATTTTAAGTGTTAAATAAAAACACCACCATCATCCTCATTGCAATCACAAGGTTCATCATCTTGGTTTGCGGAGGAGTCTGGGAGTGGTTCATCTAATAGCAATTCTTTAAAAAAATAAAGCTTTTCTTCTTGCTGCCAATTTTCATCGAACAATGACAGCAATGTTTTAAGATTTTTAATTTTTTCTTCCTTTACTGGGTTTTTTAATTCCTTTTCTTTGACGTTCAACTCCTTTAAAACTTTACCTTTTTTTGTTAAAATTTCTAAACTTTTTGTTAAGTCGTCGTTTCTGTAATATAATTCCATTTTTATTTTTACAACTCCCTTAGAATCCTTTCTTAATATTATTCTTTTTGTGTCTTTTATACTTCTTAACTTTTTCAAACTGGCATCAAGGGCCTTAAAATCTTTGATTGTCCAATCTGTTCCTAACTCTTTGACAGTTCCCACTTCTTTATAAATTTCTATGTACTCTTCAGCATTAAGTATTACTTCTATTTGTCTAAACTTCTTTTCAAGACGTCCAAACACCCTATCTGCTGGCAAAAAGGAGTGCCCTCTAACCGGAAACGTAACTCTAATTTCTTCTAATATTACAGGAGCACTTTTTGACAGCCAAAGGGCCAGAGCATACATGACATAAGAATTTTTATTTTGACCTGCACACCCGTCTGAAAATAAACGTAAGGCATTGCAATTATCAGAAAAATTATGCGAATTTAAAAAATTTGTAATCGCTGAGCCCACTTCATTCGCTCCTCTACCATCTTGAGTTTCAATCCAGGTATAAAAAAAAGGAGACGAGGTTGCAACATCCGTTATACAAAAATTATAAAAGGAAAGCTGCCTTAAGTAATATGCTTCTCCAACAGGTAGTTTGGGCAGATTTTAAACCTGCTGTAGGTCGAAACAAAATACTTCACTATTTTCTTCATTTTTATTTATCAATACGTGAAATTGTTTTGATCTTAATTTATGAATTCTTAACTCTGTCATCAAATTAACTTTTTGCAATTCATCAGTGCAATTTTTTAGTTCATTTTTCTTTTTAAAGCAGAAACTACAAACATCCGAAGCTGGTGACCCGAAGCCAATGTTAAAATTAACAGAAAAAATCTTATTAAAAACACCATATTTTACCCTGTAACTTTCAGCAACACTGGCATTGTACAATTTCCACAATTTCTTTATATTGAAATGGGCAGGTAAATACAATCGTTTTGATTTTTGGCGATTGTAATGGCTTTCTCTAGCACGAAGCTTTCCAAGAAACTTTTTAACCTCTTCTCTTTTTTCATCATTCTTTTTTGAACGCCTGTATCCTCCTCTTCTCTCCTTTATGTCAGATCCAAATCTTATATTTCTTGTAATTGTATGTAACCGTTTTAAAGTAATTCCAAAACATTTTAAAATCATTTTTTGGCACACTCTGTAGGTTTTCCCATTTTCCCTAACCATGTTGTATTTTGCTGATAAAACGTGTTTTTGATTTCTGCAATTAGCCCTGTATTTTTCCCTGTACCTCTTGGGTTCGAAAACTTTACACAAATAACTTAACTTTCTGTCTTGAACATGCTTATCGGGAATTTCTAAAATTTTTTTTCTTGCGACAGTTATGTCACGTCTTGTTATTTTAAAACATTTATACGTGGGTCCATTATGCATGCAGGGACGTTCAAAGGTTTCCAAATTTGGAAAATGATCCAAATATCTACAATAATAAATATAATATAAAAAAGTAGGGTTAAAAATTATGTTGTTGTCCTAATTACCTTAATTGCTTTGCTGCTTCTCTTTTTGTTGTTTTCTTCTTCCTTTTTCGACTTCTAAATCCATGTTTTTCTTTAAATACACTGCTCAAGAACCTATTATGACACTGATACTTATATACGAGCTGATTTATACCAATATTCAATGAAAACAACAACAAACAAAATAAAATTCCATTTGAAAAGAAACCTTAGGATAAAAATCTTTTTGAAAAAACTGCAATCTTTTGACATTTATTTTATATGGGATAAAATTTTTATTGAAACGCCTTTATTTGGTACCATATAGATGCAGTATTAAAGCATCTATCGCCACCTATAACTCAGAAGCTGAATTAATTGGATAATATTCCTTTTGAAATTTTGCTCCTCATATGTGCATGAATTTTACCTATTTTTTTCTCAAAAGCATTATCATTACAGTTACTTAGGCTGTACATTACTTATACTGGAATTTTATATTTGTAAAGAAATTCAATTTTGTCATATACACTTTGACAAGTGTATCAACAACACAAAAACAACTGTGAACAACTGAGGTTAAGTGATGAAAGTAATATATTCAGGTCCAAATATCAATATATGTTTAATTAGGAAAAAGAACAAAAGAAGGTCGGTTTAAGTAGATATCTTAGACTATGTGTTCCTGTCCTTCCACTTTAGTTTAGTTTAAGTCTAGTTAGTTTTGTTATTTAATTAATACAGGTTACTAAAAACGAACATTATCAACACACTGATATAAAATACACTATTGATTAGTTGGCAATAATGAACAAGAATATCATAAAATATATTATTTTAAATAACTATTATAAATAGTCAATTAGAATCTGAATAATTATGTTCGCTACAGGCTAGATCTAGAAACTCTTCCACTCTCCCCTCGATAAATAAAACGGAAGGAGGCCATAATGAAAATAAGTTGCGAAACGTAAACGGTGCAATATTTCAAGTTTGAAAACATCTAGGAAAATTTCTGTATATTCTTGGAGAAAAATTATTAGCAATCAATTTGACGACATTCTAAACTAGGGTACATATACTTTTTATTTTTGCTGCTTTTCTTATTTCTTTATGCTCTTATTGGCTCAGTTCATGCAGGTAGATGTTTGGTACGAGGAAACTGGGGAACATATTGTTTCCAACAGAATGTAAAATATGAGTGCAATATATTATCCCAAGCGGCAGAAACACTTTTGAAGGAAGAGATTCATAGTGGATCCGAAAACAACGCCGATGGGATTATGATGAAGGAATAGAACATTGCTGCACTAGAAATTTTTGTTTTTTTTTTGTTTTTCGATAAAATTTATTACGAATTCTACTTAAGGCCCTGTCAGCCCAAAAGGAATAATGATAGGTATGCAGGATTGATACTTCTTTTGATTTATAGTTGTCAACTAAATTTAACTGATTCTATAATAATTGTATATCTTGTTATATTAATAATAATAATAAAGCTTGTGTGCGAGCGTTATCTTTCCGTTTAGAATATTAAATTCATTTAATTAAATTATTTAAAATAGACAATATTATTAATGTGTTAAAATCAACAGTACATACATACTTATTCAACTTTAAACAAAATAAAATAGTAAAAGACTTATTTAATAAAAAGATATGAAACAATATAAACAATAAGTAGAATAAACATTGGACAAATTAGAAATTAGAATAAACATTAGTTATGTAATTATTTTTTCTTATTATATATAACAAATAATTATAATTTACTGCTATTGATTGTCAAAAACTGTTTCAACGAATTTTCGAGAATGTTGAGTATCCAATTTTTTATTTTATTTTTGAAATGATTATAAGAATTAATTTTTTTTTATTTCAGCTGGTACGTGATTATATTCCTTTTTTTTTGGCATAGACTCTTTGTCATATAGCTAGTCATAAAATGGAAGAGGTATATTAACAAACAAATAATAAATGTAAAAGAGAAGACATTAAATTCCATTTCAAATAACAACAAGAGGATTAAACTCGCTTCTCGCATTGGGACCCATCAGGGATATAAAAAAAACAGACATACACTAGGTCACGGTAAGGGGTAAAATAAAACCATAGGAAAGAAAGCAACGAGTCTAAGAGAAGTACTAATCACAAATGTATACCTGATTCTATTAAAAATTTAATCAAGCAGTATGAGGCTTCTAATTATCCTCGGGTTCAATCAAGAAAACCTAGGTTTATTTAACAAGTTTAATCGTAGAAAGCATGTAACAAAAAATGAAAAGCAATAATAATTTTTAACACAACCGAAAAAGTTCCTCGACAGACAGCCACTTGACAACGACAGCCCGCAGTCATAAATGTTTGTAGAATTCGAGGACAATAAACTTTGAATATACCAAGAAGAGCATATTTTGCATTTAAGCAGGTCGTTATATAGCTGGTCAGAGATTTTTTTGTTTTTAGTACAATTAAAGAAGATATGGTCTAGATCTCTTTTTCCATTACACGTCTCGCATTGATCACTTTCAGAGACTTTAATTTTGTATAAATGGCTAAGATAACAAGCATGACCAAATCTCATCCTAATGATTTCGCGGTATTTTATAATGCTTGTACCAAGGGATGTTAGGAATGTTTAACTGAAGAGTCGTATACCTCGTTGTAGCCCAAGAGCCCACTACAAATTTTTACCGTCATCCGATGACGAAATGAAATATACCCCAAAAGCATGGAAAAACATCGTACTTTACCAAATGGCTTCTGTGCCAATCTCAATCCTGAGCAAAGTGGCTTAAAAAAATATTTTATATTAAAAAAGTCACATAAGGCATGACAGTGCTAATTTTGTTTGCCCTTAAAGTTTTTTAGAAAATAATATTCAAATATATCTTGATATTTATCGTTAAAGGAAACATTTTCTTTCTCTTAACATCGCACAAAAAACATCTATCCACGATTAGTAGGTAAATATCATTAAAAATATGAATCAATGTTTGCTGATTTTTTTTGTGTCATCGGCTTTAACTGCTAAGGTTATTTCGCCTCGTGTTCTGTGTAGGCTTTGTTACTGTTTCCCAGCGCCACTTTAGGCACATCACTGTTAATCAGAACCCAACAGTGAATGATCGAGTGGGGAATCCTACCAAGGCATCAGAATTAATTTTAAATAATTAAATTAAATGAAAAAAATCCGGAAAACGGTGGGATTCGAACCTGGGACCCTTGCTTCTGCCAGGTCAATAAAAATACATATTGCTGGTTTGGATTTATCAATAGAATTATATATCAATTCAGTTAAACTGGCAATGGCATATGAGGTAGATTTATTAACTTTGAATCCAAATTGTTTAGCAGACAATATATTGTATTTTGATTAAAAGTTAAACATTCTTGAGTAGATAATTTTTTTCAACATTTTAGGTCTATAATTATTTATATCTGTAAGACTTCCACTTTTGTGAAATGGTATGATCATAATATCTTAAAAAATATTTGGTATGCACCAGGGCGCACTGTACCCTCTCTACTGGCTCATTTGGTTTTCCTAAAGATTTTTACACCATCTTTAAGTTGATTACATTAGAGCTTATCGCTTTATTGGCTTTAGCGTTTTAATGGCTGCTTGCTCATTGGACATGTGACATTTTTTTAACCATCCAAATCATCTAGCTTCAGTTACTTCTGTGGATTTGAAATCATTTGTATACCACGGAATATCATACCTTTTGGTGGCAGACTGGTCTCCATTTTATCCTACTCTGTAGTATTGAAACTTTTTAAATGTCCTAGATGTGCTGATCTCCGGTTCTGAGCAGAAAGGCTTCGGCTTAATTGATCCGTTATTTATCATTATATCTTTAGTCCTCTAATGTATTAACCTTGGAGATATAGACAATAAAAAAATTAAAACAATGAAAATATGTAATATATTTGTCCGCATATATGTATATCTACCTTGTAAAAAAAAACTCGGTAGTTCCAATAACGAAAATTCTAACAGAAGTGGCAGAAATAATATTACTAGTATACCTCCCGCGATGAAAAAAAAAAAAAAGAGATTTTATCTCCCCCTCTGATCTTCGTAGAATTCTTTATTCCTTGCCTCGGAACGTTTATCGACATATCGCAATCCCAGTAGCGTTTGTAAGCGCAAACTTCCTGCCGTAAGTGCATTTTCATTTCTTGTCCATTGTTCAACGGATTTCACTGAATCTGCGATGGTCGGAACAAGCCGGAAACCAACACTAGAGTTTAGTAGTTAAATGGATGCAATGAGGAGCCTGGAATTTGGGTTAATGCGGTAGTTGTGTCACATGAGTAATGTTTTTAATATATAGGTACAGAGTGTCTGATTAAAGACTGTGTTTCAATTTGTCCCTCAATTTATTAAGTGAGAATATTCCAATTAATAGCTTAGTACGTTCAAATATTTATATTGACTTTATATGAAATTATAAGTTAATAAATATGAAAAATTAAATAACTAATAATGCAATCTTATTTTAAGTAGCAAGTAAATATTTGAGGGATGAGCAGAGCGAGATCCCGCAAGATGAACGAGTTAAATAACACACTGAAAAGTGCAGATTTTTTAATTATTTTAAAAATTTTATAATTATCCACAAAGTAACAGACTGTATATTTTAACTAGAGCTGATAGATGTAACGTTATAAATAACGTTTCAGTTTTATTTCATATTAAGTATTAACGACATTTAATAATTATACCCTCCTGGGAAAAATATTCAGGCATGTTACTGGTACGGTCTTGAAGCCGCTGGTATTTCAAGGTCATTTGTAAAATCAAAAATTTAGGTTCTTAAGTAAGCTTTTCGGAATATTTCTTTCTTTTGATGGGTGAAGGTTGATCGAGCTACTTGTTTTATTTTGTGTATGTGCTCGATAACAAAAGGCAATTATCTAATATATTTGGTTATTTAGAATTGCTTGATAAGTGATTACAGGTTCAACATTTCGTTTGTAGATTATAACGTGAGTTTCACTAATTGTAACATTAAAATGCTCTTTCGTTTTTTTATACAGCTGGCATTCCATGAAAAGCGGCCATATTTAGTTTTTTATATCTAGATATGCTTGTTTTTTCCATTTATTAACAAGATAACTAAATACTATTGCAAATCTAATCAATCACTGTAATGTTAAGAATTGTTTTATATTAAATGTACTTCTGTGTTTGTAACGTGTGAGGGGTGGGTTACCCCCACGACATCCTCCTAACATGATAGGCACCTCCTAGCTCGTGAGCCAGCCTACAGATTTAATGTAGTTGACAACGTCGCCAAGAAGTGCTTCTCTTATATCGGCCGTTGTTAGCCGATACTCGCCGAACATAAATATTCTAATAAACGAGAGCGTCGAGCAATCGTAAAGGATATGCTCGACGGTCTCATCTTCTTGTTAGCACCCTCTGCAGAGTGCGGATTCTGACAGACCCATGATATGAAGATGCTTCCGTAGTTGGCAATGACCAGTCAGAATGCCTGTGACTAGGTGCCGATTCTGTCTAGTCAAAGTCAAGTATTTGTTTGCTGCAGTGTTGTCAGGATAACTTAAGAGTTCCCTGGCAACTCTGCAGTTTCTTGTTTCATCCCATCTTTCCTTGAATTTCACAAGAGAATGTTCTTTAATTAGGTCTGTCACTACCGATTTGTCAGGGCAATAAAAGGGCCAGATCCAAAAAGTATTTGGTTGGCTGCTTTCTTGGCTAGTGATTCAGCAAGACGGTTATCTTTCGATGTGGCGTGACCTTTGATCCATCTTAAGGTGACCACATTGTTGATCGATACTTCGGCAAAAGCTTCGTGACATTCTGGTACTAACCCTAAATAAAATCATGGTCTGTTCAAGGTGAATAGTGCTTACCTGCTATCTGTATAGATGAGTACGTTGCTTCCATTATTTTGGTACTTTCTTTTTGTGTAACACATCTTAAGAGATGGAAAAGGTTTTTTTTATATAAGTGATTGATACCGTGTTTGTTTTTTCTTCAACTAAAGAGAAAACCTTTAGGAAAAAAGAGGAACAGTAACGCCTTATTAAAGAGGAACAGTAAAGTTGTAATAAAAAGCAGAAGAGTAAAGCCGTACTAAAGAGGTAAAGCCGTTACAAAAAGATGGTGTATGGTGAAGGTGTCCAAGCAAGAGAATAGCCATATCTTCTCATCAACGGCCCAGTTAAAATTGAAACTCATCGACCGTCAAACCTAGCCAGATAAGTGTCATTAATTTTTACATAAATCTATCGAGTCATGTTTTTTTTATTAGTTAAATTATTCCTTACTTTCAACTAGCAAATCAATGGCATAATTTGTATTTATTGACCATCTAAATACATGGCGTCCTTAACCATTAATAGAACAATTTCTTGTATTTTTAATTAAAGATGATGCCATTGGTTTGTTAGTAAATTCTAAGCCCGAATTCAGCAACCCTGCTGAGCTAGGCCGAGGGTAACTAAGTTAAGTATCACGTAGCAAATTGGCACCATACATAACTTCAAATTTTCTCGTTACATGTAACATGTTCTAATAAAGTACATGGATTTTAACAGAAATTTTGACACGTTAACTGCATTAATGTTTTTTTGGAATTGCTAACAATTGTAATTATTATTTATTAGTTTATTACCGTTTTTTTTTTTTTGTTTCGCTGTCAATTTCTGTTTGACTTATCGTCCCTGCTTGATTATATTTACCGTTAGACGATTATTCTTATCGTTTTAGTATCTTTGGTGTTGAGTTAACAGTGATATGTCACTGTACTATACGTTCTTTCTCCTTTTGCCTTAGTTTTTTGAAGTTAGCTACATTTTCTTTCTAACTTAGCGATTATCTTTAACTGTTTCAGGATATCAGCTGTAGATAATGTTGAATTTGTTTTGGTTGATGATGCTCGGTCATAAGCGGTAACTAACGCCTTATTAACTCTCTCAGTAGGGTTAATCTGGGGATGAAAATTGGCATTATGTGAGGTACACCAAATAATAAAAATACATGATTTTCGATAAATTTAACAATAGCTGATGCAGTGACAGCTTTAGTGGCGGGCAGTTTATATAAATTATACCTAACATTGGACCTAAAAAGTGATAGTTGAACTATTTTTAACTGTGTGACTTGTATCTGGATTTTCGGAACACTGAGGGTTTGAACTGGTCTTCCCTTTTTTTCCTAAATTTTCCCTATATTTTGATTTCGAGCGGTAGGTGGAGGAGGGAAAAGATTTGTAACTCCATTCGCATGACCATTTTTTGAACAAGGTTTACATTTATTATTAGTTGTTTATACTTGACCACAACCATAACAAAACAAATTCCTAGCTAACTCACACTGATTAAATGTATGCCCAGTTTGATGGCAAATCCAGCAAACAACTGAAGTGTTTTTAAAAAATTTGTTAAAATTTATTTGTTTCGAAGGTAGAGGAATACTTAGATCTGGCTCAAGATACTTTCGTGGTTTTAAAACATTATTCGTACTACTATTCCAATGTAAGGATTATTCGATCCTCTTACACTTTTTGCATAAACTATCTACTGTATCGATATCTATCAACGCTAATAGTTGTGAAAATGATGGTATCAAGTTTCGTCTTATAGTCCTAATAACAGTTTTCTCATCTAGTATAACCTCTAAACGCTTAAATAAACCCATCATATAGGTTAAATCAGATGAGAAAACTTTAAGGATTATGTTTGATTTATTTGTTGTTCTGTCATTTAATAATTTAAACTAGAAAAAAAATGTATTCAGGGCAAAACATGTAAAAGTAAAAGTTTAAAGTAAAAATAATAAATTTTTAAACAATTTGTCTTATTTTTTGTTTACCCTTAAAACTGGTGTTTAGCAAATTGCTGTACTTTACTTAAATCAACTATTTATTTATTAAAATAAGCCCTTTATATTTTTTTAAATGATTTTTATATTATAATTTCGAATGCTGTACGCCAATTCGTGTTTACACAAACACAAATAATAAATCTTTATAATAGTTTTTCGTCACACATACCCAAATTCTTACAAAACCTATCAATACAAACTTTTGCATCGCAATATTTCTACAAACAACTTCTATTACTTTCGAACATATATCAAACGACTAAAAGAATTTTGTTGTAGAAAAAGCCATGTGAGTGAAATACTCTCACAGCAGGAAAAACTTTCTGAGCGACCCCTCGCTATTACAAATCCCCAATAAGTTCTGAATAAATGCCAATATTGCTAACTCCGATACACGATTTTATAAAGTCAACAATAACTCAACTTTGGCTGCACTTACTTCGAAATCGAAAGTCACAAACAGTTTTAACACCTTTTGTATCAAAACGTTACAGAAAATACATATTTTCAATAGACATTTTCATTGTATTTTATTACAGATAGGTTTTTTTTATACAATAAATACATTATTTTGTTTATATAAACATTCTAATGTTATAAGCTGTGAATTGATATTGATTTTAGTGATTTTAGAAAAGTTTTAAGATTAGTTTTTGTCTATCTTGTTTTTTTAACTAGTTTATAGTGAATTTCTCTTATTTTACACCTATTTAGCGCCACTACAGACACAAAGTCTGTCAACTGTTTTTCTTCTTTCTTTGTAATCTACTTTGGAGCCATTAGAGACATGAATAATATTAGAAATTGTTTATTTGTATATTAACACTTTAAGAAAATATTCTTTATGCTTAGTTGCTCCTTATTTTTATAATAAAAAAATTTAAGCGTGATTAACAAAAAAAAAACATTAAAAATGTAGTTAGGTACTCAAATAAATACGAAACAGCATCTGTAGTCCCATCTTTACCTACCTACATTATTTTCTGAACAGACTTCGCCTTCTCAAAAGACGGTTTCATTTCTTAGTTACTTCCACCCTAGCCCTATCAATATTCTAATAATTCACGCTCATTACACTCGATCCATATTTTCAAATATTGAATTTCAACAAAAGGAAGGTACAAAAAAATCAAACATTGGCGGTCGTCAGCGTCAATCCGCATTAGCGTTAGAATCAGTTCAATATGTGAATTTAAGGCTTACCTGGACCCCCTATAATGGATAAGAAAGTAAATTTGGTATTGTTGAAGTTTATGTTTGCGTTATACCGCACCTGGTTGTATTATAAATGTCTAATGATCATGAAAACCCAGAATATGAACTTACAGCAAGATATAAAGAAGCTGTATGTCTTTCTTGTAGTATTTATACACATTAGAGATTTTTATTAATTCTAAATAATGCGTATATTATACGAGGAATACTAAAAATATCATATAAATATACGGAAACTGTCACATTTTGTACACAGAACTAATACACATTAGTAATCCCCCTTTGGAGTTAATAATATATAAAAAAGTAAAACTGAGAAAAAAATTCATTAAATACAAGAGCATTCAGGCTTTCAGTTAATAACAGGTATTTAAATAACTTTCGACGAAAGACAATAAAACTTGTACACCTGTTTATTGCCACATTAAAACTAAGGTATTTCCCTACGTGGTGGCTACTGGCTAAAGTAATTTTCTTTTCCAAACTAGGAAAACCCTTAAAGAAGTTTCATCATATAGAACAATATTTGTTTTAATTTACCAATCTTCGACATGTGCCGTCAGGTACGGCATGAAAGTAACACACTGTTTATTGCATGTTGATGGTAAGAGGATTGAAAAGCAACTGACTGAAATTTTCGTTAGGCGTTAGTTGCTATACTCCTACTAATTCATTTAAGAAATGGAAAAATATATACTGGAATGTTCAACTGTTATTAAGCGCTTGGTGAATGATCTGTTATTATTTGCATAAAATATATTGCGGTTGATGCAGGTGTTATAAACACAGCCGGCCTGGGAATGACATGTTTAAATTGAACGACATATGATACGAAATTAAAACAACGCCATATTAGGTTTTTTGATTGCCACAGTTACCGTTCGCATTTAATGCTTCCATAGATCCCTGTGTATGGATATCAACGGCCAAAGACCAAAATGGTGCCACCAACGAAACAATTATAATAATTGTCTCTAATTCACCCTATTATAAGTGAATTTTAACCCCTGGAGCCGACTAACATAACTAAATGGAAAATTGCTGGTGCCATCTGGAAAAGATTCAGATCGCACATTGAAAACCACATATCTCAGTACCAAATTATCGAAAATGTTGACGTTCCTGATTTTAATAACTGCTTGCCTTCTGTTACTGAAATATTTATAGGAAAATCTGTAATCTTTATTAATCGCCAATCAGTTCCTTGGTAGAATGACAAATATGCCACAGCTAAACAAGAATGTAAAACAGCATTAAACAGGTACCGTAGAGCTAGAAAAAAAGCTCACTAACTTTAAAAAAACCCAAAGGCAGTATTTTAAAGCAGTGCAAAGAAAATTTGTGGAATACCTATGTATCCTCAATTACATCCGATACCCCTCCTAGCAAAGTATGGATAAAAACAGACGCATGCAGAGAAATAGATCTGAAATGAACATTCCAGGTTTACAATGTAATGGGAACATAGTCACTGACAGTCAAGAAATAGTGAAGATTATTGCTAAAAACTTCCACAATAAATGTAAAAACAAACAAAGAAATGCACTTCCTACCTCAGTTAGCCCAGTTACATCTGCACTCTCGACATTTAATGCAGATTTTAATACTTAAAATCTTTCTATTAATTTACACAAAGTCCTTCATGCTCTCTCAACATGTAAAAATTCTGCTGCTGGACCCAACAATATTCCATTTATTTTTCTCAAGAATTTACCATCTCCAGGACTCACCAAACTTCTACAATCATATAACAATATATGGACCAAGAAAAATGTTTCCATGGTCTACATGGTCAGATGAACCTCCACTTCATTTGTTAAAATTTAACCAAATTTTACACTGGGTTTGTTACGGAATTTGGGTGTGGTTTTTCTATTTTCAATAACCTAAGCTGCAAGCTATGGTGGAGACTTGGAGACTTGGGACTGGTCTGTTGCTGTCCTTTATTAATTTAGTTCACTTTTCATGTTTCTTCTAAAGTTTTTGACGAGTAAGTGTACACGTTTTTTTTTTTATTTAATTTTTAGTAATGTTAGAGTTGATTATATTGTTACAGCTCCGTTTTTTCTCTTTTATAGAATCTCTGATGATGGCTTAAGAGGCCGAAAGCGCTCAGACAAATTTTTTATAGAGTTTTATTAAATAGAACTTAATTTTAAACACTTTAAATACTCTCTCGATTCATTTCTTATTACCCAGTGTGTACACACCACTCAACCTCTTCAATATTTGTTACTGTTTTAACATCATTATTCTCTCCTGTCCTTTCCAAAAGCAGTTATTAAATATTCCAAGCATTTGTGAAGCCTCGGAGATTTCACCCCTAAATGGACTAGAAGAGTATATAACTAGTTGCCAAAGCCGCTCGACTTATGCCGTTAAGGGATAATTTTATGTTTTTCTAATTTTATTTTTTTATTATTTTTATTTGCCACTGGAGAACGGATGTACCTTCTGGACTACACGACCCTTTGGCTGCTGATAGTGCTGCCTTCATTTCTTAAAAGTATATTGACAACAGTAGTTAAAGATCTATTAACTGAAGCAAATTGGTCTTTAGGCAAGTTGCTTGTTACAGCATTATGATTTGGGGAATCATCTGCTATGGAAGTAGATCACTCCTGTTGTTTATTCAGGGCACTATAAATACACATCGATTTAGAAGCTTTTGTCATACCATTAAAGCATTCCTGGCAGCAAAATAATGCTCGTTTTCATATTTCCCGTATTTTAGTTGAGTGTCTCAAATAAACTAATGTTACTGCCTTTCAATGGCCTCCAATTTTATTCCATTAAACATATGTGGGATATTATAAAGATTATCTTCCCCAGAGGTCAAAGATCATAGAAACGACTCACGAAAATTGGTTAATACTATAGAGAGCCAGCACTAGGTCAAGCAGGAAAGGAACAGTACCAACGATTCTAGCTTACACGACCTGGTCAACTTTTCAATGTGGTCTTTTCATATCAATGGCAACGTTGACATCTTTCCTTTCTCGCTCGATCCAATGTCAACTCTCTGTAATTCTCACTCTCTTGTTTCATTGTGTATTGAAAAAAGTTCAGTGTCCGACACTGTATACCAAATTAATTAAATAAATAAATGTTAATTTTAAGTATCTAAACTAACCATAATGGCATATTCAAGCGTGTTGTGGCCCTCTGGCGATAGATTCATTAACTTTTTAACACTGGTAAATGCACACGCCATGTCTTAATAAAATACAACAGCTGAAATGTCGGTTAGACATGAAACCGTGTAACAAGTGATACACATTCGACTTTATAGAATTTCCAATAAAAACTATATTCAATATAATATGGTTAAAATGTACTCAAAAATTATACAGTAATATCAAAGTAATTTAAAAAAAGAAAAACTTTTATCAATAACATGAAAGCGCAAATTTGAAACTCGATAACGGAGGCAACATTAAAAGCAACTGGCAACTTTTACAAGTTCCACCAACCAAAGATTCCATTGTAAAAATCTCTTTTATATTGATTTATTCGAATTGCTACAGACGTCTAATGGACTAAGAAGTATTTTATTGTGTCTTTCGTCGTATCCGATACTTTGGAACTTCCTGATTTCCCGTAAGAGCTTTTCCAAATATAAAAAATTTTATCGCCGAAAGAGGTTTCTCACTTAAACGTAATCGCTGTTTAAGATAAATTCTCTAGATGGTATAAGATTTGATACAAAATCACGTTTATCGATGCAGCAGGTTTCTACGTTAAGATAAATCTTCGGTTGAGTTCACTTAGGGCGGATGTCCAATTAGTAGCAAATATGGACTTTCAACTAATTTCAATATACAACTAAATGATCGGACTAAAATTTATTGAAAACGTCAATTTTCGCAAATGAACTTATTAAATTTAAAACTACATTAACAATTTATTAAAGTCTACCATTTATAATAAATATTTAAAAGATTTGGTTTTTATACACACAAATAAAGTGTGGGCGAATAAATAAACAAAAAAAAAATATTGTACAATATCGTGACAACTCTATGTTTGGATTTTTTATATTATACATTTAATTTGGTAAATAAATGAAAGCCAACAAAGGATAGCACCTGAGTGTTGGCACATTTCATTTTTTTTGAACTGACACAATCTAGGTATAAAATATTAAAAATAATAATAAATAAACATGAGGAAAACATAGATAGCATCAACGAAACTTAAGGTGTAAGATATTATTATAAAATTAAAGTATTAAAATTAAACAGTATAAAATATATTAATTGTTATATTAGAAAATTTTAGAACCTTTATTAAAAGGGTAATAAAAATAATGTAATATATTTTAAGTTATTGTGTTATTTATCTTGTTTTTAAAGTTTTTCGTTTTTAAATATTTTTTTATTTATTTGATCCTTAAACTGCAGCAACAGATGTACATTGTTTTATTCATTGTAATTCGATCCCTAGCAGCCACTGATTATTTTTTTTTTAAATAACATGGATGAAGTTTGGGATTTTTTATACATATGTATATATTTAATTATAGACTTGTAACTATACAGAACTTTTTTGTTATCATGGTTACCTTTTTCTGGCGGTATCTGAAAAGCTTAGTATTTGCTGTGCCGATATTAAATGTTTTCCGATTTATTGCAAAAACTAACATTAATAAAACAAAATAATATAATTACAGAAATTCGTTACAACACGCTCAAAAAATACTAAGTAATACTGTTTATTTCTTGATAATGTAACAAAAAAAAACATGTCTCAATGTAGGAGATGTTCATAATGCTGAACACGAACCTCTTGGCAACATCCTAATCTGAAATAAAAAGTTCTTCTTTCGTTATTCAACATCTCAGGAGTGACCGATCTAATCGCAAGCGGTATTCGTCTTCTGTCAGCTAGGTTTTAATATTTCCGAAACAGTTAGGTATAGGACCTGGTACTTAAAATATGTCTAGAATTTTCTAAAAAATCCAAAAATTGAAAAATATACAGGGTGTAAAAAATAAAAAAGTTGGTTTTGGCAACTATTACATGACACACCCTATATAAAAAGTTTTTATTTAATGCGCAACTTAAAATACCAATCGAAGTGTTTATTTATTAATTACAGAATTTATTCCATTTTTTTTTCACACTGTATATAAAAAGACTGTGGCAAACCTAAAACTTTTTATTTTTGATAACTCTGTAATCTTTATTTTAGAATAAAGTTAGTTTAGGACGAAAAACATAGTAAAAAGTTCATAATTATAAAAATATTGTACCGTATACAAGGGAGGTAAAAAATATAAATAAATAAAAGAGAACGCCCATTTTTAAATAAAATGTAAGTACCGAACAGAACTCCAGAAAACATTAAATTAAATTAATTTAAAAAAAAATCTATATTATTAAAATTTTATTAAAATGTTTAAGCAAAATATATATTTAAGAGTTCAGTAATCAAAAGTTTGCGATACTACTGCCTATAAGGTGACTTTCATATTAAAAAAATTCATGCGTGAACAGTTTTAATACCATGTCCAAAGAAAAATTTAATCTTACGGGATGGGTTTCTAATTTAGATAGTAATTTAGTCAAAACCACCTCTTGTGATATTGTTCCTCTCTTGGGATTAGAAATAATAGGTGCTCTTAGAGGAGTAAGATTATGTCAATCAGTAAAATTATTAAGTGTAATATCGACTATTAAAACGTTTTACTGGTGCGACTCAAAAGTTGTCTTAACTTGGCTAAAATAAAATCAAAATGAAGAGTATTTGTAAATAATAAAATGAGCGAAATTCAGTTAGCTACTGAGTCAGATCAATGGTTTCATGTATTAGGGGATCAAAACCCTGCCGACTTACTTTCTAGAGGGTGTCATACAAAATTTTTCGTAGAGAGCAAGTGGTGGGAGGGACCCGATTGGTTGAAGAGACCAAAAGACAGTTGGTCGAACACTAATATTGTTTGTCAGTCTCCAGACGCTGAACAGATGGAGTTAAACAATTCATTTTTGAACGATTCTCTACAAGAGAGAAAATAGTAGGCGAATTAACTACATACGAAATTGATGACGCTGAATTAAAAATTATCCAAATTATTCAGAAAGAAAGTTTTCCAAATAAAAAATTTTAAAATTTAGAAGTTTGCAGAGACGAGAATAACATTCTAAGGGTAAAAACGAAATTATTTCTTGGGGATGATCCATATAATATTAGATACCCAATTTTATTACCTTCTGATCACGAAATTGTCGAAGAAATGATCAAATAACAGCATAGAATTGTAAAACATATTGGAGTTCAAACTATACTTCAAATTCTAAGAGAAAAGTTCTGGATATTAAAGTTCAAATGTGTCATTTGCAAAAGACAAAAGTCTAAATATATCCATGTTTCAGCAGCACTTCTCCCTATTAAAAGATTTTAAACTGGGAAAGCTTTTAACGTAACAGGAGTGGATCTTGCAGGGCCTTTGTATATTAAAGAAAATAAAAAGGTTTGGATAGTTTTATTTACATGCAGTGTTTATCGTGCTATACATTTAGAATTAGTCAGATTGTGAACAAGATTAGAGCTCAAGCGTTACAAAGAAGATTATTCAAAATCTTGGTCGATGAAGTTGACTGTCAATACGGGGACCTACTCCTTCACTCTAAAGTCTGATAATTAAGTAGAGGACGGGTGCTGAAACGTTTTAATGATGTCTTATCTGGCATAGTTCAATTTTTCAAACAACGCGATGAACCGACTCCGGAACTAGAAAATTCAATCTGGCTTAGAGATTTTGGTTTTCTCGTAGACATTACAGAGAAATTAAACGAACTTAATTTGCAGCTTCAGGGAAGAGACAAAGAACTAGCGGAAATGATTTCTGATATAAAAGCATTTATCAAAAAGCTGGAGTTTTGGGAACAAAACCTAATTAATGCCAAGCATTTTCCTATTCTTTCAGAAAAAATATCTCAAAATCCATTAGAACCCTATGACAGCAAATATCATGTAGAAATAGTTTCTACCCTGAAGAATAACTTCAAAAATCGTTTTAAGGATTTCAACGAAATGGCTTTAGTAGCGCAGTTTTTTGTTTCACCCTTTATGAAAATTAATATCCCACAGTTTGCAACTTGTGTTATGCAGAACTTTGGCGAAGACATCGCTGCAACAGAAATGGAAGTAATTGAGTTTCAAAATGATTTAGCCTTAAAATCGTTAGTCTCAAGTACCAAATGTATCTGGCCTATTGTAAGTAAAGACATATATTCAGTTCTATGTCGTGTTGCCTTGAAAGTGAAAGCATTATTCAGTTCAACCTATTTTTCTTTGAATTTTCTTTTTCCAATATGAAGTTTATTAAGAACAAATATCGCAATCGACTCACAGATGAACATTTGGATAATTGTATTCGAATGGCTGTATCAAATTATACTGCAAACATTAAAAAAATTATCGATGAGTCTGAGTGTCAGCCTTCTCATTGAACGTGCTTTTTTATTTTTCAATGTTTATGTTCATGATAGTGCGTTACTTTTTGGTTATTATTATTAACTATTTTTAAATTTTACGTGACATGCCGTTGTGGCTGGATAAAAGTTTGTGTTTATTTTTCAAACACCTTCGTTTGGTAGGTAGGAATGTAGCTATGAACAAGTACGTACTAGTAATATTAGTTATTTTGTTATTAGTTTATTATTAGTACCTATGTATTATGTATTACCAGTTAAATAGTAAAATAAAGACATATAATGATAAATTAACTGTAGATTATTTCATTTACGTTGCGTTACGTGGCTTTCGTGTGGGTAGCTCGCTGTTTATTCCAAACTTAACAAAGTAGCTCAATATATTGAGAGGTTGGCGACCACTGTACTAAACGTATCTTAGGCCAAGATTTTCTCTAGTTTTGAAAATAAGGTTTCGCTTTTCTTGAGTGGAATTTATATTTTTGTCATCCTTAAAGAATATGTTACAATATTTTTATGATATTTATACAGGGTTTTAACACAAAGGTTTCCGAGAAACCAAAAATATATTTTTTTTTATAATAAACATTTCTAAAATTAATAAAACAGAAAATTATTATTAATTAAACAAAAAATTATGCTCATTGTATTCCTACTGTTTTTGTATTGTCTTGCAAAATGTATAGCTTATAAGTTCTATTATTTATTCGAATTTCTTGATAAAGATAAATAGGGTAAATGATATTTAAATATTTTATCATAATTCTCCTGTACATCGCTCGTCTCTACTAATAAATATTGACATACCATATACGATGACTCAATACACTGAATAAATCAGCGAAGCAGGAAATGTAGTAGTTTCCAAGCACCAGAGCGGCATTCGCATCAACCAAATGGAGGCGGCTGTTATATCCCCAGGTGGCTTTTTTCTCCAGCGCATAACGCATCAAAAACCAATACGCCTTTGGCAATTCCGGTTCGACTATCGACGGATAACGACGGTTATATAACCCCCTTCGGTCCCCCTTTGCATTCTGACGATGGGAAATCGATTGACCGAATGCGAGTTCAAATTATTTTAAGAGGAACATTTATATTTTCTGTATTACTTTCAAGGACAAGTGGGAAGTTAGCTTCCCAATAAAAATGAATAAGCCAAATGGGTTTTTGTTGATAATATCATTACCTCAGAGAAAAAAAACTAGGATTTTAATATATCAGTGTCAAAACATACCTATGTTTAAAATAAAATATGTTTTTCAAAAACTTTTGTAGCTTTTGTAACCTAAAATTCTGTAATCAAATTTATATAATCCAACACTAGGACAACCCAGATATCCTAATGTTCAAGTTCTTGTTTTTGACGGTTTGACTACAAATGATAATGCAATAATAAGTTATAATACACATACACATGTCTTATTGTTTCATAAAAATGAGTGCTGAATTGACGTGGTCGTCAGTTTGTTTAAAACTGTTGGAGCGTGAAGGTCTTAAAGTCTTAGGAATAATGCATAAATCAAGAGTTTTAAGTAAAAAAAAATAAATGTCTCTTCTAGAGCACAGTATTTAGTGTTTTCAGCAAATAATAAAAGTGACAATGTGCAGATTGAGCAAGAAATCGAAAACAGTAAGTAAAGCAATTTATATTTACTTTTGGCAGGTTCACGCGTATTTTTATAGGTTATGTTATATTTGTAATTAAGGAGCGCTTTTACTTAAGTTGTTTGCAATTTTAACTTCCCATATCAATACTAGAAGTGCAGAAGTATCGTTCATGTTTATTTCTCTAAAATAATAATTTGTATATTAGTGTTAATTTAAAAACTTACTATCGGCAATAATTTCAACCAAAAAAAGAAAAGTTATAGAGCGTAGGTCATCTAAATGGAAGGTAAGGGGTCGTTCGGGGTCAGTTCTCTTTTTTTGTTCAGGAAAAATTGCCACTGTATATTTTTAAATTGTTAAAAGTATCAAAAAAATATTAATCTTGCTCAAACTTGTTTCGTTCTTTCATTTTTTTTTTTTTTAACAAAAACTTCTACCATTTTTTTTAATAAAAATGTTGAGTAAAATCCTTTACAAACAAACTTAAAAAAAGGGACATAAGAAGAACACATATTGTTTATTTATTCATTCATTTACAAACTTTTGGATTTCAAAAAAAAGAAATAATCGGTAAAAGTATGGTAGAACGAAAAGCTATGCAAGCATAAATTTTCTATTGATTAAGCAAATAGCCTCTATTATTTTGTAAGACGTGGGATGTTTAACCGACAGACAGTTCATACCTTAGTTATGAATCTAAAATATATCGTAATTTGAAAAGTTCTTCTGGAAAGAGTTGAGATATTCTACTAAACGTTTAGTCTGCAAAAGGTTATTAATTTATTTTTTATTATAGAGATTTTTCTCAACTTTAAATCAACAGCTATAACTACCAAAGGGAGGGGGTGCAAAAAGCTTAATTGGTAGTGCATATGAGTGCATCAGGAGTTCATACCGATGGTATTTTTTTTTTGTAGAAAAATCATTGGGTGGGCCAACTTCACGGTAAAGAAACAGCTATAACTACTAAAGGGAGGGGGTGCAAAAAGTTTAATTGGTGGTGCATATGAGTGCTTAACAAGTACTAACTGGTGCATTACAGTAAATCTTAAAATTTTCACTGAAAAGGGTAGTGTTCATTTGGCCCATCCAGAGATGGCTGTAGTTTCTCAAGGAACGTGGAGCAAAAAAATAATTAGTGGTGAATATTGGGGCATCACTAGTGCATTGTGGTGCAATAGTGCATCAGGAGTGCATAACGGTGCAATATTTTTTTTTTTTAAATATCATTGGTGGGGGCCAACTTCACGAACCTCAATTATTAAACCGGATAGGGTAGTAGAAAAATATAAACTAATGTTAAAATTATTGAAAATAGTAATTTAATTTTTAACTTTAAAATCCTGTAACAAAAAACTGGGGGACATATACATATTACCAAACCCAAGCTATTTTTTAGATGTTCTGAACTTCTAGACACTTTCTTTCAAACGAAACACGCTGTTAGTAGAATCTCTCATGGATCAGTCCCTGATCCTTTACATTTTTTTCTATATAGCGTAAAAAAGTGTTGTTCCTTTTACGCGGAAAATAACAAAATTTACGTTAAAGTTTAAATCGATTAATATTTTTACTAAACCTTTATGAATCTGCCTTTCTTCACATGGGTAAAAAACTGATTTTGGCATCTTCTGAGTGCCAGAAAGACTTCTCAGCAGATGCTATTGATCTGAGTTTAGAAAAACAAAATTTTTTTCGTTTTCTCATAAGTGGGTTTAAAAATGTTATTGTTATTACTGTCAAACTATTTCTTTTTGATATTCTTTCATGATGGTTGCGAAGCAAAAAGTTGTCAGGCGTAAAGTGTGAATAATTTTAGAGTAATTCAAATACCTCCAATTTATCTAAATAAATTTTAAGTTAAAAAATTTTACTTACATATATATTATTTTCATTATTTTGTAATATTGGCTTGTGATAATTTACCTGAAAAAGAAAAAAATAGTTAGAACACAGAAAAAAGTAAATTTCAATTTTACTACTTTAAACGAATGTCCAATAAACTATTTAAACAGTTCTTTAAAATTCATTTTCAAGACCCACTTTGTAGTTTAACAGCTGCACCTCAATTTCTCAATAATCTATTGTTGTCATTTTTTCCGCTGAATGAAGAAGAATTTGAAAATAAACAAAACATTTAAAGGTAGAGCGCGTTTCCAAATCCCATGACTTCTTATTATGATAAGCATTAAACTTCCATCGACAAAGGCTTTGCATTCTCACTCGCTCACCGAAAGCTTTTAGGCAAAACCACATATTGCCACCTATTCAAACTATTCCGACGACCTTCTACCTGAGGATATACGACCTGGCGTCTATTTACATCCTCAAATTAGGGTCCCCTCTTTACAAAATCAATATTTACCGATGTCGATCGAACAGTTTTAAAGTTTAATTACCGTGAAATATTGTAATATCAGCAGTCAAAAGTCCCTTCTGTTATTTTATTACAGTTCCGCTGGCCTACCTAGAGCGTATCTGTAGAGGGGTAGTAGTGGCACTAAACCAATTTTAAAATATAAAAAATTTATCAAATAGTAGGGGAAGGTTGTCTAAAATGGGATACCTAAGGTTTTAAAAATTATAAAAGCAAAAGTTTTCATATATTTAGTGGTTCATATTTTGACATAATTATTAAAAACGACGTGTTTGGAATGGTATAATTTAAGCTGATAATTAAAAATTTAAAAATAATGATATTATTTTGCAAACAAAAAATAGTGTTAATATCCCATTTTACCCGCATAGTGCGGGTATATTGTTGAGGTAAAATGGGATAAAAAAATTAATGTTAAAAATGGTGAAAAATGTTTTAATACAAAAAGTAGGTAAATCAAAAGTAATTTGTGTAATGTAATAAGAACAAATTTTGAAATGTCAGTTGCGACATAAATCGCAAACAAAGAAATATGATATTTTAATATATTTAAAAGCATTATAACAAAACGTATGTTACACTTTTATTTATTTTATTACTATAACTGATGAAAGTTTAATAAGTAGCTACTTTTCAAATGCCTACCAATTTATTATTTTGCAGAACAAAAAATATATACAAAATAAATTTTCCACTATGCTGAAAAATAAAATATTTTCTTTACATTTATAGATATTATTTCAGGCATTCCGAATATTATTTACTAATAACGTATTTAAAGAAGAGATTGTATACTTTGGAAGTACATCCCATAAATTTAAGTAAAATATTAACTAATATTTTATTGATTAATTATTTGAGGGAACCTAATCTGATTTATCTAAATTTTACTAATCACTGTAACGATTTAAACTGTGATTGAATAATCAAACCATCATCATCACCATCTGAGTTAACGTTAATGTCTTTTACTAGCTATTTAATTGCCTTCTTTATTTCGTGAATATTGAAAGGCGAAATTTTTATTTATTATACAATTTGTAAATACGATTCTAATTCCATTTTCGTAAAGTGCTAAAACTGTGTTCAACTAGTAAGAAAAAGTAGAAGTTTAGCTATTTTCTTTTTTTTATTAACTACGAAGTCTTGCTAAAACTCTGAGTACGCCCATGTACTCCTTGATTATTCCGTGAGAAGAAATACTGAGAATAACTTAAGGGAGGGATCGATGGAGAGCACTTTTTGCCTTGTTTATTCAGTTGCTAAATTAAAAATGGCTTATTGTTTGATTGGGGCTTAACAAAGTCCATGTGGAACTTATTTAACATCAATTTGAGAAAAAGTCTCCCTGTTGGATTATTAAATTATGAAAAAATTGCCCAGACGTGGAGGGTCCTGTTTTTCACGATTTTTTCCGACGAATTTTTGGAGCTTGTTGACGAAATTGAAAAAGAAATCACGTTATGGTTTAAAATTTCAAGCTTAAAATAGAAAGACTATTCTGAAAAAAGGTATACGATTAACAAAATTGTGCGTTTTTTTATAATGAAATGTAGAGTTTTAACTTTTAATAATAAGTACAATATTACAAAATAATACGTTTAAAATCAACTGATGATAGAAAATAAAAATTGGATATTAATGTTTAATAAAATAAACGTAAGGTTTTACGTCTCCTACAAAAGAGTGGATACCTACTAACAATTCATCCCGCAATAACTGTACTTAATGGTCCTAATCCCAGTCGTCATTCTTTTAGATATCCTTCTGCTTTCCTCAAACATGCTAAGACTATGCTATACCAAAAACTTCTAAGGTCAAATAAGACAGAGAGGATTAAAGCATGACTGAATAATAAAATAGCTCGCATTACATAAATTTATCAGGTTCATTCAGACAACCTTTTAAATACGCTTTTTTGTACATTGTAATTTTTATTCTTTCGGGCTTTTACCCCTTTTATATAAATACTTTGAATTATTTTTGATATTTACTAATTTTTGTCAAAAAATTTAAATTAATAACGATTTGATAGGTAAGCACCCTTGTTGGCAAATAGGCCGAAAGCACTTTGCGAATTTATTAAATATTTTACACGAAATACAAGTTTTTTTATAAGCTACGTGTCACACAGCTATAAACTCTTTTGGTTCATTTTATTTCAGTATTAAATAGTTGAAACTCCAGCCAGGGTAATAGCCGTTAAGACTAGTAATAAAACTAGACCAATTTCGTACACAATTTACACGCGGCAGCAGTTATAACTTAAATACGGTCGTTAAATATAATAATTGTATTATTAAATTTAATTTCAATGTTTTTAAATGTATCACACCTCTATAAGGTCTAACTCTCACTCATAGATGGTGTGATTTGGTAAAAAATACTTTTATGACAAAGACATTTTTTTAATTTTTACTTTCCTATCTGTATACAGATATGAGGAAAGTATAGGAATCATGATTTTTTTCGACCTCGAGTTTTCGACGGATTTTTACGTTTTGAGGTCCCCTGAATCCGTTTTGACTATTTTCGCGATGATGTCTGTGTGTGTGTGTGTGTGTGTGTGTGTGTGTGTGTGTGTGTGTGTGTGTGTGTGTGTGTGTGTGTGTGTGTGTGTCTGTGTGTCTGTGTGTCTGTGTGTGTGTGTGTGTGTGTGTGTCTGTATAACGCATAACTCATGAACCGATACACAGAAAAACACCAAATTTTAAACTTAAGCTTTGTTTCAGCGTCCAATGAGCTGATTAGATTTTGGGCAGTGTCGGAACATCTGGGGGGGTACTTTATAGGTGGTCATTTTTATATTTTATAGAATATATCTGTTATTTACGTTTGGAGAAGAAAATTCTTCAAATAAAAGTTACTTTTAATATAATTATCTATAATTTTTGTCCTATACATAATTTCTCTAAAATGGACCGTATTCGAGATATTTGAGAAAATATGTAAATTTCGAAATTTGAAGAAAACTCAAAAACGGATAAAGGAAAAAACATTAAATTTTAAACTTAAGGTTTATTTCGGCCTGACGTGAAATGATTAGATTTTGGACAAAGTCGGAACATCTGGGGGGGTACTTTATGGGAGGCTGTTTTTATATTTTATGGAATATATCTGTTATTTATGTTTGGAGAAGAAAATTGTTTAAATAAAAGTTACTTCTAATATTATTATCTATAAATTTTGCTTTATGTCAAAATTTCCTGAAATAGTCCGTATTCGAGAAATTTGACAAAATGTGCAAAATTCTGATTTTTATGAAAATTGTTGAACTAAAAGTTGTTTGCGATATCGATTTCTATAATTTTTGTTTATACATGATTTTTCTAAAATGGACCGTAATGGAAAAGTGCTAAATTTTAATTTTTCTGTATTTTCGTTTTGAATGAATATCTATAGAAAAATATTTCGAGGTAGATGTATGTGTAAAATGTATATATTTAGTTTATCCTCTAAACATTTATAGAGATGCTGCAATAGGTTGTACAAAATAACCGGAAAATGCCTATAATAACTAGATAGGAAAGTCATGTGTTGGACACATCAGATTTTTAAATTTAATATCCTTACTCTCAAAATATTATGATGTAATTTGGGTAACTTAAACTCTATGTTTGGTTTTAAAAAGATAAAAAATATCAATGTGTCGAGAAAAAAGGGAATTTTGAAAAATTGGTCAATGGGAATTTGAGAATGGTCATTGAGGAATTTAGAAAAGTTAGGTGGAAAAATATAAATATGTTAAAATAAAGTTATGTAGATGATGAATTACAAGAAAGAATAGAATAAAAGGTAAAGAATTTTTATTTAAATAAAAGAAAGGGCAAATCGAATTAAAGAAAAGGCAGAGTACTAGCAGAAGTGCAAATAAATACATTAGTATAATACAAAGACATTCAAGCAGACATAAGGTAGGAATTAGAACAGTAGCAGTTCAGACAAAGCTGAGAACAAAAAAATAATATAATTCTAAATTAATTTTTTTTATATGTTCTATAAAGTCTAAATTAGAATACGTGTGATCAAAACAAACATAGAGAGGATATTGAGGGTAAATTAATATTTGGAATTTATAATTTTTAAAAAAATTCTAAAGGTAAGTTGGTTTTTATAATTTTATTTTGCTTTGGTTATCAAAATTATTGAAAGTAAGGAAGTACTAGTGTATGAACCCAAACCAAAATTCAAACTCAATTAAAATAAGTTTTCATCATATAACAAAAAAGAATATCATTGCTGCTATGGGTAATAAAAATAAATTATATACAGGGTGATTCAGGATTGAGCGCAAAGATTTTAAGGGCATATTAAACAGCCAAAAATAAGTAAATTTTTTTCATATAATCGTATGTCTTAACTTGCTTCGTTTTCTAAATACAGGGTGTCAAAGTTTTTAAAAAAATCTGTTTTTTAAAAATTATTAATTAAATAAAATCACACTAATAACACAAATAAAAACTAAGGCAGATCTATTTGAAGACAATCTCCGTCATTTAGTAATTAGTTTTTACTTGTTTTAATAAGGCCAGGCACAGATTTTGATTTTTTTCATGAAAACAAAGCAAGATACGAGTAAAGCTCAAAAGACAAGAACGTTACATTATTAGACGCTTAATCTAAAAAAAAAATTAATTGTCAAGAAAGCAGGGCCGTACCATAATTTTACCTTTTGAGACGCCACTGGAAATAATAAATTTATTTTATATTCACCAAAGGAAGGTCCTTATGAGGATAAATAAGCTTACCAAATTTTATTTAAATCAGCTGAAAGGTTTTTGAGTAATTGATAAAAAAAAACGATTTTTTTAAAAAACTTTGACTCCCTGTATTTAGAAAACGAAGCAAGTTAGGACATTAACTGAAAATTTTTTCTTATGTTTGGCTGGTAAATACGCTCTTAAAATCTTTGCACTCAATTTTGAATCACCCTGTATAAGAATAGTAATATTCATAACAATATTGTGACGCTCCCTATTCTAAGGGGCCATCCATAAATTACGTAACACGAATTTTATGATTTTTTGATCCCTCCCCCGTTCTAGTCACAGCTGGTCACATTAGTGAGACTCCCCCTCCCTAGTGTGACGTAACATATTTTACAATTTTATATATAGAAATTATTAAATTAAAACAGTAGTTCCGAAATTATTTTTAATAAAATCAACCTCAAATCAAATATTTAAACAAGCATTAGAAATTAAAAATTTAAAAAAACCGACTTCAAAAACGTGCAGATGCCATCATTATATCTTAACCAAATTTATATGGGACCACCCCTGAGGTACCACCTTACTAACAAAAAAAGAATCATATAAATCGGAAAAGGAGGTAAAGCATTATCGTTAAACATACATAAAAAATTAAGAGGATTTTCTTATGGACCCAATTATTAGATTTTGACCAAATTTATATGAAACCACCCCTGAAGTAGCCCCTTTCTAACACAAAAAGAATTATTGAAATCGGACACCGTGTTATCGCTGAACATACATAAAAAAAATCACGACGAATTGAGAACCTCCTCCTTTTTTGAAGTCGGTTAAAAAGTTAACAAAACAAAAATTGATTATTTATATGATTAAAATATTTAAACTTATTCATCTTAAGTCCATGAACTTTAAAGCCACTCCTTTAAATTATTTACAACTTGCATAGCAGTCATTTTGGTCACGTTTTTGTTGATATTGTTCGTTGTGTCAACATCTATTTCATCCAACCAAATGGCATCATCGTTATCCAAACAAATAATTTCTCTGGCATGTCTAGCAGCAATTCTTTAAGGATAAATCTCCGCAATAAGCAAAACTTCTTATTGCCTCTTATGTGATTGCTTTTGTTGGTTAGTTGATGCAAAATGTGGACCACATATGCCACATGATCGCTTAAACAAGTATGTCTCGATACTGGGACAATAGCTATCATACGGAAATTGCTTCAAATGTGATGATGCTCGGAGATCCAAAGATAGCTTAAGTAACAATGGAGCAAATTTAGCTTCAAAATCATCTTTTTTTATGATTACGTACCCGTTTGACGTCTGTTTAACTAAAACAGGTGGTGGTAAAAACGCCTCTCGTAGAAGTCACCAAAGGTTAGATCGTCGCACTCTATAACAAGGGACAACCTCGCAATTTAACTATTTATAATAAATATTGTGATTTACGCACATGATTTGCGTACCAAGTCGCATCATTTTTCAATACCTTAGCCTGTTCAATATCCAATCTAGTATCTGTTAGCACAATGTATTCGGTAAACATGTTTCGTTTTTCTAACTCCAAGTCAGTAGTTTGATTACTGGAATCGAGATGTTGTTCCACTTTGTTGAAAGCATTTCTTCCTGGAGCATTTGTGGCAATGTAAATAGCACTGAAGTCAAAATTTTTAAAATGTTGTATAGCTGAAACTATAACTCGCTCGTATAATGGATTATCGTCGACCACCATCGCAAGCGAAAATAAATACGGGTTTTACAAAACGTTCTCGAGTCTCATAAAGTTTTTGAAAGCAGGTGTTTCAGAAAGTCTAGTTATTTCTATGGCATGAGTCTCTGCAATATAGGACGAATGCTTTCCACTGAGAATTGCAGAGTGTGTCACAGCTTCAGGTTTCTGTTCACTATCTTTCTTAAGAAATCATGATCCGGTAATTTTACACGATAATAAAGGTGCATTAATGCTGCTGTAATATTTAAAGGCACGTGTGCTTTGTTATCCATTGTTAAAAAGCAAACTTGATCAGGGCCCAAAATTAAAGCTAAAGATTTTTATCGTAGCAATACAGAACGTGCCATTTTTATGTTTCAAATGTATCGTGAAATATGGTGTGCATAGTTCAACAGGAACAGTTATGACCTGTCTCTTTCCTTCCTCTGTATTGACTCTTTTGGGAAGAAGTCTGAAGTATAACCCTGTTCGATTGACACTATATCCCTGTTTACAAAGTTCGGCTTGTAAATCGTCCAATGTTTTGAAGCACCTTATAGTTTCAGTGCAACGTCGTTCATTAGCTGAGTACCCAGATCGGAATACAGTTTGTTAAAGTGCTGGTAACTAAAGCGTCAAATAAGTACATTCTTGATGGTGACAATATATTAAATTGACAGAATTATTACATTTGTAAAGCCAAATACCTATACGAGATTCCAGGTACCAATCCTTTCTCGTAAACAAGTATTTATTAAATTATTTAGAATAACTTATAATCATAAAAAAGGACATTTCTAGCTACAAGATAAAATAAAATCGAGAGATAAGATCGAACCGTATCATACCATATAAAGAAATCCAACCCTTTTGAATACTAAACAGCACTAAATGAAACTTTCTCCAACAAAAATCCGAAAGGCCATCAAAGACATTGTTTTTTGAAAAGTCGCCCGTTTTATGCTTCCAAGAAACGAATTTTAATCACAATATATTACAATAAGAAATCAAGAATCGTCAAATGTAGGGCCGAGGACAAAAGAATATCGTAATGGATTTTGTCTAGACGATGTTCATAAAAAACACTAAAAAGAACCAAAGTTGAGAACTTCATGAATATTTGTTAAAATTATTTAACGTTTTTTTATGATTTGCTAACGATTCCTTTTATGTTTATGACCAACAGAGTTTTTGTATCGGTAATTATATATAAATTAGTAATAACTGTCTTTCATTAGTCTTCTAATGAATGAGAGGATATTTACATAAAAATTTTGTCTTTACTATTTTCTTTATATAAAATATTAATACAAATTCCTAAAAATCTTCGTAAGAACAATTTTTAAGGAAATTGACAAGGGGGGTAGCCATGTGTGAGTTGAGGTAATTTTCCTTGTGAGATATAAAGGACTTTTTCTCACCCTTCACCTAAAAATTTTAAGGAAATGTTTCAACAATTATCACTGGAGCAATATGAACATAAAACTTGACAAAGTAAGATCCTTTTTACATCCTTTTTAACTCCATTTCTACTCGTCTCACCAAAATATTAATGCAACATTGTTTTGTTGTCATTGAGATCATTGAGGCTTTATAAGTATCGCACATAGTTTTGAATAACCAAGTACCTATCTAGTTTACGAAGACCTTTTAGACATTTGTAATCGTATTTTACATTACGAGGGCTAATCGTTCATTTTGTCATACGAGTGGGTTAAATCACTTTATAATAAAAGTTCATTTGTACAGGAACTCAAACTTTTGCACCTTATAATGAAAAAATTACCTTTATATTTATAATTGAAATAGTTTAAGATACATTTTTGGTTATTTATAATAGTAATTAATGTTTACTTTTATAATAAATCAATTCATTTCTTATTTAATTTACAAATCAATTTGGAAATTTAAAACGTACCCACTTGGCTTTGATTTATTTACACTTCACCAAGGATATATCAATATCTTCAAGTACATTTCATTAAGGATAACTCAATATCTCCCAAAATATCTATATCAAATCAATTTGGGTCCAAGAATATTTAAATCCAGGAATATCTTCAACTAGGATCTCGCTAACTCCTGGAATACAAGATCAGGAATATCTAAAAGTATCTTCAACTACATCATGAGTAAACTTCAACTCAGTCACCAATAGAACCCGTACCAAATCAAAGAATATCTCCAACTCTAGAACACACCGCAGGAGGATAGCTTTACGGTTACTTTTTTTTCTAGTTTAATAAGTATATAAATAATGTGTTTCTTTTTTCGTCATTTTGAGAATATTTTTAGTGTAACAGAGACTAAACAGTACTTCTAAGTTAAGGTTATTTTCAAAGTTTTGCAGGAAAACTTGATGGCACTCAATGACCATTTTGTGGATTCTTCAGAAAATTCTAGACATATTTTATTAAAGTTTGATGATCTAAAACTTCTCTTACATTTCTAAACAAGTAAGACAATATTAGTATTTCCAGAAATTTGACGCTAGTATCTAGTCAATTCATTTCTAAATTGTATGTACAATGTCTGAGAAACCTCTTTTTTCTACACCCGTATTATAATAATGCACTTATATGCCCATAATCCGTTTCATAATGATACCCATTATGATACAGATTTTTCATTACGATACAGATTTTTAATCAATAGAAACCTACAATTTTTTAATCAAGCATGCTGTTTGACGTTTGTCCTAGGTTCCTATGTAATTATTTTAGTTGTCAAAACGTATTAAATTTTCGTAGGTAGCTAAACTTCGATAATTATAATATTAAAATGTCTGATATTAGCGATATAGAAGACTCCTCCACACATATCGGAGAAAGCAGAAAATACAGTACAAAATATTTTACCGCAAAAATCTAGGGAAATACCAATACCTGAAGTAATACCATTAATTACAATTTTGTAGAATTTTTTATAGAAATACGAGTAATTACTGTTATTGTGTTCAATACCAATATAAATATAATATTTATAGGTCTTGATTATTTATCGGGTGTAGAAAAAATAGCGTATGCAACTCTCATGTAATGGTTATTAAAACACTCGCATAAACCATACGAAACTCGCCTTTGGCTCGTTTCGTATCCCGGTTAATGCTCGTGTATTAATAACCATCATTACATGATCGTTGCATAATATACTATTATACATCTATATCACAAAAATATCGTATGCTTACCAGCAAAACCCACTAAGTCAGATTTGATGAAAAATTCATTAAGTCACTTAATGATAATATTATCGACTTAATGAATATGAAAATAATTTAAAAATAAGGTTACATTTGTTAGAGGACCTAGATTTTACCAGTTTATATGGGAGCAGGTGAGAAAGCAGTTAAGGATAATGAACCGAGGCCTGTTGTCTACACCGGGTAGCCTCAGGCCAGATGGATTACACCTGGACGCTTTCCATCGACGACGTGTCGATGAGCGAGTTGGAACGGATGAACTTTCAGCCCTACTTCGGCTCCAGACTGGTACAATTCCGGCTCCGAGATCGCAGAGGCCCGCGGAGAGAGTCCTAACAATAGACTCTCAACAGATGCCGTATCTCTCGGGAACCTCGAGTAGGGTCACCAAGGCGCAGGACATGACAAGATCACTCCAGCAACCGAAGTGGCTAAGAGGATCCTTGGACCCGCGAAACCTAATTGGAGGCTTGCCTCCTTAAAGGACACGGAGAATGGGAGCCAAAAAAAAGATCCTCCTTCAACACCACCACCCCCTCCTCCAATCCCTTCCACTCACTAAACAATAAGCAAGCCGATGCTCTTTCTTCAGCCAAATATCCATTACGCCCAAGCGGCTCCATACATCCTTGGCAGGAGGTTTGCTAAGGCAAAACTAGACATCGCTTTTATCCAGGAATCCTGGATTTCTGGAAACGGCCGGATAAGCGGCCTTGAAAACTGTTCGAGTAAGTTCGTAGCCGGTAACTCTCCGGACAAACCAAGAGAGCATGCCTTCTTTTTAGAAATAATACAAAATTTCTTATTTTTACAGGTTACTGCACCTCCGATGTGGTTGCAGCCCATGTCTTGATCCTGGTGCGAAATAACAGCAAGAATGTAGTAGTCTGCTCTGCTTACTTCCTGGAAGACTCAGGTCAAGACCAACCTTCTCCTCCTTCAGCCATAGTACGAGAACTAGTTACCTATTGCAAGAGGAACAACAAGCAACTTGTCATTGGGTATGCTGTTACCACCTACCACAGGGACTGGGGAAGTACCGACAATACACGAGGTGAGCAACTTTATAATTATATAATCGGTGAAGGGCTTATTGTTAACAATGTAGGTTCGGAACCAACTTTTGTGACGAAAAATCCTGCGGAAGTTCTAGACATAACAATCAGTACGTCGTTTGTGAGTGCCAATATTGTTAACTGGAGGGTATACACCGAACCCTCATGCTCAGATCACAGACACATCAGATTTAACATGAGGACGGTTTGGATACCTACTCTTCAATTCCGAGATCCTAAAAGCACAAACTGGAGTGGATACGAAAAGTCCCTCCAGGAGGGGCTTGGAAACGTGATTAAAACTATTAAGAATAGCGCAGAGATTAAAGTGGCGAATGTTCAGAATGATCAGAACAACTGCCCACTAAAGAAGAGAAGAGACCTGAGGAGTATTCCATGGTGGAGCAGGAGCCTCGACCAAAAAAGAAAAGAAGTTCGACATCTCTTTAATCGAACTAAAGAATTTGCCTGTTGAGAAAATACCGCAAATCTCGAATGGAGTACAACAAGACTATCAGAAAGGCCAAACGAGAATCGTGGAGAAAGTTCTGTCAGAGTATATCAGATTTACCTGCAAGTACCAGACTTCACAAGATTCTTGCCAAATATCCGAGACAGGAAGTCGGCTCGATAAAAAGGACCCGACAACATCTATACGGATTCTGGTAAGGAAACTTTAAAAATTCTTCTACAGAAACACTTCCCAGGCAGTCAAATCCTGGAGGGCAGGCAACATGTACACCTTCCTTCAATGGAATCGATTATGCGACCCAAAAAGGAGTACTGGAACTTTGTTGCACAAATTGTCTCTCCAAACGCCGTGGAATGGGCGACGAATTCATTCTCTCCCTTCAAATGACCCGGAGAAGATGGCATTTTCCCCGCCCTTTTACAAAAAGGACAGGAATTCCTGCTACCCCCTTCTTGTGAGGTTATTTAGAGCAAGCCTGGCGTGGAACTATATCCCGCTAGGATGGACGTTGGCGAAAGTCGTGTATATACACAAGGCTGGTAGAGTACATATCTCCCTATCAAACTATTATCGTCCAATCTGCCTAAGATCCTTTCTTCTAAAAACACTAGAGAAGATTCTAGATAGGTATATTAGAGAAGGCGGCCTTCGGGCAAACCCGTTAAACTCCTCCAAATATCACTACCAAGCAGACAAATCGACAGATCATACCCTGCACAATCTAGTAGGTAAAATCGGCCATTTCCAACTACTGTCATTCAGTCTGATAACAATTTGCTAAGGTCAGGTGTTTTAAATAAAAGGAAATAAAACATCAAATGAAAGAGCTCCTAAAGATTATTATTGTTTGTAATTTTTAAAAAATGCATTCTTTTTTTTAAATACCCTTTGGTAAGGCAAGGCAATACAAAACTGTCAAATACGTCAAACTTCTAAATGTGATTACGATGAAAGTTCTGAAATTACTATTACAACAGGTAAAGGCAGTTTAAGTACAACACTGAAAAATGACTTTTTACTAAAGATCACATCAAGCCATTGATACAAAAAATAATGAACTTTCAGAATCTTTTTCATTTTTAAAAATAAGCTTCATACAAATGACGATAAAATTAAATGTACCGACTAATTCCGTGAGCTGTTTAGTTTCATTTGGCATTTGACAGTACCTACTGATACAATCTTATTTAAAATATTTAAATTGTATATTAGTTTAAACATGTACTGTACTTACTTAATTTTTTTAATGTCAGAATGAATATCATTTTGCTTTTCTTTTTGTGAATTATTTTTTTTTTTTATTAATAATTATCGTTTTTTTCTTATTTTAGAGTTATGGCGCCCCCTAGGAGGACGCGCCCCACAGGTTGAGAAACGCTGTAATAATTTATTTGTTATAATTTAAAGGAGATTAGACTCGCATTCAAATCAAACGACTCTTAAACTTACTTTCATTGCTCAATTTTTAGAATCAATTGTATAATATTAATAATTTTAACCTCAATCACATAGTCAACTAGTCAGCTGTAGAATTAACTTAAAATTTAGTAAAAACTATAACCACTACACGAAATACAAGCAACTGTTGTTTTTCTTTCAATTAATCGTTTCTGATATTAGTTAAAGTTCTCTCCCCAAATTTGTTCGTAAAACTAAGTTTTCAATAGGTGATATTTATGTTTAGGTAATTAAAGGTGTAAATTAAAATTAATGAGCCTTTCAACGCAGACAAATTTCGAATCACCACTTTCGACCTACTAAACATCGCCAAATTCACTTGAAAATCTTCAAAATCAAAACGTGATAAATCAGGCCTATCGACTCGAAAAGTTTCTAATACCGGTTATAAATTAACAAATTTTCCGTAGCCAAATTCCCATTAGCGTTTTTTGTTCGGCAGTCGAATTTCCTTTTCAGAGCCGCGATGGCAGTAATTTACGGCACTTCAAATTTTTTCATCTGAAAAGCGTGGCGTAGATACCCAGATACACGAATAATTGCAGTTTGGTTTCGTTTCGTGAAGCAAATATAAAAGAAATATGATGAGATCGACTGGGTTTATGAATATCCATAAAACTGATAACGGTTTTTATTGTTTCAGGCAGAAGAATGTAATCAGTTACAAAATACCTTATTTTATGTAATGAGTGAATATTTGAGGGACTAGCAGAGCGAAGTCCCTCAAAATGAACGCGTTATAGAAAAGAGCTTTTACGTTTAGTTATAAACGCAGGTAGGTCAGGGATGCAACGACATAGCTCCTGGGCTGTTACATGATATTAGTAAGCTTAAAAGTACATTACCAGCATGATATGAGAACCATTGGAAAAACTAGTCTTTTATAAACTAGAAATGCGCTTGGTATTAACATGACAATAAACATAACTTTGACAAATATAAACAGGATGTATAAATAATAACAATTTAGGTAGTCTGAGTGGACATCTCTGATTTACTGGTGGCGATTCCAGTAAATGTTCCACATGAAGCTAGGTAACGATTAGATAGGGTTATTTCTTTTTCATCACAGGAAAAGGCAAGTATTGTAATTATTGGAACTATTATTAGTAAAATATAAAGAATTTCATAAAAATTTAAAAAAATATTTTTTAATGTTTTAACTTAAAATTCAAACAGAAAATACACGTTTTTTTATGGCTTGGGCACTTGCCATTCAGCCAGTCGCGAAATATATTATATGAGTTTAAATTGCATTATCACTCTAAATACATACATTTAATCATACACACTTTTGTCCTAAGCCAGAAAAGAAGAAAAATATATAAAAGAAGATAAGGCAAGCAAGGAATAAATAAGGGAAAACATTTTTTCTTGTCTAGGGGCCCGTCAAGACATTTTTTTTTTGAGACATAATATTAATTAAAAACATACTTTATTATTAAACACAAATTTTATCAAGGGGTCGTAATTTTTTTTTTTTTGATTAAATGATAGGAGATGGAAAATATTAAAGGGAGGAAATATATTATTTTTAATTAGATCTTGAACAGATCTTAAGATTGTTGGGTATAGTTTACAACACTGAAGAAAATATGATTTAGATCGCCTTTCTTCTGACACATTGTACATATCTCTGAATATATAACATGGATTTTGAATAAATGTGCTGGATGATAACATGCAAAATTTCAATCTAATGATAGTTGTGATATACTTTCGAGGAAGTTATGTTAGTCATTTTGTACTTATTTTAAATATACATATGTTACTGTTTTAATGCTTGATTATTATTGATTGCTTGATTAATTAATTATTATTCTCTTCTATTCTTTCCAAAACCAGTTATAAAATATTCCAAGCACTTGTAAAGCCTCAGAGTTTTCATCCCTAAGGAATAGAATATGCCAAAAACCGCTCAACTGTGCTATTAAGGGACTATTTTGTTTTTATTTTATTTTTTATTGTTTTTATTTGCCATTGATGAATAGATGTTCCTTTCGGCACGAATAAATAAGAAAGTCGGACAAGTGTAGGATGTGCGATTAAGTACATCTTACAGGATTTAAAGAGGTTGTAGATGTTTAAAAGGAGCAATTTAAATGGTATATTTGAGTCATTAAAATATATTAATATGTGACAAGGAACAGTAGAGTTCCAGGAAAAAGATAGCAAAAAAAAAGATATATTGGGACAATGTAGCAAGGCATATTTTCGATCAACTCCCATGCAGTTTTCAAAATAGGAAAACAAACCAAATGGGGCCACACACAGCGCTACCACAAATTGAAGAAAGTTTGGAAACAAATGGCGTAGTTTCCGACAGCCGTAAGCAACGTTCTTTGATATTAGGACGAAGTGTCCACAAAAGAAGAATGGGAGCTTTAACAGGAGCACACCGCTCTATTAGGAGCCAGTCCGCTCTACCAGAAGCCGCCGTTTTACCAGGAGCACACCGCTCTATCAGGAGCCAGAACGCTCTAGAAGAAGCAAGCTGCTCTACCAAGGAGCAACTCCGCTCTAACAGGGAGCAACGTCGCTATACCAGGAGCTACGTCACTCTACCAGAAAAATAAATTGTGTTCTAACACGAAGGAAATGTAAAATTCCACTAAGCAAAAGCATTACGATAATTTTAAGTTATAGAATGAAGCTTAAGAATTAAAACAAAAGAAGAGTAAGGAGAAAATAAAATTTATACTCTCAGTTTGTATAAATATACAAGCTAAATAAGTAAAGAAGAACATTATGCATATCTCTAAGAGTTAAAAGTTTACAGTTAGATTAGGAGGTAGCAAAGATTAAAATATATTAAATAGCAGTTAGTAAAGTTTCTAAATAAATTAAATAGGATAGATAATTAGAATAAAAATAAAGTACTCTTTTAAAACGGATTGCTTTTCTGAATTCAATCTACGCTTATGTGCTAACAAGAGGGTATGTTTATTTTATGAAACTTATGCTGTTTATTTTAATGGCCAGATAATAAATAGTAACGTTTTTGTAATAAAAATATACCAGATATATATTAATTTCGTGTAAGACGAATAACAATTACAAATTTGTTTGATTATATAAAATAAAAAGTTCATAAATTTGTAATTCTCGGAGAATTAAAAAATGCTAACTAGCCATAAATTTATTCAAGTACAATGTTTTAAAAATATATATTTATAATAAACAATCATTTATTTATAACGATAAATAATTTTGGAAAAAAAACATTTGTTTTTGTAACTTTAAAAGCGCTTTTTTGGGTAATTAAGGAAATTGGTATAAAAGTTTTTTGGTTGCTGAAAAACCTGAGATGTATACAATATTTGGTCATAGGCTAATAAAAGGACGTTGCCACTACACAAGAAGAAAAAAAGAAGAAAAGTCACCATCAGCAGCGATCCTAGGACTATCACTGAGTTCAAACTGTGATAACAATACAAATCCAGGTCTACACCAAGGCATTTTAGGGTTCCTCAATCTATGACAGACAATGGACCGAATTTCAGGACTTCAGAATCCAAGGCTACAAAGAGACTACTACCAAATTCAAAATCGAAGGGGACCAACCAGTACCATCAAGTTCTCAGAGGGCGTGAGATATATCGCCAAGAGAGGTTGACATGAAATATAATAACCTCGTATACGGCTTGAAAAATTTGATATCTAATGACTGCATTTTAAGTTTTGGGTCATGCAGGACTTTTTATCAAGAATAACTTTTTTTCTTAAAATCAATAATAATTTTTTTTTCATATGGTTCCAACTATATTGCTGTAGATAATTTTGATAATTTTTGTCAATTATTAACATTATGGATTTTAAAAAGAATTAAACAAGTAGTTGAACTTTTTTTTTTGGGGGACTAATGTAATAATTAAAGCTTTAATTCCTTGATACCTTAATCCTTTTATGTCCACATAGGATTTTTGCTGAGTTTAAATGTTTAAAAACAATATAGAAAACGAGAAACGAAAAAAAACCATGGAACTGTGAATGTTTGGAGACAAGACGGAATATGGATTATAAGTCGGTATTGCAAAATTTTAAATAAAAAAACTTTCTTATAAAATAATTTAAGTTTTATTTCTTACGTACTAAAAAGAAAATAAGGCAAACGATTGCAAAGTTCGTACTACGTAGGTATACAGGAAATGACATAAAAATCGGTGTTCCCAGAAAAGGTGTAAAAAGTACAAATCAGATATCGGCATAGCAACAGCTTCCAGCAGTCAATCACATTAGTGGCCTCAAAAAAAATTGATGTCAAATAGTTCTTGCATAATAATGATGTTACCGATGAAGCTTCTACTTTTTAGGATAAAGTTCTAGAAGGACCATAATTCAAACGATTAAATTGTGGCGATGAGGCGAATGTGCTTGATAACTCTGAATTCGGTTTCTGAAATATTCCAATGAAGTTTTTTGTTTATTTCCATTATTTGGTGACAGTACTTATCGAGTTTTTCAAAAACTGATTTTTTTTTTGTAAACTCATAATACAGTTTATATCACATACTTTTTCTTTACAAATTTATTAGCCAAATGCATTTTGTACTAGGGATAAATCAATCAGACCTTTATTAATAACCATTTAAATTTTATATTCATCATAAGAGAGGATAAAATAAAATTGTATAATCAGGTAAATATTATTTTAATCGAACCCTGTCCTTTCCCTCAGTACTCACTATTAAAATACTACCAACAAAAATAACAAAATATCCTACAAGGAATTTTCAATACAATGTCTCCTTTAAATATATTCTGAGATACAGCCGCAACAGCTCGTAATCAGATATCACCCTGTATAAAAGGTTAAACAATTATAACATTTTAGATAAAAATATTAAAGTTATGCCTTTGTACTAATTTTGATTTAGGAATATATTGTAAAATTATAACCAATAATAAAAATACAATTCCACTTTAACATCTTATATCTTCCTCCACGACAAGATTTCATTAAGCAATGTTTGACACAATCCTCACAATAAAATTTGGTCCAAATAACCTTACTCTATGTCGCAATAATTATGACTCACCCTATATATTTAAATTTTTATTACAACAATCTGTAACATCATATTATATTAGTCAAAAGTTTTCGAACTCACGATCAGACATTGTAATTTTAGATTGGGTTGTTAGTCATCGATATGAAACTTACTCGTACCAAATTTTGTTTTCTGCTTCATTCTCAGACTACACTTAACTTCTCCCTACTTTAATTTAATTTAATTTTTCTCCCTAGAATTATAAGCTACGCGGTGTGGAATTTTCGTTATACTAAATTTGAACTCGAACACTGTATTTACACTCTGGCTTATATTTATTACAGAAATACCTTTTATTACGAGGGGACGTTCGTTTTTATATATCTGTAAGATTTAAAATAAATAAAAAGTTACTTGGTTTTTCGATCAAATTTTTTTATACTTTAAGCATATAACGGGGTTTGTTTACTATAACTCAAAAATCGGTGTTAGTTGGTAACCTCCTAAATTTTGTATATTATTATTTAGAATTTAGAAAAACCGTTAAAAAAAAAAGGTTATAGTGTTCTCCTAGAGCTTAGAGAAGAAGACCACTTCGGCTAGCTGTCGGGACAAAAGGTGTGGGTCATTAAATAGTTAGTAATACTGTTTATCTTAAAAGTTAAATAAATAAAACGCCAGAGTCGGTATTATGGCATTTACTATTAAAAAGAATACGGGTATTTACAAAATTTCATAGATCAAATAGATAGGTATACATTTACCTAGAGCTTTTTTATGATACAAAATGATTTAAAATGACAAGAAAAATGACTAAAGTTAAAGAGAAATTCTCTGAATTCAAAATTATTAGAGTAAAAGACACAATTAATATTACCCCGTGATCACTAAGGTTTACAACAGGTTAAGTTTAAGCACAATTAATACGATTAAAGAATTATTCTTATAAATAAAAGTTAAATGATAAATCAAAATATAAATTTATTAGATTCTCTGAAGTTATTACTTATTAGACTAAAGGTCTTTCATACCTTGGTTTACAGACTTTCAGATACCTGATTTCTGGTAGAAACCCATTAAGCGATGGAACTCTCCACCACTGGTGTTGGTTACGATTGCCCCGGACAGGAAACTGGCTTAGAACTTGTAGGACTGCAGGACATCAAATGATTAAAAACTGGACTACGTAACAATCACAGCGCATCACCCTGATGCGTCTGGAATTTTCCGGAACACTGGTACAGCACAGCGACTGCGGACGAAATCAAACGAGGTCGTTGACAACAACCCTCTGGAGATCTGATGTAGGAAGTCGGTAGTGCGGGCCGTTAGCAGACTTCGCTCACCGCGGTCGTAAGACTCCCAAAAATGGTTTAGGGTACCTACCCTTGTGCGATTGTGCCACGTGATTTGTAATCCGATCACTATCGGCGACGAAAGTTTCGGTATTATACACGGGCTTCGCGACGACCCAGGCGAACAGTCAAACTCAAACACGTACCTCCGGTACCTTACCCAGCAAGCAGACGAAAAATAATTCACCACGAACCTCATGGCTACGGCGTATTTAACCCCTTTGTCAGAAGTCAAGATGGCTTCAACAAGTAGGATATGACAATGCATATTTTGGAAATCACACTTCCGGTGATCGCCACAAGTTACCAGAAAACTTATCTAAAGTAATCTAATTCAACCCCAAATGTATTTATGTGTGTATTTAACATCCTAATAAAATATTATTCCTAACTATAGTTAAGTATTAAACCCAATCTTCCTAGAAAAGTATCCTAATATAACATGTCGTCATGGACAATCAATGGTATTGATTTCAAATAGCACAACACCAAATATCCCATTAATGTTATCTGTCAAATTCGTACCACGGAACAAGAATTGGCTATCGGACCGTACAAACTAGACGACAGGTATTTCCTAGAAAGAAGAAGATAACCCGAATTTCGGATATAATAATTAATGTCAAAACATTATTGAAATAAAATGTAAACAAACGTAAAATACAACTAAATAGTGATTTAAAAGGGGTGAAAACTAAGTGAAATAACTACCACATACTAGCAGCATACTCGCAGGTCATTATGCTACACGTTTTCTGCTCATAAAACCATCAGGATCTTAAAAGCAAAAGGTAAGACAACAAGTTCAATGAATTGAATCATATTAAAAGTTTTATTCAAAAACAAAGCAATGCCTTTTTAAAAATGATGTGGATTAAGGATATATTTTAAATACTTGTATCCTATAAATTACCAAAGGTTCTTATTCAAGACAAATCAATATTTTATTAAAAGTTAGTATTCTTTATACTAAGAATGTGTTTTAAATGCCATACCTATTTAATTATTCTAAAACTAAAATCAACATGTAACAAGCATTACATATATATGTTTCGGAAAACCCATTTTTCCATCTTCTGGTGCAGTCAATTTTTATAAAAATATGGGAATAATAAATTTTATCTTTGTATTTATTTTAGCATTTTACTTTAATAAAAATATTTATGACAAGAGGTGATAAAATAACAGAATAATTTAATATTAGATTGAACTATTCCATGTTAACAAAATTTATTCAACACGACATATTAATGTTAATTCACACTTTTTCTTCAGTCTATATTCAAAAAAGTTATTCTACAGTGTCAATGTAAACGTTGCATACACGTAATATTTTAGTACAACCCTCGTAATTTGCTCTGACGAGATGGTCTTTCATTACCGAGGTATCCCATATAAATTATACGAACGCAGACGGACAGTTTGATTGTCCGGTAATTTTAGGATGGGGCTAAAATTCATAGTATTCGTAGATGTGTAATTTTAAATCTTTACAGACTGTTTTGTTTTATTTATTATTTAGGTCGTTATGGTTCTTAGGAATACGGTTTGTTAGATGGCGAGTCGAAGCAAAAATTGTTGGGTTGGAGCTTTATGGATGTGTAATTATTTTCCATTATTTGCTAGCCTTCAGGTAATTTCGTTCAAGATAATAATTTGGATTTAAATGGTTCATCATTTAGTTTAAGCATCTACCTACATTACTGTTTCAAATAAGAATTTATCATTTTTACGCTGTCAATTTGATTAATGAATTGTATTTTAAAATAAGAGTAATGATAGATCGGTTTATAGTACCGAAAAACGATCGGGTACTGATTCTAAAACAAAATATATTGAAGTGTTGTTTTTAAAATCTCATAGTTTTGCAATATCTATACAAACTCTACAAAAGTAAATTCTTTGAGCCTGGAGTATTAATACTAAAGTGGCTTATTATAAAGGTGTTTTAAAAAGACTCGATTAAGGTGAAAATTTAATTTTATTTTCTAATAAATTTGAAAACTATACAAATTAAAGAGCTAAGATATTGTAGACGTTTTTGAAATAAATCAGAGCAGTTGCTGACGCCAATATAAATAATGTAACTTTGATAATAATAAAAATAAAAGTTTAAATAATTATAAAAAATGTAATACGATTTTTTCAAGGGGTTAAGCAAATACTCTATTAATAATCAAATAAAATTACCTTGAAACCAATTCTCAAATCAAAGTAATAACGGAGAAAATTGAGAAATAAAATATAAGCTAAAACTTTAAATAATATATTCGGAAAACCCTGTTTTACCAACATTTTAGTTCAGGCACTCGTCGATAGATCTAAAAACAAGCAAGTCGAATCGTTCCCAACCATTTTTCAACAATCAACACATGCACTGTATTCGGAATAAAGTTTTGATATGTTTAAAGTGCAACAGAAGACGAAATAACGTGGGTTTCAAATACACAGGGAATTTAATAGCGGCAACATTAACAATTCCATATTCGGTTGACCTTTGCACGCTGTATTTGTAAATTCACATAATTATTTTTTATACGAAATCGTTAGGAAATGATTTTTGTGATGGATGGGTAATTAATTTGTCGGGTAGTTGACTCTGTTTCAGAAAGAGAAAGGAAGGTTTTCTCGAAATAAATATATTTATTTTATTCATTATTTAGGTTATATAGATAGCTAAAATGACTTGCGTATTAAGTATTTTTCAGGTCGGTTATAAACGTTTTATGCTTGATGTCTCAAGAGAAACACAAAATTCATAGCACATTCTATAATTAAAATTCGGTAGGTAAGAAAGTGTTTTGAAATGATTTCTTTTTAGATTTTCTCGTTTCATTTTACGGAGCTGTGACGTGATTTTGTTTAATTTTCTTAAAAACAGTTAGAATTAGGTATTATTAACTAAGTACTAGATTTTTATTTAAATTAACTAACTTTTTAAAAATTGTGAATTTATTATCGAGAAATCGCAAATAAAAATCCAAAAAGTCAGTATATCTGAAAAATAAGTGGCTAAAATATTTAATTATAGCGAAATAAAAAACTTTCTTGCCACACGTGCCGGTGAAGGATATATACCGGGTGTCCTGTAGGATTCTGGCCAGCTATTGTCTAAATGATTAAATAGCATCAAATCAACTTTTGCCAAACCACCCCCTAGAAACCATCCCTAGCCGAGCGGCTAGCGTGAGATTAGTGTACATCCGCGTTCTCGCAACAGTTAAGCCGTGGATGAGTGTTGGCTGGGACGATTACCATGGGCCATGCCACCATCTGATTTAGCCAACAAGCGTTTAACCATTGACGATGTGAAATTAATAACGGTGAATGAGTGAGTAATTGAGAAAGTAGTGGGACGTTTAAATGGTGGTATAATAAACTGCAAGCTGCAGTGCCACCACGCTACAAATGGATCAGGGTAGTACTACTGAGGGTACAAAGGGTGTAAAATAAAATAAAACCATCCCTAGCTTTTATTTTTTAATTTCAAGCTCATGTTTTTTTGTTAATATGATCCAATTTATCACCCTCAGTTCAGTTTTAGTCTGTATTTATATGGTCAAAATGGTAAAAAAGGCTGACTGAACATGGGAGTCTGTTATTTACAATTTTGACCAGTACATTATAAATTATCGTTGACATGAAGCGAAAAATGTATAATATTAAAAAAAGTGTAGGGGCGCGGTTTAAAACATAAATGATAATGGTGGTTTCTAGCCGGTAGTTTTACAAGGTGTTGATTTGGGTTCTTCAGGTGAAACATTTGTATTCCTTTTAACAGTTATTCAGAAACATATGGGACACCTGGTATATACATTAACATATTTTAGTATACTATTGTTTAAATTTAGTTTTCTGTCTGATTTGCGTTGTTTCTTTAATGGTTTGTTTCATGACATGCCGAAAACGAAAAACATATTTTTTGTTAAAGAAAATTGTATCCTCCGTTTCAAAGCGGCAACGCCATAATACCGCAGACAATAAAAAACTCCAAAATGGGTTTGAACTATCCCGCAATCGCTGCAAAGTGTGGCTCGAATTTAGTAAGTCCTATAAGAATTTTGTTAAAAAGAGATAAATAGATAAAATTATCTAGGCACATAAGTTGTATTAAACAATAGGTCAACTATAAAGGAATACTACAAATGCAAAAAAAGGTCGGCCACTGCTTGAAGTACTCGAAAAAAATTGGTGTACAAAACGAATTGTTAGCGGGAAGTCAACTAGCTAAAAATATCAACAAATCGACATCTTTGATTTACCGCCCATAGACGAAGATATATTTTTTTACTTAAAATGTTATTCGTATATTATTCATCATTAAGTCAAAATACTTGATTTCAATTCTTTTTTCCACCTTGAATAATGATTTTTTATTTCACTTATTAATTAATATATTTAATCGTAGAAATTGAAATATTTGTTGATTATGTTTTTTTGCAATGAGCCTATCCGACATTTATTCTTAGTAAGTATTTAATAAAAAGTTTCTTCTAATTTGTCTTACAAAATAAAATTTTTTGTAATCTAAAGTATCCATATAATCGTCACCTACTTTAAGTACCTAGTTACATAAATTGAACTGGTTGTCATAATTATGTTCATTATTGAAAAAGAAAATAAATTAAAAAAAAACATGTTTGGTATTTAAATTAATATATGTATAGGTTTTGCTTTTGAAAGTATATATAGCAAGAACGAAGATTGGTTATATAAAAATACATTTGGACAACGTGCTAAGGTACAATTAGTAATAATTCTGGTTCATTCGCTATTTTATAAAGTCATCCTAAACCTGAACAAAATAATTGAAACCCTGTTTCACCCAATACACGAGAAAAAAATTAAAATATTCCTAACTATGTACTATGCAAAATAACTCACTTTTTTGACAAGAAAAAAGAAAACTGTTTGTGGTGATAAATATTTAAATAGGTATTTTAAAAGTATTAGATTGGTGTAAAGTTGACCATTATTTCTAAATATTCATTTTCTAATATCTTTGATTGGAAGTTATTATCGGTCAGTCATTTTTTCCCAAACAATTCTATAAATAGAAAAAATTTAAACAAACTAACCAATATTTAAATAATAAACACACATCACGACGCCACTGGCTCTTCCTAATTTCTTCTGCTTCTACATGTTGTAAGCGACCAGGTCTTCTATACCAGTTAATCTTAGCAAAGTAGAGAAAGATAATAAATAATTGGAATACTGTATATTTCGTACAGAGTTAGATCATATTATTTTTTAATATAATTTTCGTGGTATACTAATGTGAAAAATCATCGTATAATCAATACGCCCGGTAGTCACTCTTTTTTAAAAATATATTGAGATATAAAAAATATATATTTTTTCTTTGGGGCATCTTCAAAATATCCTATTAATTTTATTATGTAAAACCTAATGCTTGTCGTAATTAAAAAATACATCAGTCCTTTAGATTGGCCTGATATATAGTGCTAAAGTTAAGCCTTAGTCCCCTTCCATTTCGAAATTTCGTTATTTTTAAAACAAAGATGCATTTTAATAAAATATTTTTGTGCTAATACTATTTCTATTTCTACGAAAAAAAAAAAAAAAATATGACATATCGAGATTTTTAATATGGATCGGCATCACTGCAATATATCTGTCGAGTGCACAAAATGCAATAACCTGCGAGTCAGTAGCAGAAGCTTCCGTCCAAATTAGGGAAATTAGTTTTGAGAACGTTTTTGGTTTATCGCTGTTATTACGGTTTCGAATATAAGATATGTAACGGCTCCCGATCGCCGAGGAGGTCGTTTTAAACTGCCGCCTTAATGGTAATATATTAGGTAATTAATAAATGAATAAAAAAAGTAGTTATAAAAATGTTTATAATATTGAAAAAAAAAACGTTAAATTTTGTATCTATAAATAATTTTTATATTTATAAGTTGTCCCACCCTGTAGCTGGATTTGTCTGTTGTCGAGTGAAATAATAAAATTCAAACAATTCAAAATTACATCTCGACATAAATTTAATCAATTCGAAACTTTCGACGATTTCAATTTAAAATTAAAATCTTATTAATAACAAAACACAACTCCAAAGAAGAAACAAACAACGGACGGAACATCTGTTCAATTATTCCCTAAAAAAATTAAAATTATTCCAAAGAAACGAACGACGAATTTCTAATGCGAGGACCGTATCCGATACCAATATTATTGTAACTTCTGTAGTTGTAGCTGGTGAATTAATTAACTTTTCTCTTCTTTCAACTCTTATAATTCAATAAAGTCATTACCGATGCGACGCGAGAGGTCGAATTTTCCTTTATCTCGACTCGAATTCCCTTTCATCGTCGTCTTCTTCTTTTTCCAATCGACCTGAATTTTATTGTGGAACAAAGGAAGGGTCGAAACCTTATAGAAAAATAGGGGGACACATAAACGTACTCGTAGGGAATTATTGCTATACTGAAATTGTTAGATGCTAAAATGGTCCATAATATCCACTTAAAAATCGATATGAATCCAGATGGCATAGTATCAGGTCTGCACTACTTACAATACCCTGGGTGCTGACAAAAATAGTTTTTGAATTTTGAATACGACTTTTGTCGTGTGTAATATTAAGGTTGTGCAGAAATCTGATGCAAGTTAGTGGCTTCACACGGTTGACGATCATAGAAACCAATGTTGAAGTATGAATGCTAAATGGCATAGCATTAATGGAACATATTTTATTTTGCAGACTGCTATATTACTGTTTATCCCTCGGTACACAGACTGGGGTGTGGTATACGGGTGATTCCACCAAAAGGGGACAATTCGCAAGCAAAAAACGGCAGGACGCTTGTCATCTTCGAATTACATTTGATTAACATTTTTTAACTCTATACATGTAACGAAACATTGTGCGCTATGTTCTTATTTTAAAGCACTTTGTTTTTAAGAAAATTAAAAATTGTAAGACCATGGTTATGATTTGGTGTTAATGAGAGCATAAGAAAAAGATTATTTGAAAATATTCTATTATAAAAGTATCAAAAACAAAATAAAAAATTTTGTTAAAAAAAGTTAAATCAATAATCTAGACCTTATTTCGGTCACATCTAATATCATCGTCAGTTGTAACACTTTTTGTTCCCTTTTTGAGACGGTTTTCATAAGCAAACGAAAGGTTACAAGAGCACGACAGCTCTATAGCCAGGAAGCAGGGTTCGTGGGTTCTGAAAACTTTTAATAGTGGACGCCATTTAATTTTGATCTTATGGAAACTAAAAAAACAAAGACTAAATCAAAACAACTAGATCTTTCTATAAATTCTTTAATGCCACCCAGGCGAACAAAATACAAGTTCCAATACTTGATATTGAAAGTGAATGATTCTTTAAAATAATAACAACAGATGCCTACTCCTAACTAAAGTTAGTATCTGCTGATTTACAATTTTTTAACCTTCTAAGGGTTTTATAAAAAATATATCTTTTAAAATAATAATAACAGATGCTTACTCCTAACTAAAGTTAGTATCTGCTGATTTACAATTTTTTAACCTTCGAAGGGTTTTATAAAAAATGTTTTTATGTTAAATTTTTAAATACATTCACAAGTCCACAGTTACTAGTGGCTTGAATGGTTATCAGAAAATATGTACATATGTTTTTAAATCGTTATACCCCCTCCTACAGCTGTATTCGGTTCACACTATGTAATAACGAAGAATACTTATCAATTTTTAGGAAACATTTTTGTGTGAATAAAAAAAACTAAATAAAATTTAGTTACATAAAAAAATAGGCATTGCCTGGCACTTCAAACTAAAAGTCAATCTCCAAAGTGGCACCAAATAAAATTAACATCAAATAAATTGGGTGGAACTCACCAAAATAAAATTATCTTGTGCTAGCACAAAAACACAACTACTCCGCCCTAGGATGGGTAGACCTCTCGTCTCGAAATGGTTTTTTCTTGGTTAGGCCCCATTTTGGACAGAAGACCATTTTCAAGTTTTTTTTTTGTAACTTTTTTATCAAAGTGATCTTTATCAATAATTATTATTATTTTTAATATTTTAAATAGGTCGCCTGATATCTAAAATAAAAATGAAAAGTTTTACCTCGATTTAATAATAAATTTAAAGGGAATATTTACCTCTGAAGAGATGACCTTTTTCGAAAAATAATAAATTTTTAACGCCATGCGCTAGTGACTTGACTTCAGACTTCAGCTCGCCAAAACCAAAGATAAAATGGTATATCTTAACTTGATCGCTTCCGCCCGTGCTCCAGAGAACACAAAAGTCTTAAAACCGAAAAGACGAGAAAACGGAAGTACGAGTCGACCATCGAGAAACCATACCAGTCACTTCGGAGTGTTACTGGTGTAGCCAGCACCTCGAAAGAACGGACTTAAGAATTACTTGAAAAACGTATCTGTTGTCAAGTTGAATGATAGTGACAGTTACTTGGAAACAGGTTAGAAATATGTCAATAAACAATATTATTACATTTATTAGGACTTATAAAAGGTAAAATAGATGACTAAAGGAAATAAATAATTAGAGATTAATGAGATTAGTGTACATTTTAAAAGTAGGTAACACGATTAAACCATGGTATTTATAATTAAAATACAATTAATTTATTTGTGATAAAAATGACTAAACGAATGGTATTTGTTAATGAAATACTATTTAATTTATTTGTAATAGGACTAAACCAATGGTATTTATAACTAAAATACTATTTAATTAATTTGTGTTAAAAAAGACATACTTTTATTCTCAAAATGTAGTAAAAATCTTAAACGATAATCCATATAAATTTGCTATGTCTCACGTTCATTAAATTATGATTATTTTCAGTGCATATGAACGTTACACAGTTTTCAGTCAATAAATTCAGCCATGGACGGAACTGAATAAATATTTCTAGTTTTAAGTTTAGGAGGATCAATCTTTTTAACAAAATTACTAAATATGTACCACAGACAGTCTTCATATACAGACATTTCCAAGAAGTGCACAGACGTCCATATTTTTCCAAACAATTAACCAATGCACCTGAGTCTCGAATTTCTCTTATTTGACCTGGAAAAAAAGGAAGATCCATATTTTATGACAACAAAGTTGTGAATTTCCCAGACTATTTTATAATCTTGAATCTCATCACTAACAGTAGGACTTTTAAAATCGTGCTTTTCATCACTGAAAACAGAACCATTATCAGAGCTGGAACTATACAGGGTGTTATTGAAATACACGTACATATTAAAATGGGGAATAGTATGTAATGACCAAAAACGATTGGCACCAATTTTACCTTCAAATTCTAAAATTTAAATATTGGGGAAGAGTCCCCTTTTCCGACCTACTAGTTTCCATATTTAAAGAAGTAAAATAAATCGAAATTGAACTTACCCATAGAAATTGCACTGTTGCCGTAGCAAAACCAATTAATTCAAAATAAAGTTTATTACAGTAATTGTTCAAAATGCCGTCCATTATTATTTACACACACTTGCAATCGTCTTTCCAAAGAACTTTGAACATTAGAAATTAGTCTTGGATTTTGTCGTAGTTCCTCGGCTACCGCATTAACTTTATTGGTTAATTGTTCAACACTATTAATAGGTTCATTATAAACCAGTTGTTTCATGTGACCCCACAAAAAGAAATCGCATGGATTTAAGTCCGGAGATCTCGGAGGCTACTTAGTAGGTCCATTTCTGCCTATCCACTTTTGAGGAAATCTAATGTTCAAAAACTGCCGTACGTTTAAATCAAAGTGAGGAGGAGCGCCATCTAGTAGGTACCACATCCGTTGCCTTAATTGTAACGGTATCTCTTCTAGGAGTACTGGCAAAATATCTTCTAAAAAGTGGAGATATCCTGGCCCATTTAATCTGTTCGGGAGAACATAAGGCCCGATTAAATACTGATCTATTATGCCAACCCAAACATTTATTGAAAATTTTCTTTGATGCCCAGTTTCCCTAATGGCGTGAGGATTTTCATCACTCCAAATATGCGTATTGTGCATATTGAACACGCCATCACGAGTGAATGAAGCCTCGTCAGTATACAATAATATTTTTAGAAAATCAGGAACATCAACACATTTTTGAATCATCCATTCACAAAACTCCACTCTCTTTTCTTCATCACCTGGATATAAGGCCTGGACTTTTTGGATGTGATAAGGATGTAAACCTTGTTCTTTAAGTGTCCGCCACACAACAAATGAGGACACTCCAATTTCAAGACCTAGTCTTCTACAACTTAATTGAGGCCGGTTTTCAACAGCTTCCAATATTTCTTCTTCGGCCGCCAATGTTCTTTGTGTTCTTGTTCTCCCTCGATCTGCATTGACACTCTCAAATTTTCCATGGTCTCTTGGATGCTGAACAGTTGAAATAAACGTACGACAGTCCGGAATTCTCCGATTTGGAAACCGTTCGCGATACAGGATTTGTGCTTGCCGAGAATTTTCTCCAGCTGCCCCATAAACCAGCACTATATCCGTTAGTTCAATATTCGTAAATAGTGGCATCGTAAAAAAATATTTAAAAGTAATCGTAACAACACTTTTTACCAACTTGGAAATGACGCGCTCGTGTTAGCCAGATTCGTAAATCAACTAAAATTTTAATAATCTATAGTTTCAAAAATGTATAGTTTAAAAACAATCATTTATCAAATATTCTAGTTTTTTGATAACGAGGGTAGTAAAAACCAGTCTTCGGAAATAAAAATTAATTCGAAAATCTTGGCAACATGGTTATTTCTTACAAGACTAGTTTTCTTATCATCTGACAAAAACTTGCATATTAATTACTGTTGATGTTTAAAATAGGTAAATAAACCTAATTTATATAGGTCATCCTCAACATATCAGTGAAGTACGTTTGTTTTAGAATTAATTTTCAAAAATTAATAACTCCCTTAATAAGGGGTATTTTTAAAAAATAATATTTTTCTACATTCAGTGGGGATCTGCGCAATACCCAGTTTTAATATGTACGTGTATTTCAATAACACCCTGTATACTTCGCTGTATGCACTATTTAGCCACCATACTTAAATTTATTTAAAATTAATAAATAGGGAATTGTATTGTTAACAACTACCTAGGTATATTAGGATTAAACAAATAAAAAATGCAACGACTATAATGTACAATTAAGTATTGGACATTCGGTGTGAAAGGAATAATGCTTGAGAATGTATACTTTCTGGCTCTGGTATTATTTTAATGACATTGTTAGATAAATACCAGATAATATCAGCTACATCTGGCCATTTTCAGTATATTCCACTTTTTTCATTCCAAAATTTTAGCGGAATAATAGTCTTTATACGATAACATAAAACACATATTTCAATTTTTAGCATCATCTTTTGTCCTCGTCTTATCTTTAATCTTATTTTCCATATCCTCTACAAGTTCATTTTCGTCACGACTTAATATAGTTTGGTTTATTGATACTAGATCTCGGTCACGTTTATTGTCTTTAATAAGAAAATTCAGATGCGGCGAATCGTCAAAAATGAAGCTGTGGAAGTCGCTGTTTTGGGACATGTTGAATTAGATCATACGCAAAGTACTTGTCAACTAGCTGAAGTCTCGGGTGTCTCTCGGTCATCTTTAATAAGGATTTTAAAAGCTCACAAATTGCATCCGTACAAAAATAGATTATTACAAGAGCTGAACGAGGATGATCCTAACAAAAGGCTGCAGTTTTGTGATGAAATGAGCCAGTGTATAATTGCAGATCCTGACTTATTATTTAATATTTGTTTTTCCGATGAGTGCACATTTCATTTGAATGGAGCTGTCAATAGGCATAATTGCCGTTACTGGGATGACAGTAATCCACATTTATTCCATGAGTATCATACCCAACACTCTAAAAAATAAATGTCTGGTGTGGCATATTAGGTAACCATATTGATCACATAGGATCACTTTTAATTCCTGAAAATTTAACTGGTGAAGTGTACCTAAATATGCTTGAAGATGAAATTGACCCTCTTTTAACAGAAATTTTTAAAAATAACCCAAATCATGATATTGGTGAGTTTTATTTCCAGCAAGATGAAGCACCTCCGCACTATGCTGGTGCTGTAAGAGATTTTTTAATAACCGATACCCTCGACAGTGGATTGGAAGGAGAGGCCCAATTGAATGGCCTGCAAGGTCACCGGATTTATGACCTCTGGACTATTTTCTTTTGGGACACTTAAAAAATAAATATTTTGGTACGAAGCCTAATTTCATAGAAGATCTTCGCCAACGGATAATAGCTGAGTGCAGAAGAGTAACACCTGAAATTCTACAAAATATTAGCAAAAGATTTAAACAAAATTTTTATAAAAGCAAATGGGTCACATTTTCAACACCTGTTCAATTAACGTTTTAATAAATCTTTAAAAAATAAATTTAACAGTTTATTACTTTTTTTAGAAAGTAGGTAAACTTAAAACACTAACAAAATTAAAATTTTATTTCCTATTGAAATGTAATTGCCCATAAAATTACCTTCTCAAAAATGTGCCACCTTGGTACTTTTCTTATCTAAATTTTAGGGGTTGTTTATCCCATACTCGAGGGTCGAAGCATCGATGGTAATATTAGGAAAAAATGTGTCCTGCTTCAAACAAAAATCGACATGTCAGCTTCTATATGCATAATTTTTACCCACAAGAGGGCGCGCTAATAACGGAATTTGACGCAACAATATTAATATAACTGAGTTTCTTATAAAATTACCTTTTTAAAAATGTACCACACTTAGTACTTTCACGATCTAAATTCTAGGGGTTGTTCACCTCACTGTTCAAAGGTTGAAGTGTCAATGATACAATTAGGAAAAACAGTATCTCCCTCCAAACAAAAATTGACGTGTCCGAGCATTTCTTCTTTAAATCTGAGAGAACCAAGAAAAGGGGGGCGGATAATTTTCATTGGATCACACTGTATAACTGATTCAAATAACCTAGGCGAGACCGACGCTGAATACAATACAATATGTTTGTGAAAATCAAAGCAAAAATAAGCAAGAAGTAATTTCAAGATTGGAAATAAACCCGGCCCTATTTAATGTTTACCGATCGACGACGGTTTTGTGAAATATTTAGATTTTACTTGTTAATAATACCAATTATTACAACAAATCCAATTATAGAATTGAAAATACAATAATTTTCGATTATCAACACATACAATCCTATCAGTTAAAAGTTATAAAACTTGCATGCGCTTTAGTATGTTTAAAAAGATACATTTTCTAGATTTTTTCTAATTTACTTTAGTTACGTTACTTAGTTAAATTTCTGTCAACTGTAACTAAAACGTCACAGAACCAACACATCAGTTAACACGATATAGGCCTCGAATATCTGTAGCTGTCAATTACTGAATTAACACACTTACTGCAAATGATTCATGTATGCTACTCGTATCATTTGAATTATTAACGTCCAAACGAGAACTAATTTGAGATATAAAAAATGCATACACCTCTGAACACAAGATTCATGTCGGTTCTAATTCTGAAATTGATAATTATTGCTGATATGTATCATTAATCACCCGATAGTCAGAATGGTAATTAGCCCTATTTGACACTGACAGGGGTGGCACTTAATTGGCTTTCAACTGATTATATCTGAAATTGAAAATATGAGATATTAGACAGAAGAGAGGGTATTTGTACACAATTCTGCAAGGAAAATCTGATATACTAATATTATAGAAATGACGGGAAGCAACCCCGGCAAACTATATATCAAAAGATTAGAATAATAGGTAATATTATGAATAAATATGATTCCTTTCAACTATACCTTTCATCTGTGAAAGATACAGGCATAGAATAATGGAGAAAATGAATTGTTTAGTATTTATATAAATAAAATATTAAAACTTGTTTATTGGTAGTCAACATTATTTATCACTAAATAGCTTTTAACGTGCTGATTTGTTTTAATATTGCTTTAACTTCAAATAAAATTAATTTTAAATTAATCCTGACATTTTAGAAAGTGTTATCGTATATATAATCCGGGATACAAAATGTTTGTTGTGGATATAAGATCCTCAAGGATATATGCATCTAGTTTAGTCCTTAATTATTTGAATATTTAATATTATAAATAGTAGAAGTAATTGTCCTGAACTTCTTGAAAAAATAAATCTTCTTGTTCAAACTCGTTTAACTAGGCAACTGCAAACATTTTGTGTACCTTTTTATAGATCAAACCAGGCTTTTAACAGCTGCATTCCAAGAATGCTTGGATTAGCTAACTTGCACAATGATCTCAGGCTGTTCAATATTCAATATTACATTTTCATCATTCAAAACTCAATTACGTAATACTGAGCTTTAATGTTAATGTTTTACTGTGTGTTTTCTCTATTTTAACCTTCGACTAACCTATGTTATTATTTTATTATTTTAAATGCTTCTAGTTTGCATGACATGTATGATGTCTTTGTGCAACAGCACCATAACTATTTGTGATATTTTAATTAATTTTTATAATTGTAATTTGTAATTGAAATGGGCTTGCCCGTTAACAAATAAATAAATAAATATTTAAAATTTTAATCAAATATCAGATTAGAGTTTAGTTATCAAAAAAAAAAAAAAAAAAAAAATGGTGAATTTAAATAACTTAAATATTGTAGTCCATTTATAATTTTCCCAAATTCATAAATCATCTTGTATGTTTTTAATATAGTAACGAAATAACGGAGGTTTTTAACACGTTGTCCGGGCAGTAGTAGTAATAATATAAACTATGAAATTCAAAGTAAAATTTAATTTTTGGCCCGTAATCAAATAAATTACATTTTAAGACAAAAGAAAAATAAAAATGGTCTTATCGGGAATTTTCTGTCTGGTTTTGCTACTTCTGTTGTAGGGATGCCGACCACGTGACTGAACATTTACTTTTTTTTAACAAAATTATAGAGTAACCGCAGTTTTTCTGAACCTAAGATGATACCTCGAATTTTTTTTGTATCTGCGAAAGGGTTGATATACAAAAATGGATTTTGTTACTTGACCAAAAGTGACTTGTTTTAAAAATAGGTGTAAAATCGGAAAGAAAAATCGAAAAGAGCAATAATTGGTTTCAAAATTTTTGTGTGATTCTCAACCAGGAGTTTTTGTTACCTGTTACTCGTTGGGTATCATATTTGTCACCTTAGTTGTTGCCAGGTTTAAAAACCTTGTAAAAGGAGTCTTAAACTCTCCGGTCTAGCTCAGCCAGTGTCATATTTACAAACAGTTTTTATTTAGTGGTTTTGCTTCATTCGCATTTTACCTGCCCCAACTTTTTTGTAAAAAAAAAATATGAGAATAGGGTAAAATTACTGAATAAAAAAATACCCGCAAGAGCATTACTAGTTGAAGTTCGTACAAACATTTTTAAACTAATTAAATTTCTTTTCGGCATTTTATTTCGATCACACACTTTTTGCCAAGTTACAAAATTCTTCTTCACGTTTTGACACCCCTTCGAAAAAGGTCCTTATTCCAGATACTTCAATTTGAGATGCCGACCTCCTTCGCTCACCCCTTTTTTATGCCTTTTTTGGTTATGTAATGACTATTTTTGATAATATGGTTCATGACAGGGTGTAAGCTGAGGTAAAATATAGTAGAATGATGTGGGTTACTCACACCCGACTCCCCTATTCTAATTTATATACACTTCAAATGTATTTAAATTGTACACTACTTACCTTCACAGCTGTTTGTATACTACTGACTGCATTGTTTTGTTCCTCCACCAATATTTATATACAAATTTAAAATTCTGGTATCTTTCACAATGCTCTTCCGCCAAACTAGAAATATCATGTTATATCTGGAATATACTAGAAACATTATCATACGTTGACTCAGGAATATACGCGAAAGCACCTCCGCCATAGTCGTCATATATGTTTGGTCTTAAGGGGTTTAATTATGTATGATTATCAAACAAGTTGAGCCTCAAAGGCCAAATAAGACAGAGAGGGACTTATAAGATTAGAGCATGACTAAAATATGAAATATCTCACAAAACATTGCCCCTTCCTCAAGAGATAGTTCCTCCTGGAACTCTTACGAAACTAAAATGGAATGGTTGTATCTGCAACTGAACCCTCTATTACAATTTCCAGTTGCATGGAAGTAACAAGGGACTGTCTTCGTTGTAACCTGGACACTGGGAGAATGGCTGCAAACCAGTATTTAGACTTTGATATCTTGAAAGATTACTTTCACCATGTTCCTAATGATCCTCCAATCCAGCTGATTTCCTTCTATCTTCGGCATGGCTAGTTTCTGTACATTAGATTCCAGTACGTGCTACCTTAAACCAAGTAATGCTTCCCATACATCATGATAAGTGGATCGATCTCAGAAGGTGTTTTTCGTTATCAAATAGAAAAGGTATGGCGATTCGTCTTGAAGTTTCGAGGCTTTTCCAGGGGCTGGTGGTAACTGACGTTGAAGTTCTAGCAGTCGACCAAACTTCTTATGGAACACATATGCCAGTCCTCCCGCGTCGTTGATGCTGGCGGTAGTACTATAGACCAGCGAGTAGTCTTTTGGAAGCGAGAGCAAATCTTGTTGTTGCTTGGTCTTGCTTTTCCCGTACCTCCATATGCACCCATAAATCCCTTAAAGACAAGGTCAGGTATTTCTTGGAGCTGGTTTACTTCTTCTTCCTCGTCATGGTCGCCCTCAAATGGCGCCAGCCGGTTTTGGTGCACTACCTTCGGTTTACCGTTCGGGATCTTACTTATACGGTAGATGACATCATTGATTATATTATTGATGAGATACGGACCTTCCCAAGATCTTTTAAGCTTCAGAGAATAACCTTTCTCTCTTTTTGGGTTATGGAGTCAGACTTTGTCGCTTTCCTTAAAACATCCTTCTGTGGCTTGGGTATTATACCGTTTCTTCATCCTGTTGCTGGCGATTTGAAGATGCGAGTGGACCAATTTATGCATATCGTCCATTCTTCTTTGTAACTGCATGATAGGTCTGTATTAAAAATTTCCTTCCGTACAGGTATTGGTAGAAGTGTTCCACGCACTTTACAACTGCCAGGAATACTCTTCTTGTAACGCAGTAATTTCGTTCAGGTTTCGAAAGCACTTTACTAAAATAACCTAGTACTCTTTCTTTCCCTACCTGAATCTGTGAAAGCCCTTCTCCAATTCCCACATTACTATCATCAGTATCCAGGATAAATTCTTCCTCTTCTTTAAAGTTTCGAAGGCAGTTTGGCAATTTTCGTCCTAACAGAATTCTATTGCTTCTTCTGTGAGTCGTGTTAGTGGTTTAGCAATATCTGCAAACTTCTTTATGGATCTTTGGTAGTAAGTACAAAGCCCAAGAAAACTTCTTATTTCATGTTTTATCAGTTGGTTGTGGCCATTCTTTGATAGAAGCGACTTTTTCCTTATCTACAGCCACGCCATTCTTACTGACCATATGACCCTGGGTAATTGACCTTATTTTATAATAGCTGGCATTTTTTGGGGTTAAGCATCAGTTGGGAAACTTGAAGTCTTTTAATAACGTCTTCTAAGTTCTTTAGATGTTCATCAAATCTCTTCCCCAAGACTATAATATTATCTAAATAATACCAGGCATGTTTTCCATGATAACACTCTTAATACATTTTCCATAAGTCTTCTAAATGTCGCGGGGTCATTACATGGTCTAAATGACATGACACTGAATTGTCACAATCCAGATCCGGTGGGAAAAGATGTCTTTTTTTGTCTACTGGGTCCATTTCCACCTGCCAATATCCAGACTTTAGGTCTAAGGTAGAAAATAGTTTACTTCCGGCCAATGTGTCCAAGGTATCGTCGATTCGAGAAAGAAGATAACTGTTTTTCTTGGTAACATTGTTTAACTGGCGGTAATCCACACAGAACCTCGTAGTTCCATCCTTGTTCTGGACCAGGACTACCGGAGAGACCCATGAGCTAGTAGGAGGTTCTATCACCCTGTCTTCCTTCATTTCCTCTCTCTTGGCCTTTGGTTTTTGAATCGGTCTGACGTCACCAATGTCAATTTTGTGTTTTACGACAGAAGTTCTTCCCGTTTTTCCTCCTTTTGGTACAAAAATGTCACGATATTGTCAAAGAGATTCCTTTATTATCTTTTTCTCTAACTGATTCAAAGATTGACAAGCAATTACAATTATTTGCTTGAATTTGTCGTCGGAATTATCAGAAGTTGTTGTCTGATGAATTATGGAAGGTACTGGTGCACAAGTTTTGATTCTGGTCTCTTTCTTGATGGTAATTGCGTGATCATTAACGTTTATAAGACGAACTAGAATCTCATTAGCCGTCGTGACCAACCCCTTTCCGTTCAAAATCCCTCGTCCAACCTCTTCATCGTGATTCCAAGATTCCAACATGACAGGTGTGTCTTCTTCAATAGTTTCTTGTAGCCGTGCTACTATAACGGTTTCACTTCTGCCAGGTACCACCGTATCCTCCTGTACAGTAACTGTGTAATAATAAACTGTGTTGTAAAAGTGTAATAATGTAATTTGTGTGACTTATTTTTAATTTTATACTGATTGTGTGTTTTAGGTAGTATTTTTTAATTCTTTCATCTTTTTGTAAAACAAAACTTAATTTGTCATATAAAATAAAAGAACATCCTGTATATGAAATAATTTAATTATTTCATTGTATAAAAATATTATTTTAAAATATCGAAATTAGATCTTTCAAGTTAGCACGTACAAAACTGCAAACTTGCAGTAACTTATTTTATTTTCTTGATGTTCAAGATTGAACAATGATTCTGTCATAAGGGATTAATAATAAGATCTAATTCCAGAAATATTTAAAAACATAATTTTCAGTGTTCTGCGGCTCCTGTAAAATTACTAAAGCTGAGCTTTTTTAATTGGGGTATCGATGCAATACTAGTGCATGCAGAAAAAATGTTCAGGCTTTGGTTGAGAAATACCGGGTAAGCGGTAACCAAAATTTGATCTAAAAATATTAATATGCGGTCACTTTTCAGAACTTGTACAGTAGAAGCATAGAAATAGTATAGAAAGCCGATTCCATATATCAAAAATGAAACCATAAGGAGAAAATAGTGTGTCGGAGCTCATGCGTATAACGGTGCTGGCGCGAACAGGACCGGTGCAAGTTTTTTATTGATCGAACAAATAGTTCGCACGATATTTCAATCATACATTTTTAGAGATGATTCTATACAAAAAACGATTAAAAAAATTTCAAGTTAAGGTAAATATGGTTCTGACAGTCCTTATTAAGAAAGATAAGGCATAAAATATGAATTAGTTAATTTTCGGCAATCATTAGTACAGTAGTCATGAGATTTTGCTTGTGATTTTAAAAATACTTTCCAGAAAAACCACGTGCTCCGGTTTTAACTACGTTTATTATTAAACAGCGAAATTATATACAAAAACTTTAATCCACAATCTAAATTAGGTACTATCACAAGAAAATCACTGTTACAATAATTAATTACTTAACCAAAAACTAAAATACTTTTTAGGTACCTACGTAACCAGAAAGGAGCTGGACCATTTATCCTAATATTGATTTTCTCTCTCCCTACGGTAAAACTTAAAACAATAACAAATTGCCTATCTACTAGGGTCGGTAACTAAACGTATATACATAATGGGCGGATTTTGTTTATACTTAACATTACACTCGCGCATTTAAATATAACTATGCATATAAATATTTACAAACAAAGATACTTTTCCAAACAGGCAATCATTAGTACTGTAGTCACGAGATTTTGCTTGTGATTTGACATCTTATTTGATAATATCATTTGCTACAACTAAATTTAATCTGGGGAGTGCAAAATAGGGCCCAGCAATATTATGTTCGATATTTTTTTACATTTTGTCAGCCGAGACTATGAGTCGTTAGACAGAAAACCTTTCATGTTACCATTCTCAATATAAATTAAAAAATTAAAAAATACTACTACATTTACTTGGTACATATTTTATTTTAATTTTGAACCCTTTTAAAAGGGTCTTTCGGTTCCATAATAAAAATTAGTTGCTGCTTACTAGAAACATTCTATTGTATAGCCTAAACCAATTTATAGTTTGTTTTCGATCAATTTAATACAAAGATTTAAAGTTTTTAGTCGATGATAACATTCCACACCAGCACATTGCAAACCTATTTTATAAATAATAGGAATAAACTTGTAAATCATTAATTTGGTAGTTATCTCACTCATATGATTTTTTTGTTTATATGAATATTTCGATTTCTAAATATATTTTGGCCTTACAATACGAAGCGTTTTGTATCTACCACTTTTTTAATGAACGATGAATGTTGACAGGCGTGTACCTTTTTCGGAACAAGAGGCGTTTTAACGAAGGAAATGATTTTCGAACTATCTAGTTAGTTTTCGGAAAATAGAAAACGTTTGAAGAAAGTTGTCAATAACAGTTTGTCGTTCATGTGTTTCATTTTGATCAGCTTTCATACTAAATTGCGTAGAATATTTTTCCGATTCAAAATCGAGATTCTCGATATTTCCACAGTATATTTATAATACCTTCTAAACTGGATTTATCTATCATTTTATATACTTTATAATATATGTTCATGCCCTACTTTTCACTTTATTAATTATTTTTTTTTAACATACTTCAAAATGGTAGGATATTCTCAATTCGTTGAAATATTTTTTTATGTATGTTGAGCGATAATTCTTTACCACGTTGCCCGATTTCTAGGATTCTTTTTGTTAGAAAAGGAAACAGTTTTATATACATTAAGTCAAGATCTGAAGATGGGATCCATAAGAAAATCATTAACATCTTTATTTTTAAAGTAGGTGTTTTTTTTAAATTTCTTTAAACCTTACTGGTTCGAACGCCGTAAGGAATGAAGAAATGTAAATAATTGTTGTGCCAGCCAAAAAACGAAGAGGAAGTACCGATTAAAATATCGAGTGACAGAAGAGTTCCTAAGATTGTTGAGATCGGGTTTATGTTTTAAAATGCCTTAAAACCGATATCGATAATGTCTCCCCGTCGCTGGGCAGCCTGTATATAAATATACAGATCTCTATTTACATAATTGTAATTCTTAGGTAGGTTTAGATTTGCAGACATAAATCTTGTAATAAATATAACAGCTGCCTAATACATTGATTACATTTTCATTAGCCAATGTAAAAATGTCTTTTATTGTACCTAGGATTTGACTAAACACTACACAAAACTAAAAATAAAATGCCACTTTCATCGTGTAATTAATGCCGCGTTTGAGAATCCACATCGGATGCATTTTTTACATCTCGAGCGTTTTTTATCCACATCGGACATATCTGTCCCATTACATTTACGTATACTGAATCACGTGATCAAAGATTTACTACTTACTACATCTCAGATGCATCCGATGTGGATTCTCAAACGCGGCATAAATAATAAACTACAAACGGTCCTGTAAGGGCAGCGTCATATAGCCTTGAAACACCAGATTTTAGTGCTATTGCCAGGTCAATATTGAATTTGTAGGTGAATCGCTTATTGAACATTAAAAATACGGTATTAATGACATTAATACGGTATTTGTATATATTTTTGGGAATGTAATTACACATAAATATTATTAGTTGATATTTCGTAGATATAAACTGTTTAAATCATATAATTTAAAAATTAATTAATTTAAAATTCTTTTCTGTTAGGTATGTTTAATATATTTGGCAACACTACAGGGACAAGTCATGCTTATTGCGCAAGCTTCTAGACACACTATTTTGCGATGTCAGGCGCAGAGACGCGTTTTTATGCACAGTAGGTTTCAATTTCTGCTTAAATGTTATGTTTATATTGGTCTTCTATATTATTTCTATGAGTAGAAGTAACAAAACAGGGCCACAAAAATACTACAAGGGCAGTTTTTTGTTTGTCATATGGAAATATATATCTTATTGCGTGCAATTGAATTTCATAAGGTCACATAAATTGTTTCACTACCTGGACACTTTTTACAATCAGTTGCGGGACTAATGAAGGAGGAGCGTTGACATTAACATTTTCTATTGCTCATGACATAATTCTTGTAAAGATCACTTCATGCAACAGAAATTATTATTGATGCATTCACTTTATGTAAACCAAGGTATTTAATTATTAGAAACTCTCCATCTACAATTATCTCAAAACATTTGTCTAAAAAATATACGGTGTTTCAGCCGCCCAATTTATTTTCTTTTTCAGAGGTTCGATCCGTCCTCGAGTTACGAGTGCTCTCTATCTCGACGACGTTATCTAATTTCCCAAAAAGACGTCTAAATTAATTTTCGCGCCTCACTTCACGTAAGTTTCTTTTTTTATTTATTTATTCAATTTTATTTGAATCATTCCGTTTTCCGTCACCAACTAATTTTTGAACGAAGCCTGACGTTTTCTATCTTTCCTAATTCACACACCGTGTTGATCGGCTTTGGCAAATCTCAAAATAATTATTACTCTAGCCATCGCATATATCGTCCAAACGCCGTTGTAAATATTATAATTCTCGCTCGATGTCAAACGGACACCGATGATCGGTTAGATCTAGAATACAGGGGGGTGCCGAAAACTTCATTCAAATTTATAGTAGGGTTTGCTTGTACTGGACAGGGGGAACCATAATTATTTAACTAGTTTTCAACTGTAATAATTAATTTTTATTTAATTTTCCGTATGCAGGACGAAATCGTAAGTATTTCTCTATAGTCTTTTAATTATAATAATTTATTTTTATTTAATTTTCCGTATACAGGACGAAATCGTAAGTATTTCTCTATAGTCTTTCAATTATAATAATTTATTTTTATGTATTTTCCGTATATAGGGAACCATAATTAATTTCTTTAGCTTTCAATTATAATTATTTTTATGTATTTTCCGTATACAGGGAAACCGTAATTATTTTCCTGTAATCTCATTCAATTGTAATAATTTATTTTGTTTAATTTTTCGTATACAAGTGTGCCAATGCCGTGCATTACCACAGTTGTATTTTTTTTTGTAAATATATTTTATTATCTACTCTTGTGTTTCTCTTATTGCTGGTTCTAGATATCTATATATCGGAAAAACATACATTCAACAAATATAATTACAATTTTATTAATATACACACTCAATGACGTCTTGAAATTATCTCCCAGGACCTCTATAAATCGCCAGGAAGTAGGACATCTGGCCCAGTAGACATCCGGAATGAAAGGCCAGTATATTAATCAAGTGACGACCCGTGTAGTCAACTAAAAGGAAATGCCAGCAACCATCGAGATGGGGCTGGTCGGGAAGATATAGTGCCGTAAGAACCGGCAATGTCAGCGTAATTTGAATAGTGATAGAATATGTGTGTGCGTTCCATTGAACGATGTGGAGCACTTAATGGTTCGTAAATTGAACATTGAACATTTAAATAATTGGATCACATATAACTCAGAATGCTTCTCGTTGAGAGAGCGCAATTATTATTTCCAGCATAAACGTTTCGTTCATTGAAACATCTTGATTAAGTGTGCTATATTATTCGATCGATAGAGGGCCACGAACTATACTTCGTTTAAAATTAAATTAAAATTTGGTGTTTATGTTGTATAAGAAGTTAGTCGATTTGAATTCAATTGAATGGGCCATGTTCACATGTGAGATATGCTGTTTTATAAACTATATTGTAATAGTTAGTCGCTATACAAGTTATTCTAAATAATCAGTTCGTTAAAAAAGCTAAAAGTTTTTAAATTAAGCCCAATTGAAATTTAAAATTTGAAATTATACGTCATCGGGAATAGATCAATCAGCTTGTGTCGATGTTTTTTTTGTTATACAAAACCAAGCCAACGAACAAACCTACATACAGAATGTCGAAGTAAACGCACATCTAAGTGACATTAAAAATTGACAGCACCTAACAACTAACCTTAGTTTTTTGTTTTGGTTTAATTTTATTACAGTCTGTTTGTTATTAATCTGAATTTATCTGGGTAAATTATCCTGTGGGATATAGGATATATAAAGGAAGAAGAATATGAATTTATCAGCTGTATTTATAAAAGTTAAATCAAGTATTTTTCCCATTGTAAACGAAAATATGATTACCGAGATGATTACTGCATTTTTTAACAATACTCAGTTTACAAAAGATAGAAAGGTAAAACTTTATTTATAGATTGTTTTAATGGTAGGTAGTTACAGTTTATATGAAGCAATACACTTTATAGTAAAACATATTTATCTCAGGTTTTATTTTTAGATCTGCCAAGCAAGAATATGGAGATATTTACTTTTTCCATAAGAGAGAAGGAGACAAATTACACCTAAACATAAAGTACAGCAAAAACCTTATGATGTGGCTGTTGTATATAACAAAAATGAAATTTTTAGTGCACAATGCTTAGGATATGTTGAATCTCAAGGTTTGTAATATTTATTATGCTTTTTTGTTTTTATATCACATATAATAAACAGTGTATAAGGCCCTTTATTCCTATAAATATTTTTTTTCTAATTTTGACATAAAGAGACATTTTTTGTAATCGCAGCAAGTGTTAAAATAATCTAGAAATAGATTTTGTTAGTGAACCTAGTAATAATTATGATACCAAAGAATGCTGCAGAGCACCTATGAAATTTTGAGTTAAAACATGCCATATTTTTATACCCTTTTCAAAAATTTTATGCTCCTCGTTTTATGCAAAACTTAAAATGCTCTGATAGCTTCGAACGAAGTCAGCAAAGCACCTCTGTTTTATAAAGTTTTTTCTGTAAAAACAGCAGCACCATATATTTATGCACTTGAAATATTATATTTTTAAAAAATACATGGTGCTTGCTAACCTTCGAAAGAAGCCAGCAGAGCAATTCGGTTTTTTAAAGCTTTTTTCTAAAAACCACACCCCATTTTCAGACTCTTGAAATATTGTAAAACTTTACTAAAAAAATTGCTATTTTTAAATAATACAGGGTGCTTTGTTGGAACAAAGTCAGCAGGACACTTCAGTTTTTTAATATATAAAAACAACTACTTATGACACATGTTTAGGCTGTTTTAAAATCCTAAAAATGTGGTAAGTATATTTGTTTTCAGAAAAAAAACTTTGAAGTCAGCAAGGAATTGCGAATTTTTTTAAAAATGCCAAATTTCGAATATTTTATAATATTGTAGGAGCCAAAAAATGTGGTGTGGTTTAAAAAAAAACTGGGGTGCTCTGCTGGATTCGTTTGAAGCTAACAAAGCATCCCGTAATTTTTTATTTTATAATACTCAATAGCCTAAATAGCTCTATAATATTTCAAAAATGTGAAAATGTGGTGAGCTTGTTTTTTTTAAGTTATGAAAATCAGAGGTTCTTTACTGGATTCGTTCAGAGCTAGTAAAGTGCTCATCTTGTTACATAAAATAAGGCATTTTGTAGCTGGTTATATAGTTATTTTGTAACTGCATATCTAACCCTTTTATTTTTTTTAGGAGGTTGTAAACATGTGGCTTCATAGAAGAAGTGAGGAACCATCTGTAACATCTACTCAGTGTTATTGATAATGATGTACACTTGGCTAGATTGTTAAAGAAACCTCTTCATCCACTACAGGAAAATAAATCAGTACTTTTATATTCTTAGGATTTGTATATATTTTTTATTTGTAAATAAATTGTTTTTTTACTTCATTTTTCTCATTTTTTATTAAAAGGTTAATAAATAAAATTTTCACAGATTTTTATATTTTTGTTTGTAAACAATAATTGAAGTTTTTATTAAAAATCACCAATGTTAATAATAATAACTTAAGTCAATATTATTCTTTCTCCTTTTTTAAAGCTACTATTAATAAAGGTATTACTTTAGCTTGACCTATAATCAATTTTTAATTTTGTGATATATTTGGTTTGACAGAAAAAAAATTAACACCCTTTGACATTGGTTGTTTTATTTAAATTTATCACCAGTGATACCACATGTAGTTACCCAATTTATTGGAATATATAGACTTTGCTACCACATTCAACTGAACTTGGTTTTTAATATTTATCACTGTGACATAGGCGTTTTTGTTAAAATGTTTCATTTTAAACTGCTGTAAATAGGTGCCTTTGTTTTGGTAGTTTTAGTCCCAAAAAAATCTATGCATATACAGGTACTCAGTCCTCTTTGATTTGTTCAAAAAGTTAAAATTTTATAAAAAATTACATTGGCTGTTTAAAAACTCATTATAATCCCTAAAATGTGATAATTAGGTAAATTAAATTGAAAAACAAACAAAAAAGTTTATTAAATTAATATTTACTCTTACAAAATAGGTTCTTGTAAGTTAACAAGCAATTATGCAGATATTACTAAGTAAATGTAGGTACTTGCTTCAAATTCACACACAAATGTGGTTTTAACATGTTAAATTAACTAACCCTTCTTATAACTCTTTCCACATGTATTCTTAGAGATGCTATTCTTTTACTTAATTGTACATCTTCTGGAGAAGTTTTTTCATTTTGTGATACACTAGGTGTGGCTTTACTAAAGTGCATCTCATGTTTTCAAGTAGCTGATTATTCTGAAACCCCTATCTGCCATTATATGGGATCCAGGAACCAGTTTGTTTAAATACCCACATTTTTCCATTATTTCCACTAGTTCTTCCACAAAATGATGAATAAATTCGGTATCTTCAAAACTTTCAGGAGATTCTGCATTTTCTTCCAGGGGGTCGATTCTCGACTTGTAGGAACCTTTTCCTATAGAAATTTGTGACACTTTCCTATATGTAGGAAAATGTCATAAATTTTCGATGTACATAAAATGTCAAAAATTCCTATAGGAAAATATTCCTACGAGTCGAGAATCGACCCCCTGAAGGGTTTTTAGGTTATACACCTAAGAATTTATAGTAGCCTCATTTTCAATTTCCTGAAGGGGACAATTAGCAGAAATTGCTGCTACATCTTGATAATCCGGTGTATTTTTATTAAAAAGTTCACGAGAAACATCGCTAGTAGAAGGTTGATTTTCTTCTTTCCAAATTTCAAGGAACACTAATAAATATTTTTGAAGATGAATGTGAATCATTATCACATTCTGGAACAAAACACTTTTTCGTAGTCATAATATTTATAAAAAGTACAAAATTAAACAATCAAATTCCAAATAAATTCTTGATGGAGACACTATGATGACAGATGCCATACACAGTGCTGCCATTTTGCCATTTTCTGAATTATTAAGTGACTTTTAAAACAATGAAACTTTAAATATGGTAAAAGTTTAAACAGAAATAATACTTTCAAAAAACATTTGATATTATATATTTAAAAGATATTTGTTTAACGATGTTTTAGAAGTCTAAAAGTAAGAAGGAGTACACAAACGAACGTACATCACTTCTCGTAAACCTTCTAGCCGGCAACGTTGTGCGCTAGCTCCTATTGGTCTCTTCTCGGTGACGTCATAAATTTTAAAAAAATTCATAACTCCGGCAAATGAATAGATAAAAAAAATAAAAAAAATGTAATTTTATTTTCAACTCTATTATTCATAAAAAAAATTTCAAAATTTTTGAACATGCCCCATTCGTCCGGTATTATTTAATAAAAAAACATTCTTTTAATAGCTGAATTGCTGAGAATTGCAACTAATAAGTTTGCCATGTTGTGTTGGAAAAGGAAAACCGTCCATGCTCATCGACCGACTGCTCAATATGTATCCAGTGACCGACAAGTGTGTACGTCAGCGTTTCTCAAACTTTGGGGGCGCCAAAGGGGGACAAGGGGGCGTCGTTGTATGAATAAATGAATAAGACATCAGATTGTTACATTTTAATTTTGAAATATTTGCAAACATATAAATAAAGTGTAATTATTTATTAAAATAGAACATTTTGCAAGACATACATAATTATGCTTTATAATGAATGGCTCTAGATAAGTTATTACCACTAGGTAGATTAACAAATCTATTTATTTTTGAAAGTTTATTGGGAATAAAATCAATCAATTTTAATTAATAAATAGAAATATGTCTATAACATATGTACCTAATGTGACAAATATTAAACTACCTCTCTTAAGCTAGCAGGACCAACTGGGCATTATTACATTATTTAGTACCTATTTTGTACTAATTTGTACCATCAATAAAAATTTTGTACCATGTGCCGTTTTCAAAAAAAAAAAAACATGGCACTGCTAGGTTAATATTAAGCTAGAAGGACCACATTAAAAAAATTAAATAAAAAATGAAACAAAGGTAGAATTAAAACGAACTGAATTTGTACCAATTTGTACCACTAATAAATTTTTCGTACTATGTACCGTTTACAAAAAAAACACAAGGTGCTTCTAGTTCAATATTAGGCTAGCACATTTAAAAATACAAAGGTACAATTAAAAAGGACTGATTTTGTAACAATATGTACCATTAAAAAAACCTAATTTATTTAATCAAACTGCCTGAAACAACTTTCAAATTAATCCAAATCTGTTATAATTAAAAATAAAGAGACTTTTTGCAGAAAAAGAATTTATTGCTATTGCTATTTGTACCGTTAAAATTAAATTTTCAGAATATTTACCCCTGCCGTACCTTAGAAACTATCCTAAATTCATATTCCTTTTAAACAGCAAAATAAATCGTTACTTCTGCAATAAAAGTACGTTAAAATGTAAATTGTTAGATTCTGTACCCCTGCCGTTCCTATAGAAATTAACCTAAATTCATATTAGGCTCAAGAGTAAAGTACCCTTTTGCACGAGCAGAATCAGTAGTTACTCCTGCAATGAAAGTAACATAATTTGTACCACTAAAATATGAAATTTCAGATTTTGTACCCCTGCCGTTCCTATAGAAATTAACCTTAGATAAAAGAGACCAGAGATATAACATACACCGGTTTTAAACCTGCGCAAATGTTGCCAATTTCTAAAGAAGGGTTAACGGAGTGGGGGAACTGGGCGGCGACACGCGGCGACCCGAACTCTGTGACAGGGACCGGACTTTGTTTATTAGCAACTTAATGAACTATTAGGTTTATTTAAAAGGTGTTTAATCGAATTTTGTATTATGAAATCAAATTATCGTGATTTTTTAATATCAAACAGATGCCACGACATTTTATGTAAAGAGAAGACCTTTTATAGAATATTTCGTTAGCGTTTATTTACTACGGACTTTTCTGCAAGAGATTACAGTAAAATATTGAAATAGAATATATTGTTAATAGAGCAAAAAATATGACTCATTGTCTACGAGTATTATAAAAATAGCATGTGCGCAGGCTAATACTGCAAATCTACCCTTATGAGTTGAACATTATATTTTTTCTACGGCTATTACATATTATTAAAAATTAGTCAAAATGAGAAAATGCTGTTTTGTATTGTAACCTCAGAAAAAGTATATTAAGGCTTCTTTCTTTAAGAATATTATTTATTATAAAGGATGAGTCACATAAAACTCTAGAAATGCATATGTCTGAAACCAGATAACATTTTAAAATTTAAATCTATTAAAAGTCATTTGGTCGCTAGGGATGAGTGATTATCGAAATAAATTATCGATAATTGAAAATAATCGATTATTTTCGATCAATGGATTATTTTCAAACAATATATTTTTTGTCATTTCCTTTAAAATCGACTACTTGATTATCTTTGAAAAATCAAAAATAATCGATTAATTAAAAAGCCAATTAACCGATAAATCAGTGTTTACACAATATAATATAAATAGAATTATCGTTTATTTTAAATAATCGATTATTTTCAAATAAACCATTTTTTTTTCGTCCATGGAAACAGATTATTCGATAATCTTTGAAAATCGAAAATAATCGATTAATCAAAAATAATCAATTAATTAAAAAGTCGATTAACTGATAAATCGATTTAAAAAAAAAAAACAGAATGATCGATTATTTTAAATAATTGATTATTTTCGATCAATCGATTATTATCAATAATCTATTTTTATTGTATTTCCTTTAAAATCGTTAATTCGATTATCTTTGAAATACCGAAAATAATCGATAATTCCAAAATAATCGCCTAATCGAAAATAATCAATTAATTAAGAAGCCGATTCTATGATAAATCGATTATTACCAATAATCTATTTTATTGTATTTCAAAAATATTCGATTAATTAAAAAGTCGATTAACTGACAAATCGATTTTCAAAAAAAACAGAATGATCGATTATTTTAAATAATCGATTATTTTCGATCAATCGATTACTATCAATAATCTATTTTTATTGTATTTCCTTTAAAATCGATAATTCGGTTATCTTTGAAATACCAAAAATAATCAATAATTCCAAAATAATCGCCTAATCGAAAATAACCAATTAATTAAGAAGCCGATTCTCATATTTCCTTTGAAATTGATTATTCGATTATCGAAAATAATTGATTATTAAAAAGCTGATTATCCAATAAATCGATAATTTTAAAAAATAACCAAAATATCGATTATGTAAAATAACCGATTATATTCAATCGATTATTTTCATATAATATCTTTGAAAAATCTAAAATAATCAAATAATTAAAAAACCGATTAAACGATAACGATAATTTTGAATAAATGTACTTTTTCTGTATTTCCTTTAAAATCGATTAATACATTATCTTAAAAAAAAAACGAAAATAATTTATTAAAAACAGCGGATAAATCGATTTTCATTAAAAAATATCAGAATTATCGATAAATCGATTATTTTTGTAACCCCTATCGGTCGCTTGCTTTTATCTGAGCATTTAGTTCCAAAATTTAGAGATTCGAATTTTTTGATCCAGTTATCTTTGAAATCGCATTCGCTTGTATAATAAATAAATATTGCTAAATTTTGGATTTTTTTTAGTAAACGAAAATTATGTTCGAGTTGTTTAGAGGTTTGTAATGTAACATTTTATTAACGTGACTAAGGGTTGATTCCACCGTTGTGTTAAACGAAGTGGTAGTTATTTCACTTAGTTTTCACCCCTTTTAAATCACTATTTAGTTGTATTTTACGTTTGTTTACATTTTATTTCAATAATGTTTTGACATTAATTATTATATCCGAAATTCGGGTTATCTTCTTCTTTCTAGGAAATACCTGTCGTCTAGTTTGTACGGTCCGATAGCCAATTCTTGTTCCGTGGTACGAATTTGACAGATAACATTAATGGGATATTTGGTGTTGTGCTATTTGAAATCAATACCATTGATTGTCCATGACGACATGTTATATTAGGGTACTTTTCTAGGAAGATTGGGTTTAATACTTAATTATAGTTAGGAATAATATTTTATTAGGATGTTAAATACACACATAAATACATTTGGGGTTGAATTAGATTACTTTAGATAAGTTTTCTGGTAACTTGTGGCGATCACCGGAAGTGTGATTTCCAAAATATGCATTGTCATATCCTACTTGTTGAAGCCATCTTGACTTCTGACAAAGGGGTTAAATACGCCGTAGCCATGAGGTTCGTGGTGAATTATTTTTCGTCTGCTTGCTGGGTAAGGTACCGGGGGTACGTGTTTGAGTTTGACTGTTCGCCTGGGTCGTCGCGAAGCCCGTGTATAATACCGAAACGTTCGTCGCCGATAGTGATCGGATTACAAATCACGTGGCACAATCGCACAAGGGTAGGTACCCTAAACCATTTTTGGGAGTCTTACGACCGCGGTGAGCGAAGTCTGCTAACGGCCCGCACTACCGACTTCCTACATCAGATCTCCAGAGGGTTGTTGTCAACGACCTCGTTTGATTTCGTCCGCAGTCGCTGTGCTGTACCAGTGTTCCGGAAAATTCCAGACGCATCAGGGTGATGCGCTGTGATTGTTACGTAGTCCAGTTTTTAATCATTTGATGTCCTGCAGTCCTACAAGTTCTAAGCCAGTTTCCTGTCCGGGGCAATCGTAACCAACACCAGTGGTGGAGAGTTCCATCGCTTAATGGGTTTCTACCAGAAATCAGGTATTTGAAAGTCTGTAAACCAAGGTATGAAAGACCTTCAGTCTAATAAGTAATAACTTCCGTGAATCTAATAAATTTATATTTTGATTTATCATTTAACTTTTATTTATAAGAATAATTCTTTAATCGTATTAATTGTGCTTAAACTTAACCTGTTGTAAACCTTAGTGATCACGGGGTAATATTAATTGTGTCTTTTACTCTAATAATTTTGAATTCAGAGAATTTCTCTTTAACTTTAGTCATTTTTCTTGTCATTTTAAATCATTTTGTATCATAAAAAAGCTCTAGGTAAATGTATACCTATCTATTTGATCTATGAAATTTTGTAAATACCCGTATTCTTTTTAATAGTAAATGCCATAATACCGACTCTGGCGTTTTATTTATTTAACTTTTAAGATAAACAGTATTACTAACTATTTAAGGACCCACACCTTTTGTCCCGACAGCTAGCCGAAGTGGTCTTCTTCTCTAAGCTCTAGGAGAACACTATAACCTTTTTTTTGTAACGGTTTTTCTAAATTCTAAATAATAATATACAAAATTTAGGAGGTTACCAACTAACACCGATTTTTGAGTTATAGTAAACAAACCCCGTTATAGAAACTAACCTAAATTCATATTAGACTCAAGAGTAAAGTACCCTTTTGCCCGAGCAGAATCAATAGTTACTTTTGCAATGAAAGTAACATAATTTGTACCACTAAAATATGAAATTTCAAATTTTGTACCCCTGCCGTTCCTATAGAAAGGGTACTTTACTCTTGGGCCTAATATGAATTTAGGTTAGTTATTTGTTGTTATCTGACTTGTCGCCAAGCTTAAAATTTTAGGCTTCGCTTATTTCTTAACGACTGTCGGTGCTAATGGCTCTTTGTGCCTTTTACAATGTGATAAATATGGCTTGTACATAATTTAGTCACAATGTTGAAGCATTAGGTGGTAAAACTTTAACACATTTTGAGTACTTCACAAAAGTCTTATTAAACCATGGCAATCACAACGTCAACAAGTAGGATACCTTAGTACAGTAAGTGCAGTAGATATTAAAGAATCCTTTATACCCAGTACAAATGTGGAAGGGTAGGGGATCAAAAAGGGATCTGAGAAATATTGCCACTTTTGTCCTACACTAAAGGAAAGAATGGCAACTATGTATTGCGCAAAATGTACCAAAATAGTATATGGGGAATACCAAATAAATATATGCACGTGTTTCAAAGAAATCAAATGAAAAAATGTCTTTTTTTCAAATTCAGTTACTGTAATTTTTTTTATTTTAAAATACTGTTTTGTTATTAAAATATGTTAAAAACACTATTTTTTGTTCTGATTAAAAAACCTAATGAAACAGTTAATTTTACTAGGTATACATGTAAAAATTTGCGAATGCGTAAATTTTACGTGTCGATACCAACAACTAGTAGAAATTAAACGATACCGTTCTAGGGTTAATAAAGGTACTGTTCCTCCTTTTCTTAAAACGAGTGTTGGGTTCCATTATATAAGGGAGGAGACTTGACTGAGCCGTCTAATTGTAGGCCCATATATCTAATTCCGACATTGGGAAAAATTATTGGAAACTTGTTAAAACTAGTTAGATATCTAGATCAATTCGGTTTTCAACACAACAAAAATATATCGGATGCTGTTTCTTCTTGTTTGGAATTAGCCTAAAAAAGTTTACATTTCAACGAGGCCGTAGCTGCAGTATTCTGTGATTTGACTAAACTTTTTGACTGTGTCAACGACGGAGTACTGCTGCGAAAACTTGAAGTTTATGGCATAAGAGATGTGGCCTTAAGTTGGATGAAATCCTGCCTTTTAGGTCGCAAACAGTTAGTCCGAACTGTTTCAGATTCAAAAACAAATTAAATAAAATGTAGTGTCCCTCAAGGTTCTGTTCTTGGGCCCACCCTGTTCTTAATTTATATAAATGATTTAGGTAAGTTAAATATCTCAAGAAGTTTCACTCTATTTGCTGACGATACTACTATCTTTTGGTATAAAAAAGACGTCCATATTCTTTATGCAAATATTAGTAATAACCTCAAATACTTTAAAACATGGTGCACTGCTAATTTTTTTGTCTTTAATTTAAAAAAAAAAAAAACAAAAATATTAATCTTTAAGTGTAATATTTCTGATATTTCAGTAGATACTGTAAAAGCCACAGACTCTACAAAATTTTTGGGTTTAACTATCGACATGGATTTGGAATTCAAATCTCATGTGGAACCACTTCTAAAAAAATTCGCATGGGGTTGTTATGCCATTGGAACTACCTCTCATGAATTAGTAGTTTGTGCAGCAAAAACTATACCTATTATGCATTAGTTGACTCCCATTTACGTTATGCTGTTCAGTTTTGGGTAGTCTGTTCTGTCTTTATAATGCAGAAATGGGCAATAAATTTCTTATGTGGAGCACACAGATTAGTTTCAAAAAATTCCGAATTGGTAATATACGTGTCTAGATAAGGGTCACTAGCATCTAAGTATCGAATTGTTGTATCTGGAGTTGGTTTATAGAAAGTTTTATAATAGCTAATCATAGTAATCATGTCAATCCCGCTTTTACTATTTTTATTTTTATTTAAATTAATTTATTTTCAGAATTCATTAGGGTTATTGGGGTTTTCTGATTTAAATCGTATATTCTTTTTTATATTGGTGTTTTTTTATTTTTAAAAACTGCTTGTATTCTTTTTTAGTTTTTCTATATTTGAAATAATGTCATTTTCGAAATTTGATTGGTTTAAATTTTTCTTAGTTTTATTTATGATACTATTTATCTGCTATATGATATAAGAGCAAAATCTCGCTATTATTTAAAAATTATCAGGTTTAAGCGTTTATTTAAAATATTAACGCAATTCCTGAAAATTGCTCTGCTACGTTTTCATCTGAGCCTTGCCTCTATCATTAATTCTAAGATAAAAAAAATATTGCCCTAGTTTTTAATTCAGTATACACAATACTTGAATGCTGAATTTCTTGTTTGCTTCTTTGGGAAAACTTTCTAGAACGAAAATAATACATAAATAATAGAGTACCTAAAAATTCACCTCGAGCTAAGGAAAGAAGCTCATTTCCTTTGATTATTTTTTAATGAAAAAAGGGTTCAAAATTTAAATGAGGTAAACACACGTTTCCTTAAACAACTAAACGTCAGCTCATACCGTACGCCAGCTTAAAAAGGACTAAAGAGGGCATTGTTCTTAACTAAGTACACCGTGGTTAGGAATGTTAATCTAGCTGGTAAAAAAATGTCACCTCTAAAATTTACAATAAACACGAATATAATAAAATAATATTATTCAAACAAAGTTGTATGCATTATCTATTTTATTTCGTATGTTCCTGTATGTGTATGTATTTACAACGTTAGTATTACAAACTAAAATAAAAATAAAACATTTGTAGCAAAAACATTTAAAAAATAATACGCTTTAAAGTGCACAGTCTGACCAGTTTTTGTTTGATATTCGAAATATACACTCCGAGCTCCATTTCTATTTGAAGTTTGTTTCTACGTTTAGATTTTAAAGCAACTAGAGCGGCAAAGCAGTTTTACAAAGATATAACGTAGGTACCTATAAGGGCTCGATCTACAGTTAATGCTTTCTGTGGCGTTCAGCCTAAGCTCCCTAGGCGACAGGCATATGGCGGGTACACAGCGTAAGACATTGCAATGGCTAGGGACGAGTCTGACGTGAACACGTGATGTTCAACGTTACGTCAAAAAAAATATTTAATGTAGGATGAGGCCCAAGAAAATGTACTCTAGAAAGTTTTCAATAACAATTTTGTTTTGATTTGTTACCCTATTCAGTTTAATGGTATCTGCAAAAAAGTATTTGCCTAATGTAGTACTCCGGTTATTTTCTAAATGACTCTCCACTATCTTCAGCAACACTTTTTAGGATTGTTTTTCATGGAATAAGTTTCGAAAAATATAAAATAAATGTTCTTTTAATTTTTTATTTAATAATATCGATAATTAATTTCTTATTTAATAACACTACCAGATGAGAACCAATTGAATAAACAATAAAACAAAAGTTATGTTCATCGCCCATATCTTTACAGAGAGAGGCAAAAGTTTCTAATTTTAGATGACTAGATACTAGCCAAACAATATTTAGCACAGGTCTTTAATACTAAAGCTTTCTGGTAAGGCATACAGTGGGTCCAGACTACTGTAGCAAAAATTGTCTCTTCACGAGTGCTTGTAAATTGCAATAATGTACCAGCCATGCTCTGACTTGCAAATTTGTACCGATAATAGCATCATTTGCAATTTTGAATGCCTTGGTAGCAGTTGCTTTCCCTGGTTTATGATTTTATATAGAAAATCAACTGAGAACTGTTACTGGTGTCTGTTTCTTTGTCAAGTTTGATAGTAAATACCTTTCCAATTAACTCAGATTAAAGCTGTTTTTGAAAATCCGCAGATATATCGCTTATTCCTCGCAAAAAACAGAAGAATATTTTAAGTTGTTTTCGTGTCTTTTGTAGAAAAGATTAAATAGCCTTCTTCTCGTAATTGCGTAATTGGAAATAAAAATAATTAAAATTCTAAGAGTTTTATTTACAAATGAAGCAATCTATATCTTTCACCAAACATTCTATATGCCATATGTATGTTGGCTGGTAAAATTAGTTGATCTGCAATGGTATGTGGTTTTTTGCATTTAGCTATTTTAAAAGCCACTTTATATGGTACCAATTAAGCTTTTTTCTTTACTGTGAGAGCTTTGTTAAAATGTGACTTATGTTTTCTGTAAAAAAATCAGAAGGCTTATTTATAGACATGTTCTTTATGCACATTTTTTAGGTTTCATTTGCAGCTAAAATAAATAAAGAAATAAAGATAAAGTAGAAGCTGTCTTCTAGTCATTAAGTTTACGTTTGCCTCTAACTAAAAATACAGATCTATATGTACCATATGTCTACGTTAATATCCAATGTTTTTTTAGCGTTTGAACTCTACAATATAGGAAAAAAAGGACTTCTCTTCTACTACTCTCCAATCATGTAACTGACTGAATCAACTAACACATTCGTGTATAAACAAAAACTAAGGTACGGAGGTATTGCGTGAGCAAGGAGAAAGTAAGAAAATTTGGTACGTTGGTGATGAATTTATAAAATAAATTTTCCTTTTTACTACTGAAATTTTGTTACATTAATTATATATTTTTTACTAAAATATTGTAATCTGTCAATACGCCCATTGGGTTATTCTTGCCTACCTAATACTATATATCAAGTAGCTTTATTTAAGGTAAAAATAAAACCAAAATACGAAAATTTAAAAAGGCTGGTTAAGATATTATCTTAGAAGGTAAGAAGGCATGTTTTTAATTTTATCACTTATTCAAAATGATATCTGTTTACACTATGTATGGCCTTGTATTACATCCTAGCTATCATATATGTTTTCTTTAAATACATCTATGGGGATGTGTCAACAAGAAGAGTATCAACATGATGCATGTTATTAGAGTCAACAGAGACAACAAAGACGGGTATTTTAATAGAAAAATTTGTTAAGCAGTCCGTTTAAATTACATATATAACTTTCTTTCTCTTTTATATTGATCTGAAAATGTTGTAACCCTGTACCCTGCTGTTATATGTTAATGTTATCAATTGAATTATTGCAAAAGTTGAGTTAAAATAAATTGAGATACCGAAAACCAAAGTAAGATTGGTGACAGCGGTGGGATATAAAAAAAAGTTACCCAAGCATTCTATTCATGGTAAATACTATATCCATTGCGCACAAAACAGATACTGATACTTCAGGCCTTATTGATGATTGATAATTGATAATTGTCAAAGTACAATAGAAATAAATGTAGTTTTCGAAGTAGTAATAAATAGTTTATATTTGCGTGCATCAATTTTCTCAAAGTACCTCTATGGTAAAGCTGAAGGTAAGAAATTTCTATACGTTCTACTTCAAAGTGCCGACCATTACTTTCCTTTCTCTATTGGTCACCTCTTTTGTGATCGTGAATATTAGTGCTAGTGTAAAATAGTGATACTTTTCTAAAAATAATACAAATGAGTAGTTCAACGGATTCTTTGATTAAAATTGTTATTTGGTCAATAATGACTAGTAGTAAAACTATTCTCAAAAAAATTTGTAGGTGACACCACTCCCAAGAATTTTTAATAAGTGATGTGAAATAAACTCCATATGACTATCAACTATCAAATTTAATTAACATCGTTACGCTCATTAGATTTGACGGGTGTTTAGTCAATAAATAACAGGTTCTTAGAGTTTTCACAAACTTCGGCGACATTATGGTATGTTTATCAAACTTAATTGAGTGTTGTTAAATTCCTTAAATTAGTTTTCTTAAACATGTCATGAAGTACGTATACAAGCGAAAAATTACTTGTATTATTCTACTAATTGATCATTATTTTTATTTTTTAAATTATTGCTTTATTAAAATATTTACTAATTTTCTAAAACTTGAATGTGTTGAAATAGTGTACAAACTACAAAAAAATTACTGCAAGCTAGAAATAATAAAATAAATAGAAATTAACATAATTTTGTCCAGATACATACCATTTTGACTTACTTCACGCAGGTATATTTAAAATTCTCAATATTTATAAAGAAAGTTTGTAGTAAACAAAGAGTATTTTGAGCAAAGTGAATGTTTTCTTTTGATGTTTTCACAGAAGGTTTCTCATAATCTTCCTCACCTTGGAGCTAAACGTTAAAGATCAAAGATGTCGGTTTTACCAAAGAATACTTTGTTTTTAAATCACCGTCTAACTTCATAGAAACTCATTTCGCTGATTGGAGTCTGGTTAGTATAGAATATATTTATTGGATCATTATAAAATGTATAAAGAATATATACGAAGGGATATACATGTTCTTCTAGTAAATATGAGACTATAATTATACAAATACAAATAAATACTTTTATTTATAAAATTAAAAAATAATTTTTTCTAATCTATTTGTTGTGATGTGTCTCTTGGATCTAGAATTTTGGATTCTAATGCTAATGAAGGACTTTAAGATCCCAATTATAAATTGTGATAGTCACTACGGGGATTAGCAGGAAGACACTATGTCCATTATCTCATAAATTTAAAGGAAAATTAAAAGAAACTTTTGAAATGAAAGATCTGGGAGCAGCAAATCCATGTCTTGGTATTAGAATCACTAGAAACCGACAAGAAGGAATATTACTCTGGACCAAAAATCTTATATAAAATCTATCTTAAGAGAATTAAACGTGACTGATTGCCACCCAGTATCTACTTCCTTAAAGGATGGTCCAAAATTAACTAAACAAATAAAACCTAAAACGTTAAAAGAAAAGGAAGAAATGAAAGATTTCCCCTATAGAAAAACTGATATATTTTTCGCAGTAGACTAGACCCGATATTGCCCATGCATTAAGTGTTAGTAAATTCAACAATTATGAGGGCAAAGCTCATTGGACTGCAGTAAAAAGAATTTTTCGTTATCCAAAGGATACAGTGGAGTCCAAATTAGTCTACAGAAGTAGTTTAAGAAAAAGATGTCATTGGATATTGCGATTCTGATTGGGGCTCAGACACTGACGATAAGAAATCATGTTAAATACGTATTTAAACTAGGAAATTCACTTATATCATGGAATTCTAAAAAACAGCTAACCATAGAACTATCCACAACAGAAGCTGAATATATGGCCCTTAGTCGCGCTACAAAAGGGGCAATTTGGTTACAACAACTGTTGGAAGAACTACACATAAAAATAATTATTAAGCCCCTAAAGATAATATGTGACAATAAAGGTGCCCTAAAATTAGCAAAAAACTAATTTTTTCATGGGAAGACGAAAGAGATATTCACGCCACCATTTTATAAAAGAAGCATTGGAATGTAACAAAATTAGTAGTCATCAAGTAAAAACTCAGCAGATGATTGCGGATGCCTTCACTAAACCATTACCTTCCGAAAAATTTAGAAAATGTTTTGAATGTTTTGGATTGTTAATTTGTAAAGCTGCAAAGTAGGATGGGGAATGTTGAAAAATCGCCCTGTGCAATTTTTCACATTATAAAATTTAATAATAATAGTTGTCACTGTCTTGATATATTAGCTTCGTTCGCGATAACAATCCTGAACTGATTCAGAATCACAAATTCATACATTGAGCGCATGTCCGATTTATTATTAGTACTAAATTTTAACCGCGCGCGCAATCCCTATTATATCTCGTTGTTTTAGGTATAGATAATCGGTTCAAAACCAATAATAATTTTACCGCGAACGCAGGATAGAACCAATGTTTCAGTTCTTATTGTTCCGCGAACGCTTTTTAACTACTGCGCCTGCGAAATCGTTACTATTAGTAATAATTCGGTTCAGGATTTTTACCGCGAACAAAGCTATGTCAACGATACAATTTAAAATAAAATATCTTTAAATAAAAATCAAGTCTATACACATTCGAATAAATAATGAAACAGATAAAAGAATATAAGCATCTGAAAGGAATTGCGTTAACTTAGAGAAGAAAAAGGTATAAGAAGAACCAACAAAATCAAAACACCGAATATTATTTACTTAAAAATATACAAATTTAACCCAGTTTTTTTTATTGGTACTGTTACATATCTATATTAGTAATTTTAATTCTGTGAAGTACGGTAGATATGAGATTGTGTACTTACTAAAAACAAAACCAAACTTCTTTTAATTTACTGAAATAAATTTACTTATATGAGCAAGATTTGTAGATAAAGTTCTAAAATATCCTGTTTACCTAAAGCAAAAAGTTATTTTACTGAAAAGTCATATCAAACTGACGACTAACTCTTGAACTTTTTAGGAATGTGTCGTCCCACTAAAAGCATTTCGTTCATCGAACCGACCTATTTCCCTTCCGAGGAATATTCGAAATGATCGACTACTTCCTCCTTTATTATCATCTCTCTTCTGGAGGTCCACTTTGTCCAATCAAATCGAGAATTCGAGTCGTATCGAAAGAAAATTATAACACATAAATAATAAACCCTATCCTCTATTATCCATCCTTTCTCTAGCTTTTCGGCCATCAGCAACTTTGGTTTCGGTTGATAAAAATTTATGTATTTGAATCTCGAACATGATACTGTTTCGTTAGGTTCGGTCCAGTTTTCCGGGAAATTATATGAGGATGCAAAAACAAGATGATTTTTCTTACATTTTCTAATTCGATCTTCTTCGATTTATTCGTTGTCGAGAGAAATAAGTTTAAATTCTGAACCTAATGGGTATATTTTTGTACTATATCGATTGATTGGTAAAAATGAGTTTGCTTAAATAATGGCGTTTTGCTTAATTAGAAATATAAAAATCCAATAATACAAGGATTTTTCAGTTAATCAAAATATTTAAAAATCACAAGTAAAGGATAAAATTCAAAATGAACAAAGTTAAGGTGTTCAACGATATGTAGCCTCAAAAAGGAGTAAAATGTTCTATAGAAGGTTTTTTTGATAATAAAATAGCTAAATTTTAGTCCTGTACTTCGAATTCCCAGCAAAAACCATTTATTCTATGGCCACTTTTTAAGATACCGGGTGACCCAAACGCTCAAAGTTTTAACAAAGTTTTAACTTAGTGTGTGTAATCCGACGACATTTATTTCGATTTTTTACCAAGTTTTTTATTTAAAACACATCACAAAAAACCTTCACAACAATAAACGTCCACAATGACAACACTTTGCAATAACCAGGCAAGTCCGTGACTAACCCGGTTTCTGCACGGGACCGACAGGCAGGCAACCAACAATACACCTATAACTTTGTCATTTATATGAATTTGGGCCCGATTCTTGCACAGGACGGTGCAGGATTTCATACTGAGCAAGAATAAATATAAATCTCAATTTCGGTAAAATATGGACCCGCCCGGTTTTTACATTGGACCCCTCAATTGTAATCTGTAATTGATCTACAGTTGATTTTATATTGTTTTTTGCACCAAATAGCATTTCTGTAGATTTAGACGGATTTCTTTTCAAGTTGTGAGCAGTAGATATATTAAATAATGAATTCAAGTCTTTATTAAGATGAAAACTTGAGTTACCCAGCTACTCAAAAGATCGATAAAGGCGCGTATCGTCAGAATAATGGTGAATCGCAAAATTTTGAATAAAGCTTTGGAAGTCAGAAATGTACAGAACAAATAGGACTGGTCCCAAAATTAAACCTTGTATTACTGGTAGGAAATTTGATATGTTGCCATCCAAAATTACTTTGTGAGTGCGATTATTAAGATAATTTGATATGAGAGAGACTGCATTTTTTGTAAAGCCAAAAAAGTTTAATTTCTTACAGAGTAAGTTATGATCTAGGGTATCAAATACCTTGCTGTAGTCGAGAAGAACCAAGCATGTTATTTTCTCTTGATCGGTTACTTTAAAAATATCATCGCCAATAGACAGAAGAGCAGTAGTAGTGCTGTGATGGCGTCTAAAATCTGACTGATGTTGAGTTATAATGTTTCGTTGATACACATATCTAGTAATTTGATCTTTGATAATACTTCAAATGATTTTGATAAAGTGGGTAGAAGGCTGATTGTTCCAAAATCAGAAAAATTCATTTCCCGATTATACTTAGCAAGAGAAACGATAAGGTCTTGTTTCCATGCAAAAGGATATTGGGAGAAGGAGATTATATAATTATATATGAATTTTATATGATTAAGTAAACAGTCCAGAACTAGAAGAAGCATACGCAATGATATATTTTCTAGGCCTACGGCGGCATTGCTTTTAATTCGATTAAGTGATTTTTCGACTATGCCTGATGTAACGGTTTCAATTTGGAATAAGTTGTGTGATTCTACTTTAGTGTACCGACCTAATAGTGTTAATTGATCAGGACATTTATAAGTCATAGGTGCAGAGTTAAAATGTTCATTTATATCATTTACATTTTTTAAAAACAAATTGAACATAACAAAAATGACTCGCAAAATGTATGGAAGGTTGCAAATCAAATTAGTAATACAAATAAAAGGAAACATAACATAGACAAAATAAAGAGTGTAGATACAAAGGAACTGTTAAACGAAAAAATTAACATTGCTAATGAATTTAATAAAAGTTTTAGCGAAATTAAAAAAAAAATAGCAAACCAAATAAAAAGCGATGAAAGTTTCAAAGTTACTAGAAAATCTATTCCTAATTCATTTGTGTTTGCGTCAATAGAAGAGGGTGAGGTAAAAATATTATATTTGATTTAAAAAATGGGAAAACCGTTGAGATTGATAACACAAAGGCTGAAACAATTAAATTAATCTGTAATTATATTTTGAAACCATTAACACATATTCTTTTAAAATGTATAGAACACTCGATATACCCATCAGCTTTTAAACAATTAATTGTTACTCCATTACATAAGAAGGGAGATGTTACAAAAATCAGCAATTACCGACCCATATCGTTAATTACTCACTTATTAAAAGTTTTTAAAAAATTAATTAAAAATAGATTATCTACATACCTAAACAAATATGAAATACTCTCAAAACAACAGTTTGGTTTTAGAGAAAAAACATCCACACAAGATGCCATTATTGCCTTAACTTTAGAAGTAAGTGAATCACTTAATGAAAGCAAACCTTGTTTGTGTATATTTCTGTATCTTTCAAAAGCGTTAGTCATCATCTTCTCCTGCAGTGCTTGGAAGATATTGGTATACGAAATAATAATTTAAATCTTTTTAAAAGTTACCTTACCAATAGACAACAGACTGTGAGAATCGATGATGTACTCAGCAGTGCAAGGGTTGTTGAATATGGAGTACCGTAAGGATCCGTACTTGGTCCCTTTTTGTTCAACATATACATGACTTGTTTTCTTTAAAATCTAGTGGAACCGTTATTGGCTTCGCAGATGATACTGCTATATTCTATAGGGCAGATAATTGGAAAGAACTAAAAAAATGGTCAGACTACAAACTATGATATAGGACGGTAATTGGTCACATCCAGCTTATCTCCATTTTTGTAGATCGGCGTTACGACGGCGGATCTAAACGCATCTGGACACCGACCTATTTTGAATGCCATAATTATAATATAAATATACTTCAGAAAAAAATTGTAATTTAAAAAGAAATAAATATTTTTAACTTCCATTCCCTGCTGCATCAAATAAAATCAGTGGTGTTATAAAAAAACGATGCATTTATCAGCACTTATATGTGATGTCATTATGTGTCAATAATAACAGCGATGTAATTAAAAATAATGATCTGTAAGGAACATTTGCTAGTCAAAAATGTTTATTTTTAAATTACATTTCATCCCCCACGGTAAGATTTAATTAAAAACATTTATAAAAAACATGACGCTCGGCAGTATTCACGCTACAAAAACATTTTAAAATTGCTAATATCACCGCAAATTACACGTGAATTCCTGGTGTACGTAGCGATATAACGGGCATATAAGTTTTCTGAATATTGCAATAAAAACATTACATCGCGTTGTCCATTCGAAAAACGACTTTTTAACAAGCTACTTCAATTGCTGCAGTAAATGTTTCAACTAATATCTGCTCGCAAATGATGTCGTTGAAAGTCGACGTAACATCAAAATAACCAGCTTTATTTCTGTCGAAACATTTGTACCATGCAAAATGACATGTCGATAACAATAAAATTGAAATTCCGAATCATATTGTCACAACGAACATGTTTGCAAAACTGAATTTATTGTATCAATTGTGTCGTTTATTTTGTTTTACAAAATCTGTAAAAGTGGTGGTTTACTTTGGAAATATAGCTGACTTTACGTCAAATACAGTAATTGGATATTGCATTGTTTCGCCTTTTGTGGACAACGAATTTTAAAGTAAACATTTCCTTTATTTTTAAAACAGTTGTTAAATATAAATTATTTCATTACGATAAGTGTGCAGGGAGGATAGAATTTAAAATAAGCGTTTACGAATATTAGATAGAATTTTTAATAAAATTTCAGAATAATATAAAAATTATTTTTATTTACTTATTTTATTTATTTATTTATTTATTCGGGATACAGACAGGAATAACCCAAAAAAGTGTCCACCAGATTATACAATATTATAGTACAAAGTTCTCAGCGGTTAAGTGCCAACTGAGCACGTCTCCGGGTGGTGGATAGGAGAACGGCCAAGTTTCCCTTGGTTAGTGGGAGAGATAAGTAGAGTGCGAGAGCCTAAAAAACCTCAAAATCTTTTGCGAAGGCTACCGCCGCGAACCAACTTCCCCAATCTAAGGTGTAAGGTAACGTGCCGACGGATGAATTGTCGCAGGGGCATATGCGGCAGCAAACGCTCCCCTGAGGGAACATGGCGACACCCTCTTGTATCTAGCCTTACCGGCGCATGCATGGCTCTGCGTCGGTCGATATTTCCTTCCCTAGCTACTCGTGGGAACCATATGGATTCTGAAATACAAAAACCCGAAGAGGCTGGACGTCGACGCTCACCTCCAGCAAACAAGACTGGACGACTAAGTCCAACTCCGGCGCAGGAGGCGGGCCTATGACGATCACCTTAAAAAAATGAGGATAGACGTCAACTCTTACTTCCTGCAAAGGAGCCTGAACAACAAAGTTCAGCTCCTGCACAGGAGGCTGGACAGCGACGCCCAACTCCAAAAAAGGAGGATGGACACAGTATAGTTCCCCTCCAACTAACAGGCCCCAGAGAGGCGAAGGAATCTCTGGGTCTAAAGCAAAAGGGAGGAAGGGGGATAAGCTGCAGGCAGGCAGTGCTACGGCAACCGACATCCTTAGCAAACTCCCTCACTCCAAAATAAGCAAAAGCGGCTTAATCAAGTACTTAGGCAGCGACGCTAGTTCTGCTTCCACAAGAGGCCAGGAACACGACGCAACTAAGGAGAAAAGGCCGCGATCTGACACCTCTTCCGAGGTAACGCCCCGGAAGGGGAAAAACCCAAACAGGACCGCAAAGTTCTATCTGGGATAAGCTACAAGGATGCAGCTACGAGCCACCTGAAAGTAGCTATAATAGACAAGGATAACCCTTACGGTAAGATAACTACCGAAAGAGAAATCCTTGTCAGAAAGACATTGATGGGAAAGCTGGACAAAACAATTTTGTCACCACCTTCAGATCTTGGACGCACTCTGGTGAAATCTTCAGAGTAACGTGCGACGATAACCTGACGTTGGAAGGTTATCGTACCAACCTTAAAAACATGAAAAGGAGCAACACTCGCTGTTGTAAGAATGGACGAGCTCCCCAAGCTCACCAAAGCCTCTCTCTAGATCTCAGGGGAAGCGCAAGCTGACCTTGACGAAAAGAAGGTTTTGCTCAGGCGACTTGAGGAGCAAAACCTAAACCTACATGTAGCGAAATGGTGCACCTTCCACCATGAAATAAAAAAAGGTCCCAAAGGCCATCTCTTCGTCTTCGGCATCGAAGACGAAGGCATGGGAACCCTAAAGGCCAAATCAATGAGAATAAGCTATGCATTGACCTCATTGACTATAAGACCAAAAGTTGAAAAAGAAGCTGAAACGGGGCCCAGTGAAGACTCCTTTGCAAAGAACCCTCTTCCTCCTAATTCAAGCTAACAGTGTAGGACGTCGAGCCAGAAAAAATGGCAATCAATGACCTCCAGCATAAAAACTCCGAGGAGCCACAAGAGATCACCCCCTCCCCACTTTCGGAGGAAGGGATGGGCGAATAAAAAAAAACCACCTTGCTGTTCAATTTTTAACGGAAGTCCGGGAAGCAATAAAAGAGGTAACTATTATACAATGTAATTTGCAGCACAAAAGAGTGGCTACGGCAACATTATGCCGCCTTGATGAGCTGCAAGATACAATAGCACTCATCCAGGAACCCTGGATTATAAAAACCAAAATTGTAGGTCCTAAAAATCTAAATGGTTCAATATTTAGCTTTCCCAGCAACCAATAACCTAAGACAGCCATTTACATTCCTAGGAAATACAAAGCCCACTCAATAACGTACCTTTCTACCTCCGATTTAACTGCGGTTAGGATGGAATACGCTATCAAAAGGGAAAAGAAAACGTTAATCCTGGCATCTGCATACCTCCCTTCCGATGGAACTACGCCACCACCCAGCAAAGAAATGGAGGATCTGATTGCATACAGCCTGGAAGAAAAGTTTGAGCTGGTAATAGGTTGCCACTCATCATTTCAGTAAGGATAATAACGCTAGATGTAAGTCACTTTATGATTATATAATTACCAAAAACCTTTGCATTTTAAATAAAGGTACTACACCAACATTCTAAACTGACAAGTGTCTGATAACATTTAGATGTTAAACCACCGCTGGTCAACATTTAAAATAAACTTGATGTTGCCGACCTCCACGTTATCTGGGAACCCTAGGAAGATGGACAGGGCAATCTATGCCTACCTTCTCCAAGAGGCTCTGAGAGAGATGGAGGCCAGAACCCCAAATAATAACAATGCTTTGGAGAAGTACTCAAACACTATCCAAAGCTCCCTGAGGCTGGTCCAACACGATCAGACGAATACCGCATGGTGGTGTCACGAGTTGGATCACCTAAGGAGAATGAAGAATACAATCTATCTGTCTATGATTGGCAAACTGCCAAACACATTGTAGACGATAAAAAAAATTAGATGGGCAATATACAGGTTCTCTCCATTTAAATCGCCAGAAACTAACGGTATCTATCCAGGCCTACTTCAGTGGGGTCTGGAAGAACTCACACCACACCTGGTGGGTATATTTAGATCCTCATTGGCTCTGAGGTATATCCCAAAAAAAAAGAGGTAAAAGTGTTATTTATACCCAAACCTGGAAGGATGGATTACACTGTCCAGAAAACATACTGACCAATTAGTTTGACATCGTTTTTCATGAAGATATTGGAAAGGCTATGCGAAAGGTATATAAGGGATGCGGTGATTACAACAACACCACTACACCCAAACCAACATGCATACACCCCATGCAGATCTACTGATTCAGCCCTAAGCTAATAATTTAGAAAATCAACAAATATTTTTCATGACCCATAAACAAATTTATTGTAAAAGAAGTGGTTAATGTAATGTACTTAACATTTTCAAGTTCAAATTTGGCTTTTAACACCTTATAACCTTACCAAAGGTTATACAAGAGTTAGTTGTCCAGATGTCAACTGTTATACCTCATGTGGAGGTGGGAGTGAGTTTTACTTATCAATTAGCTGGAAAATATTTCTTCTGGGAGCCATTCAGCTATTTGGCCTCTAGACTGACACCATCCTAACCTAAAGGGATAGGAAATAATAGGTCAACCTTTCTCTTGTCTCTGAATTTAATTTTTTAACTTTTTTATTGTGACACTCGTGACATAATAATCTACTAATAAGTTAGGTTAATAATAATCTCTAGGACTTACTAACAATAAATAGTAATATTCAAAATACCCACAAAATCATCAGTAAAATGTTTTAATAATACTGAATAATCCATAAAATATATCAAAAATACACTGAAAATATTTCTACTGGAGGGCGCGAGTAAATTGTTATATTAAAAATAAAACCTATATTTTTTGATCAATAGATTAACAGAAATTTACCCTTAATCATTTAAATAACGGGTGCAACTCTCGAGGACATTAGCAGTGGTACCATAGCAATGTTCAAGGTCAAGCTTATGAATTTAAGCAGTATATCCCATAATAAAATGTATTCAAATCGTAGTAAAGTATTTTAAATAAGTGAAACTAATTTCTGCCCTTACAAACTCAAGAGATCCAACCATAGGGGTAGAATATCTCCTTTAGTTACAATATTATCTAATAAATATCAAAGGTAAAATAAATGATACTGCGGTATTCTTAGCATAAACTTAAACAGTATCAGTTTATATTTTTAAACAGTATGAGCGAGTGGAAAACTATTTTATATATTATTTTGAATTCAACCACCATAACCGGCAAATAAATTACCTTAAATCATGAAAAATAAATTATCAATGTAATACTTGCAATCCTCCAGGTAGTTTGTTGTCCAATATAAACAAAGGAATTTACAAAAGTATGAGAAGTTTTCAGATAGAATCTATCTTTGTAAAAAATAAAAACTAAATACTTTTTTAAATAGATCTGATGTTTTTCAGCAGTAAGTGTATAGAAATTTTTTTTGTTTATGTCTCGAGAATTATGTTTCATTTAATTTATATAACTTAATTTTATATTTACACATTAACGTCGAATAGATGTTTAGATATTCTTAAGAAAGAACCTCTTGATTTTAAAATACTACGAAGGCTTTGATGCTCAATTTTATCTGCTTAAGGTGTTTATTACGCACCCTGTATATATAAAGGGCATATTTTCATGTATATGACCCGAATACTATATAATATAATTTTTCCGTTTATATATTTTTTTATTTATGTAATAAATGTATATGTAAATCTCTCACTTCATCGCAAAACCATCCAACATCCAAATTTATTAAATGTCTCCGGAATTTAAGTACATTACAAAAACAATATGGCGCGTCGAATTTCGATGGGAACTTGTATGTGGTATCCAGTGTATCGTCTGGTATCTCAAGCTTCTCGCATTCCTTGGCCAGGATCAGGAACATTCCTCTAAATTCCGATATCCAGCGCAATCTACCGGTATTATCGACAAAGTTAAGAAGAATTTCAGTGTCTTAGAATTTCGAATGTCACCTCGAATATCTGTAATGCTGGTATTTTCTTTTTTGGTAAGGATGATTGAGCCAATTTGGAGCAATTTGAGATAAAAAATTAATCAATTTTGTATATAGTTTTCTATTTTGTTAAATTATTTAATTTTTGATTACATTTAACTCTTCTGTATTATAAACTTCGATAATATGAAAATATTTTGGAAACAAAAAGGTATGTCATAAATTCTTTTTCAGATAGATTACCAAAAAATAAGTGGATTTGGCTATATTTACCCATATATTATTTTTTTTTTTTTTGTAAAAAGTTTGCTGCCGCGATTTTTTTTTTTTAATTTTTTTCCAGTGCTGTAGATTTGAAGGCCCAATATTCTAAAAAGAAAAGAAATTAAAGCGACCCCTTTTAAAAAAGTTGGGGGTTGGCTACCTTTTAACCCCCCCGTATTTTTTTTGTCATAAAGAAACTTGCTTTATCGATCTTAAAATCAAAAAGAACTATAAATTTTTAAATTGAACTTTCTTTGAGCTAACGAGCTATTTACAATTTTTTAACTACATTTCTAGAGCAATTCGCCCGTCTTGGACTTAACATATCAACAAAACTAAGGGTAGATCAGGAGTTATTGTACAAAAAACGCATATAAAAATCAGTGGTGTGCCTAGGGATGTGCTTGAATGATATTTTTTTAGTAGTATTAAAGTGGTATATTCCGTGGGGGAAAGGGTGGAAATTATTAAATTGTTTATTAGAAATAACAAGCGATAGTAACTTTATTTAACGAACGTCATCCTGAAAAAAATGTCTCCGCTGCTTACGTTTTGCAACTGGTTTCCAAATTTGATGCCAACAAGATGATTATACAACCTATTCGTCAAACTTTGGATGACAATTTTCTTCAAAGCTGGATTGGAAGAATTGGGCATATTGAGTGGCCACCCAGGTCACCTGATTTGAATCCACTGGACTTTTTTCTAAGGGGTTATCTAAACTTTAAGATTTACGCTACCCAGTCCGAATAACTGGATGCTTTGCGAAATGAATGTTGTCAAATTACACCCGACATGTTGCGTAATATACGGGAATGTTTTGAACAAAACTTATTTTACTGCATGGAAGTGAATGGTGGCCATTTTCAGCTTTTAATAAACTAATCACAGAAGTAAGTATTCTTTTTGTTTATTAAGTAGACATTTTTTCCATATCTCTTTCACTGTTTTAGCTGCTATCAATAAAAATTTTGACGCGAAATTTTGGGGTCGAAAAGTATTCGATGAGATATTCAAAATGAGGTATTGCAACACCCCTCACCACTATTCAAAAATAGGGGGTTGTGCTTCCCCCTGTTAGAGGGTTAAAGTTACATGGATAAAAAAACCAAGCAAGTTGTTCCCCTTCGAATCAAAAATCGACGGGTTCGAGTTTTTTTCCCGATTTTCATTTTAAAGCCGGTAAATTGGGGTGTAAAGTTTTCGTTGGCCCACCCTGTATGTGTTATAGATAAAGATAAAATAATCAAGAAGTTAATAAATGCCTCCAAAGAAACAACTTTCAGGATGGTTTTATCAACCCCTGTTGATGTTTAATGTTAAGTTTAATATTTATGCCCAGAAAACTGTGTTTTATTTATAATAATTTTTTTTTCATTACTCCTAGAGCAGGCTAGTTATTCCTTGAAAATTTTATGATGTTTTGTAGAATTATTTTTACTTTTCATAATTAAATAGATTATTATTAGTTGATTTTACAAAAAAAAAAAAAAATGCTAGCACCAAGTACTTATATTTAAAGATTTTTATTATAAAAAGGTGTGTTGTGTTCCAAGGTACCTTACAGCCTTTAAAAAGAGAACAAACATTCATTTTAAGTAGTCGTTCTAAGTAGTTTTTAGAGTTACTTGGAACACAACATATATTTTTAAAAAATTTGGTAATTCTTAAGATTCATAAAATAATAATGCTACTTCTCTAAAAGGTTGGACACTCATACAAACGCACAAATAGTTTAAATCAATATTCATATTTTTGTATGGTGTCCACAGATTTTTATAAAACGTTCCAAGTTACACATTTTTACTTTCCTATCTCTATACAGATATAAGAAAAGTATAGGAATCATGATTTTTTTCGACCTCCAGTTTTCGACGGATTTTTACGTTTTGATTAGATTTTGGACAGAGTCGGAACATTTGGGGGGGTACTTTATTGGTGGTCATTTTTATATTTTATGGAATATATTCGTTATTTACGTTTGGAGAAGAACATTTTTTAAATAAAAGTTACTAACAATATTATTATCTATAATTTTTGTTCTATATAAAATTTCTCTAAAATGGACCGTATTCGAGATATTTGAGAAAATGTGTAAATTTAGAATTTTGAAGAAAACTCAAAAACGGATAAAGGAAAAAACATTAAATTTTAAACATAAGTTTTATTTCGGCCTGAAATAAAACGATTAGATTTTGGAAGAAGGCGGAACATCTGGGGGTACTTTATGGGAGGCCGTTTTTATATATTATGGAATATATCTGTTATTTACGTTTGGAGAAGAAATTGTTTAAAAAAAAAGTTATTTCTAATATTATTTTCTATAATTTTTGTTCTGTGCAAAATTTTTCTAAAATGGACCGTATTCGAGATATTTGAGAAAATGTGTAAATTTAGAATTTTGAAGAAAACTCAAAAACGGATAAAGGAAAAAACATTAAATTTTAAACATAAGTTTTATTTCGGCCTGAAATAAAACGATTAGATTTTGGAAGAAGGCGGAACATCTGGGGGTACTTTATGGGAGGCCGTTTTTATATATTATGGAATATATCTGTTATTTACGTTTGGAGAAGAAATTGTTTAAAAAAAAAGTTATTTCTAATATTATTTTCTATAATTTTTGTTCTGTGCAAAATTTTTCTAAAATGGACCGTATTCGAGATATTTGAGAAAATGTGTAAATTTAGAATTTTGAAGAAAACTCAAAAACGGATAAAGGAAAAAACATTAAATTTTAAACATAAGTTTTATTTCGGCCTGAAATAAAACGATTAGATTTTGGAAGAAGGCGGAACATCTGGGGGTACTTTATGGGAGGCCGTTTTTATATATTATGGAATATATCTGTTATTTACGTTTGGAGAAGAAATTGTTTAAAAAAAAAGTTATTTCTAATATTATTTTCTATAATTTTTGTTCTGTGCAAAATTTTTCTAAAATGGTCCGTATTCGAGAAATTTTACAAAATGTAAAAAAATTAATATTTTTAAGAAAATTGTTGAATTAAAAGTTGTTTGTCATATCGATCTCTATAATTTTTGTTTTTTTTTTTTTCATGATTTCTCTAAACTGGACCATAATGGAAAAATTGGAGGAAAATTATAAAAAAAAATTTCAGATTTTTCGAGTTAGATGTATGTGGAAAATGTATATATCAAGTTAACCTCTAAATATTTACAGAGGTGCTACAATAGGTTGTACAAAATAATCGAAAAAAGCCTATAATAACTAGATAGGAAAGTCATGTGTTGGACACATCAGATGTTTACAGTAAAAATTGCAAATAACTCAAAAAAAAAATTTGTAAAGTACGTACATACCGAAATAAAACTCAATAATACATATTATTCAAAAAAATATATTTGTCCACGACTACTTAATAATAAATCAATATTCTACCTTCTAACTATGGTACCCATATATCACTAGAGTGAATTATAATAATTCATTGTTTTCTAATTTTGGCACATTCCGGTAGGTGACTTAATGTCTAACTAGGTTTTTGAAAATATTTAAAATTCATCTAATAATTTGGATTTTAAATCCTTGCCTTCAATGAAATTCGAAAATTGTTCCGGTATTAACGTAACTATTAATGTAAATAAGTAATGACAAATACCTATTTATTTATGCTGTTTTCTTGTAATTTAATCATTCCTTTGTTAAACAACAACTTTTATTTAATAAAGAAATCATAATGGTCGTGGACAAAGTATAGTATTTCACTCGCAATTTATGGCCATTTTTTACTCGGGTGACTTACGTAAACTTGCGCAAACGTCACCCTGCGTTAATAATGGTTATCATAAATTGCTCGTTTAATAATATACTATTTTAAATAATGATTTTATGTACCCCGTAAATAATAATCTAGGCTCCCACACCTGACATTTTCTGATTTGACAGATATATTACTCCGTGTCGATTGCGATTCTACTATAGTTATTCTGCCCGGATTGCTGTATTTCATCCAAACTGGCTTGTTTTTCTGTTGTACAAATTCACGTAAAAGAATCCGTTCTTCTTTTACGAGTTCATTTCTGTTTTGTTCTTTACCTCGAAAGAACTAATTATCAATGTTAAAATAACAACGAAGCTATTTTTTTTTTTCTGAGATTAAGTAATCTTTTTTATTTTTATTCATGTTATTGTATAACTGTCAAACATGCAAATCTAAAAATGATATCCAAAGATTCTTATTCACCAAACATTTTTGGGTCCTTTTCAATAACTTTTTAATTTGCACTATAAGTGATTTTGAAAATCTTACCTTAAGTTATCAATTTAATATTATCCTTTTTATATTGTTACATGCTTGAAATACTTGGTTGGAGCCTTGGTTATTGAAAATATTCATATACTTTATTTTTCTGTAGAAATGTGTCTATGTATGTCTTATATTTTAAGATTTCCATCACACATACAAGACTACAAAAAAAAAATTAGATAACGTTTAAATTATTATTGTTGTAATGTACCATCATCTTTAAAAAATACATCAACAAAATGTGCTAGTACAATCTAAATAAATGTAGTGAGAAAAAATTTGCAAATTTATTAAAAAAAAAAGATAAAAAAATGGAATTTTTCTTTTTTTTAGTAAAAATATCTAAAGTAGCTTATAGAAATTGTATAAAACAGTTAAATAACTCTAAAATAGTACGTTAAATTGAAGTGCCAATTTCACTAAAATATAAGGTGACGGAAATATGAAAGAGTGACGGAGATACGATAATGTGTCGGAAATATGAAAAGTAAAGAAAAATATGCAAGAAAATACACTAATTTTTAAAAATTTCAACATTAGATTCTGAGGTTTTAGATGATGGCAATATTTTTTCAAAATCTTTTAATATGGCTTTCTTTAAGTTATCTGATTTTAACTTGGATATTGCTTAGTTAGTGATGTCACGTACCTAACTTAATTTTGAAGGTATTCTTGTTCAACATTTTATCTTCTACTTGTTGTTCTAACTAATTTTCAGAGAAACGCATACCGTAGAATTTTCTTCCATATTAAATGAAAGAAAATCTCTTTTACTTTCGATAACTGTTTAAAATTAATTTTGAGCAGATAAACAATAAATATGACAATATCATTTTAATTTTTTGAAATGAAACCGTTTAAATAAATTAATATTTCTGTCCCATTCGTCATATCTCCGTCACGTTTTAATGTAAGCGTGACGGATATCCGACGTGACGGTAATATGATTCACTTAATATAGATCTTCTGAATTCTTGCACTTGCTATATTAAACAATTAGGTTAGAAATGTAAACATTGGCCAGGGTATATTTTAAAGATATTTAAATAAAAGCGCTATTTGCTGTTTTAAAATAAATATCCTATGGGACGGAAATCCGAAGAGAAAAAAATCCTGCCAAAATTTTACCTGTTTTATTGAAGAATTGTACAATAAAATACTACTGCCTTCACAATTACTGCTTGACATGAATGCACTGAGGCCCAGCAACAAAATCAGACTTATTTTATTCGCAGATACCGCCACCTGATGGTCACTTTTTCAGCTTAAAGTTGGTGTGACGGAGATCGGGTACAAGCAGCATGACAACCAATATTTAAGATTTAGTAACATGTATAGTCGATTTTTTGTTGCATTTTATCATTATATTGACAGATAAGATATGGCAGATTATGAAACATAGCGACCAACATTATATATTGCATGTATATTAAATGACAAAGGTACAAACATAGAAAATAACAATCGTGACGCGTGACGGGGGTATGAAATTGCATGTTTGAAAAACAAAAAAGACAAACTATTTGTGAATTTTTGTTTTTGTCATAGTCGGCCAGATACCAAACATTTTGCTAAATATCTTGAGAGATGTAGGTGTAATCGTTAAGATCACCCAAATTAAAAAGTTATTGAGAAGGACCCTTTCATCAATTTATCATGATACGAAAAAAATATTGGTTGATATTGTCATTTAAAGAAATGTGTTATGTATGTTTCCTCCAATCATTAAAATATTAAATGTCCATTAATATTTTTCTAAATATGTAATTTGACATAAATATCATTCCGTGAAATATTATCCATTTATTGTAGTTTATTGATCTGTAACTTGGAGATACGTTTAGAGATAGTTTGTGAATTAAACTGTTGCTGTGCTATTTTAATATAAATTGTTCACATCAACTAAATTTTTCCATTCAAATATAAATCACACCACCCCAGTTCAATCACAATTTAAAACCATTGCAACGAGTTTTCTATTATTTGTTTTTGCGGACATTATTCCGCAGATATTGTGTATAACAAAAAATCAAAACAATTACGCTGCGACCGCATCGAAACGTCAGTCACTAAATTCAATTATATTTTATACAGCTCCTGTTTTCGATCGATTTCGGTGAAAGCTTTTTCCTATTTTTCCAAATCAGTTCAAAACAATTTTCCAGACATGCATTTTTACTTACCCGACTCCAACCGACATGCAACTGACGAGACGAGAAAATTGCATGAAAAACAAGATAGGTGGAACTTTGATTCAACCTAGTACGGAAAACCTTATACCTCATAACACTCATATCACGTCTTTTCCCATCACAAGCCGTATCATGAGCGCACATTGAGAGTATTATGTAGCTCCTCGTTTTAAAAGCCTTCTCACAGAAAATATCAAACTTTCGTAAGGCGTCTATTCAAGATTCTAAGCATAGCTGGCCCGAGAGCGAGATAATTTATAAATCCAGAGTTGAATTTCTATAAGTTCCAATCAAGTGAGTAGTAGGGCTGGAGAAGAAATTATTATACCGAACGCGAAAAGTATACTTCTTCAAGATTTGATGACTTAAAGTTTGATTTTGGGATAACCCTAAAGTTTTGCGAGATAGGAACTATTCGTGTTTTAATGCTTATTAAGAGGAGAAAGGAGATATTATACGAGGTATCCCGGCTTTTAGATTACAAGCACAGCAGCTCCACAACTCCGTGTCGGCGTCTTTGATCTGGCGGTCGAGAACCAAGCAAGACGGAATGGTGCTATCTCTGTTAGATTCGAGGGAAAAGTCGGGCCCGGATTAAACAATTTTTTTATTATTGAAAAAATTGAAAACCTTGGCGTAATAAGGTTGGTTACATGCCATATTAAGTAAGTTTTGGGAAATTAAATTTTTAATTTGTTTTAAATCTGTCAAATATAATTAGAAACATTATTTAAATATAAATATTACGAAAAATAGCACATCTTTCGGATTAGAGGTAAAATAATTTGTATGTGGCTAGTAAAATCCTCGTTAACAAATGTTTTGAGCTAAAACAGTCACTTCACGACAAATTGTGGCTTGGATCCTTTTTACACCAAGGGCTTCAATTGTTAAAGAATTGTGTCACGCTCGTGGATGCAAATCAAGTGGTACCCCGTGTCTCTGGCAAGTGTTACTCTTCACGCAAAGGGTTTATACCTAGATAAACGAATGCTTCGACTGAGGTCTGGGTACTCTATGGTATTTTGGAATTATAAAGAATTTGTGCTTTTATTTTAACAATATTGGTTATATTTAGATGTATTCTTATTAATTGAAATACAGATGTGTAGAAGTAATACTTTGACAGTTTTTATTAATATAATATATTCAATTTTTATCTGACCATACCGAAGTAGGGAATTTTGAAACTTTATAGTAATGTGAAATTTGAATTACAATATTACACGATATTACATAATTAGTACTTATTTTAGGTAGGTACTAAATTTGTACTTGGAGAAAGTAATATCGATTTTTACAAGAAAACTTGAAAAGTATATTAATTTAGTTCTTATTTCTGATGTAAAACTTAAGTTTTGGTTTAAACCAAGAAAACAAATAAATTATAGTTTGTTCAACAAGGGTGGATATGATAGCAATATCACACAAAGACGAAGTTTGAGCACGACGTCGTATGCGGAGCACTCAATCGTCTGATTGTGATATGAACAATCCACTCGATATGGTCAGTATATTTTTTTTACGACCCACTAACGAAAATCTACAAATTTAAAAAATTATTTTAGGTTATTTAGACAAAATAACTAATTTTAAAATAATTTACGAAGTTGACTAATTTATAAAATAAAATTAACATGAAAAATTAATTAGTCCTCGGCCTAGATTCGATCCCGGGCTTTTCGCGTGGAAGGCAGATGCTCTGTCCTCATCTTCACCGAAACTTTCAGGACTTTAGTTTTAATACTCGTAATTAAATTAGTATCATGTAGTTTGATTAAAATTTATTTTTTTTTAAATGTGGACACAATAAAAACAAAAATGCTATTATTTATCGAGTCTACACAAACATTTTAATGTATATTTAATATCAATAACTAAAATATATATTGACAATTAGTTTAACAGAATTGTCACTTATTTAAAAAAATTTTAATAATAGGAGTTGGGAGACCAAAATATGAACTGTGATTTGTAGATTTAATTTTGTTAAAGTGTTCTCACTACCTAAAATGGATATGAAATATATTCGTAGTTGAACGCAATAACATACTTTCTCGTTTTGTAGTATGTGCATAGATTGGCTAATATCCATGCACAGATTACAAAACGAAAAAGTATGCTATTGCCTTCAATTGAACGAATATATTTCATATCCATTCTAGGTAGTGAGAACACTGCAAAAAAAAATAAATTCGCCAATCACCGTTCATATTTTGATCAACCGACTGCTATTATTTTTAAAATTTTAAATAAATGACAATTCTGTCAAACTAATTGTCAGTATATTTTTTAGTTATTGAGATTAAACATACAATAAAATAAGTTATTCTTTTGGAAAACGTTAGCATGGATGACTAAAGGGTATTGGGTTAATTAATTCTAAAAGTGTGGTACAAATGTTATTTTTTGTAGCCAATTCTTCAAAATTATTTTGAAATATCTTTTCAATATTGAATATTAGTTTTACAAATTCATCATTTGACAGTTGCAGATTTCCAAATGTATCTGGATTGGCGTTATCATATGCCTTTAAAAAGCAATAAAAAGAAAAATCATCTAATTCAACGTGATCTTTGTTATATTTAAGACAGGTATCGCAGAGGAGTGGATCCGCAAGGCTTTTATTAAAAGGTAACCACACACATACCTGATAAAATTTTTCTGTATCAATTCGTCTTTACAATAATTTAGGGAGTTAATAATTTTATCATAAAATAAAATACAAGGTGTTCCATTTAAAAAACATACATTTTAATTTGCCAGGCAAAAACGTGACACCCTGTATATCCAAAGATATTTTTAAAATATGTAGGTATTTTTCAAATCCATATAACTTTTATTTAAAACTTTCTTGCGTGTCTACAACAAAATAATGAACAATAACGCACTAATGGGATACCCTGTATAAATTATATTTTTAACAATGAAAATTTCTTATAATGTGGTACTTATCGGTTTGGGTCCTTGGGAAAACTAAAGAATGTTTTCTTGCAGGTATAACCCTTATTAAAACAGCTTTTGACTGCCCAAACAGAATGATGTCTTTTTTTTTTCACTCATTCTACTCATAGCTAAAGAGTCACCAAAATAATAACAGTACCTTTAACTCAAACAAAATCAACGAAATTATAGGCTCCACGAAATTATACAATCAACGAAATTATACGCACGACTCAACACCTTACCTAAATACGCTTCTGAACACCAAAACCGTCTTTTCCCTTCGAAGGCGGAGCTTAAGCGATGCGCGACGAAATCGACGCAAACCGTTGCCGCCAAGAGAGTGTTTTAGCTGTATTGTTAAGCTGTGTTACAAGCTTTGACCATTCATTCTACGTATTTTTAGCAGAAAAAGTACCAAATAAAAGGTAAATTTATTAATTCTACAAAATAATGTAATAATTATTGTAATAAAGTTAGACTTATCAAATATTTTTATAATTTTTTTCGGGAGTATCTTTTCTCTTTATTAGTCCCTCAATACCCTTCTGTGCTCAAATTTATTCGGACAATCTTGTACGAGGTTTTAAATATGACTCTTAAGTAATTACTACTACATATTTTGGTTTGTGTGTGATTTTTTGGGTATATAAGGTGGACCGGATTTAATTTGCGTATACAGAGATCTCGTAAACCGTAAGATATATATTGTCGGTTAAATGGGGAAAAAGTTTCGTATTTTGACGGGAAATACAATGGTCCATAGTAATTCCAGATTTTCTGACTGGTTCCGGAGATATTCGATAAAATCCGAAAAACCTCATTTTCTTTTTTTAAGTCGTGCGTTATTGTTATTATAAAAGATACAAAAAGAAATAATACGAAGTTTTTGTTATAAATCAAGTTCCCTATAATCTGCTAAGTCAAAATTTTTATCACGACGTTTCGTATTTCCAGGGCTACCTTCAACTTATTTTTTTAAATACGGACCTGTATTTTTAACTGTTATTTTTTATAGCTTTTGTATAGCTAAATACAACGATATGTTACACTTTACCATTTTACTACGTTTCGTCTATAAAAATATCATCAGCTAAGTAGCTTCTGATGATACCGTTTCTTACTTAAATAAAACAAGATAGCTAATTAAATAATAATTAAAAAACAAAAAATGCTTAAAATGTGAAATTTTAAATATTATTTAAAACATAATACATGAATTATTTATTTACAAAATGGGTTACAATTTTTTATCAAACATGATTAAGTACAACCAGCAAACAAGACTAATGAAGAACGAATTATGGTTGTACACATGCTACAAATAATAAAGCTAATAATAAAAACAAAATTCAAAAACAAAAACAGTCACAATAGTTGCTCAAAATGTAGTCCATTCTGTTGGATACAGAATGCAATTCTCCTAGACATTTCCGATGTAGTTTTATCAACCATTTCTGGTGTAATTTTTTCAAATGCATCTACTACTCGTTGACGAAGTTCCTGTAGATTATTTGGCATATTTTTGTCGTAAATTTGGTTCTTTACGAAGCCCCATACAAAATAATCTTGGGGTTAAGACACGGAGATCGAGGAGGCCATCTTATTGGTTCATTGGTACCAATCCAATTACCTCTAAAATATTGATCGAGATACTCTGCAACCCTCCTAGCATTGTGTGCACCACAACCGTCTTGCATAAAGTATTGAAGATTTTGTCTTGTTTGTAAGGGCATCTCATCGAGTACTTCCTCCAATAAATGTAATGTGAAAGGCTTCTGGTTCACCTACAGTGAATCAGCGCATCTGTGTGGCGCTATGATGGTAATTCCCGGATAGGGGTTGCTCAGGCGCCATTTTAGTATCGCAGTTTGCTCTGCGACCCTGCAGTACAACAGAGTGTAAACTCAGTGGAGGTAAAAATAATTCCAGGCGGTCACTGCTAGGTAGCCACTATACTTGAATAATTAAAAATAAAACACTTATCTCCTTTACACCTCGTACCCTACAGTACCCTGAAAGAGAACGGTTAAGAACCAGCAATGAGAGAAACACAGGAATAGGTAATAAAATATATATATTTACAAAAAAATACAGCAGTTCTGGCACGGCTGTAAACGGAAAATTATATAAAATGAATAATAACAATTGAATGAGCTTAAAGATAAATAATTAAAATTAAAGTATTACAATTGAAAAACTAGTCAAATATTAACGGCTCCCTGTATTCGGAAAATTTATTAAAAATAATTTATTATAATTAAAAATTAATTAAATATTAACGGCTCCCTGTATTCAGAAAATTTATTAAAAATAAATAACTACAATTGAAAAATAATTAAATATTAATGGCTCCCTGTATTCGGAAAATGTATTAAAAATAAATTATTACAATTGAAAACTAATTAAACATTGGGAAATATGTACGGTTCGCTAGCACATGAGGCTATGCGGTCCGGGAATTATAAAACTCCCTGTATACCGAAAATTTATTAAAAATAAATTATTACAATTGAAAACTAATTAAATATTGGGAAATATTTACGGTTCGCTAGAACAGGAGGCTAAGCGGTCCGGGAATTATGAAACTAATTAAATTAATTAAATATGACGGTAATCAAATGTAAGAAAATAAATAAAATCAAAGTTTTCGGAATGCCCCTGTATCTTAGTTCGGACCGATCGACGCTCTGGCAATTTTCGTCGAGTGAGAATGATATGAAATTACGCGGTGTTTGGAAAAGGCGACGGTGATAGAAAAGATTATTTTTAGATTTGCCCAAAGTCGATCAAGACGGTGTGTGAATTAATTTTACAGAAAACGTCGGGCTTCGTTCAATAATTAGTTGTGGACGGGGAACGGAATGATTCAAATACAACAGAATGAATAAATAAATGAAAAGAAACTTACATGAAGTGAGGCGCGAAAATTAATTTAGACATCTTTTTGGGAAATAAGATAACGCCGTCAGGATAGAGATCACTCTTAACTCGGGGACGGATCGAATCTCCGAAAAAGAAAATAACGGTCCGGTTTTTCCCCAAAAGTAATATAATAAAAAATTGAAAACGGGTTGAAACTCTCACTTCAATGTTAACTGGGCGCTTCCAGCCTCAACTAAAAAAATTGTCAACATTTTCCCACTGAGGGATGAAATGAATAATCATAAATATGAATCAAAAAATTTTCACTTGTCGCACGGGTGTCCCAACTAATTATAAAAAAATAATATAAGACCGGTAAGCCCGAGTGGGGGATACCAACACTACAGCCGACTGTTTACAATTTAAAAATAAAAAAAAATGTCCTTCTAGTACCTTGACAAATAAAAGTAGACAATTGGTACGAAATTGATCTACAAAATGCTCTTTCGGATTTCGGCAAATATAGTAATATTTTTACCTACGAGGATACTCGCAATTATTGAAAAACGGTTATTCCTAGGAAACAGAAATACGGGGGATCTTCTACATGTCCTCAGGTGGGAATTAATTGAAATATACATTTTGAAAATTAATTAAAATTAAAATTTAGTTACTTCGTCACAGTACGTATCGGAACTGATTTAAATTACCATCCAAAAAAATCGGCCCAATAATCTGATTATTGATTAGTCCACACCACACATTTTGGGTAAAACGGAACTGTGGTATAACTTCTCTGATTAAATGGGGATTAGAAGTAGCATACAAATGCTTGTTCCTGGGATTAAATATCCACTATTAGTAAAGGAGCATTCATCCGTCCATAATATCTTTTTGTTGAAAAAACGGTCATTGCGCAGTTTTCTACTATACCAACGACAAAACATCAGTCTTTTATCAGAGTCTCCAGCGTGCAATTTCTGGACATTTTGAAATGTATACCCGTGGTATTTATGTTTCATTTAACCGTGGAGGTTCCTACTACTTTTATTATATTTCTAAGTTTTTAAATCATGTTCATTTCTATTCATTTCCCTGTTGATGGTACATTCTCCCTGAGTTTTCTCCTTGAAAATCCCCTAAAAATATTTTTGTTTGTAGTAATGCATTTTAATTAAAGATATTTTTATCTTTGTACCATTAGGTTTTAAGAGTTTCAATATTTATTTTATTGTTTTAAATTATATATGTATGATTTTATTGTTGTTTGTAATTTTTAATCTTATGATTGTTTATTCTGTTTTTTTTTGACCTACTATAAATTTATGTAACACTAAATAACATAGTTAAATAAAAGTTATCTATTCTATTCTATATTCTAAAAATTCAAAGTTTGGTAGGAATTTGATATTTTTAGTTGTATTGAACTGTATATAGTGTATATATAACTATTCAGGGCGAAAATTTAAAATTAGGCTTGGAATATTATATATACCATCAAATTTAATAGAATGCAGATATAATAGCGACATAATAACATAATAATAAGTAATATTTTTTTATTAGGATAACAGTAAAATAGTGTCAATATTGTATGTAAATTTATAATAAATGTAATAACACACTGGTAATAAATGGATTTAAGAGGGGGAAATATAGTTGGGTAGCTGGGAGAATATGAGGAGATGATGGGAAAAAGAAATGGGGATATACAGGATAAGAAAAATTAGAAGTAAAAGTTATAGAGCAAAACCATCAGAAAGAAGAAATAAACATTGAGGTCTACACTTAATGTAAATGCTAACCAAATTTGATGAAAATGGGAAAGAAGAAAAGGAATAATGAATGAAGAAATTAGATAAAAATGGGAGAAAAGACGAGGAAGAATTAATGAAGAGTTGGACAAATATAGAAGAGATGATAAAAATAAATGGACTGGAAAGGAAAATAGGGAAACTTATTAAACAGAATGAAGAAGCAATGGGTGATAAGATAGACAACATAAAGAAAAAAGTTCAACAATTTAGATAGGATAGGATTTAATTAGAAAAATAAAACAAGTTATGAATAATAACATTCAATAAGTTACGTAACCAGGTATGTTTCGGTAACTACTAATTTAAAGAATAATGCGTAAATGTTAGCCAATTGAAGATTGCTTAGTAGAAAAAAAAATACTTACACATACTTAAAGAAAACTGTAATAATGTATCTTGATAATATTATTTTAGAAACATGGGCCACATCAAACCAAAAACCTAGTCAGTCAGATACGAGTATGATTTATTAAATAAGCTAACAAAATTCAAATTATTCGTTACAATCAACACCCCGTTCTATAATTAATAGCTTCATGGTAGATTTACTCGAAGCAACACAAAAATCTGTTTTTAATTTCGTGATCGAATCTTTTCGTTCGCTATTTTTTATTTTTTTCAAGCGATTACGATTCCGTCTCAATCTCGTAAATTATCCCGACTGGACTTCTGGACCATTGAAATCGCAATCAATTCAACAGCACACACATTTAATTTTCTGCAATAAATTCTCTAAACTTACAAAAAATAAAAGAATAACGATGCAATGTAACTGCTGCTGCATTTTCTCTGAGGAATAGCACAGTCTCATTGCAAAATAAAACGTTTTAAACGTACAGGGGTTTTTGATGTTTGCGTTTGGTAAATTTGCTTTATCTGTGAACATATTAGCGTTTGATCTGGCTTCCAAATATTAAGAGGGTTTAGAAAAAATACAAAATTGTCAAGTCTCCTTTAATGCCGCGTAATTTAAACATATGTAGGTACATTGTCTGTTATTATGACGTCGAAATATTTTTATCCTAACTGTAGATACCATATAGCCCTTAGAAGGTCTAGATACCATATCGTGAAAAAATTTTGACCTCCAATATGACAAGACAGAATCGGCGCGAGTTTAGTACTAACCTTAAGATCAGCGTTCGACGTTTATAATCGATTTTATTATCTGCTGTGTTGTTTATTTTGTTCTTCTAGTAAATGTTTTATTTAAAACTTAAAACATTTGTAGTTTGGTGTTAAATTTATAAAGGATTTCCAAAATGTCTTGATGTTTTGTACCTAGATGTAACAATGCATCTTACGGTAGAAAATACAAAGAAGGAATAACATATCATGTGTAAGTTTTCACAAATATTTGTGTATTTACAAAATCAAATAATTTGTATGTTTTGTTGTAGCATACCAAAAAATTTTAGGAAAGAATGGCTGTTAGCCATAGGGAGACCATCGGGTCATTTTGTGACATTAGTATAAGCTCAGAAACTTTGGGGATACTAACTGAAATCGCAAATATGTTAGTGCCTCCTTGTTGTGACCTCTGCTATTGTACAATTTTTCCAACACAAGTTCCATGATCCTTTGAACTTGGGTGCACCGTACTGATGAAGACCAATAGTCAGAAACACGTGTCGACTCTTATCTCTGTTTTACTTTTTTTTTATTCGAAAAATGCCCACTATTACTACCTTGACAGAATTTTCTTTTGTTGATTAATTTATGTCATTGTAATTTAATTATAACCAAGTAATTTTACAACAGCACTTTTCTGATATATCGCATCTTTATGGTCCATTATTCATTGTAATAAACTCATTAGATTTATATAGCCTATAAAAGTTGAGCAACGTGTATTGTATCCCTCACTAGTAATATTACAAGTTCATTGTTACTTCAGCCATGGTGAAATATTTGCTGAAGAAAGATAATTACCAACAAACTTTTTCTATGTAACACACTGGTAACATTAATTTAAGACTTTGAATGTATATTGTTAAACCAGAACTTATTCGGTGAAATAACTTATGGAACAAATCTTTCTTTTTGCATTAACAAAAAACTTGAAAATATAGTGAATTGTGTAAAGAAACAATAATATGTACAATATAAAATTTAAAAGTATGTCGAAATCAAACGGTAATTTATAGACCAATATCATTATTGTGTACTTTTAATTATTTCTCTTTGCAATTGCATTTATTTACTATTTCCTGGATAATATTTCACAAGATCATCAAAGTTTTATTAATAATCATTGAATGGTTATTAACTTATGCTTAATTGAATATGTTTCTGATCATGTTTTAGATAACCAAGAGCAAGTGGATGCTATATCTATTTATAAAGAGTTCTAAGGCTTTGGATAAAGTTGATCATAGGAACATGGTTTCTCTAGTGGGGTTATTATTTTATATTACGTTTACTTATTTAGGTACCTGACGCATAATGTAATTTGTAAATTGCTATGTAGAAAGAAAATTGTTGGCAATAAAATTATTAATATTATCATCCCATCATCTAATGTTATTAAACAAAATGGGTCTTTTATCTCTCTAGTTAATGAATATTAGTTATGAATGTCACATATTACCTAAATATTTTAATTTATGAAAGGAAAATTGTTGGCAACAAAATGATTATTAATATTACCACCCCATTTATTAATTGTTATTAAACAACATGAATGTAAACACAATAAAATTACTTGAATTTTTTAACCTTTCTTGGTGAACTTTTATTTATTCATTTAGAGAAATATTTGAATGCATTAGTTTAGAAATTTGGTACACTTTTGGACATATTTATACTGCCAAAGAAATGATATAAAAATCGTAATTTTTAAAAACCGTTGCGACAATTTATTCTACATCTTTTGGTCAGGTTTTTCTATTAAATATTATTTCCGTTTTTAGTAGATACCTATTATAGTTTGTATGTTTTATGCTTTATTTTATTACATGTAATAACTAATAGAAAATATACTTTTATAGTAAATAAATTGATTAAGGCAATATGTAAGAATAAGTTTCTCTAAGGATTAAATTGTTAAAACAATTTTTCATATTTATTGTTTATAAATTTATTTCATTTAATTCTTTCTATAAGTTATTTCATATAAATATGCGATACTTGTAAAATGTAATAGTCTCTTTTAAATAGGTATAAATTACCTATGTTCAGTTAATAAAAACAGAAATATTTTGTCTTTTATTCAAAAGAAGTTGCAAATTTTTCAAAATATATTTAACTACCCCAAAAAATAATTAATAAAACCAGTTAGTCATTTTTTATATATTTATAGAGGTACTTTTTAAATAACTTTCAATACTTTCGAAATCTGTGGTTTTATTAAACTCAATGTAACAAATAAAATAATAGGTATTCTCAAAAATATTTAAAAATAAAATCGAGATGGGACTATTGTATAATTCAGTGACTATTCGCTTATGGTTGGTGCACTGCTGGGGTGCGTTCAGAAATGTAGGGTTAATGCGTCCGGACGTTGTCTAAATTCAAAAAAGCGTTCCTAAATATGGAACGTTTTATCTGGACGAATTACCCCAGCCGTTCCTATTTAAAAGAAAAACGCGTCGGGATGAAAAAATTTTACCCACCGTGTTAAGTTGGGTAATTTTTACTCGACTTGCGCAGTATGTCATAACCACAATTAACCTAAGAGAACCACCTAATATTTAATTTCCTATTTTTACTTTCTTTTTGAGTAAAAAATATTTAAATATGAGTATGAGTGAGATAATTAATTCCATCAATTATCGTCTAGTTGTCGTAAACGATGATAATTTCATTATAGAAAATGATAAAATTTTATGACACAGGATAAAAGGTATTGAATTGAATTTTTACATAAAAAAATCTATGTGGACGCCAATGATGTTACCTATTTACTAATTTTTGATAATTCCTACAATCTCAGATAACAGAAAATACATAACCAAAAACTTAATTTGACAATACTTTGCACTTACCGTTCGTATTTATCGGGCAAAAATAAACGTTCCGACAAATTTTGTCCAGACGATTGAAAATTTGACGCTCTCCATTTCTGAACGCACCCCTGTATATACCTGGGTTTTCTTCATTGGAACAATACTGCTTATCCACTCTAGCAGTATTTTTTGCATCTCACAAGATTATATTTATTAAACAAAACAAGGAATTGTTTCGGGTCTATTGCTGTGCTCTTTTCCAACATTGTCCAAGTTCTTTTTTTACTTTCTGCTGATCGGATCTCCCATAGCAACAACTCCATTTGTTGTTCCACTAGTTTTTTATCAAATTTTTAAAATAACTTCTATATGTTTATCTTTTGTAACAACTTTGCCTACCTGCTTCATAATCTCTTCCCTATGTCCCAATTTCTCTAACAGGTGTGATCTTATACTCGCTCTATTAAATCAAATTATCACTATATTTTATTTGAAAATGTATAGTAGCATAGTTTTTATGGCAAAGGTCTATATTTTTATATAATTTTGCTATCATTCATTTTCAAATAATTTATAGGAATAGTAATAGTAATCTATCATTTTTTCTAAAAATATCTTGTTATCGATGTAAGTATATCCTTTCCTAGTTATAAAGTTTGAGTTTTTATATGGATGACTGGTTAACAATCAGATCCTTTTACATAGTACATTTGACATTGAATATGTATTTTATCCATATTGCTAAACAGGAACAGATGGTTTACTTCTAATTTGAATTATATTACATAAATCTCATTGAATTTCTCTATAATTCTCATAGCAATATGTTCACAAGACACTTATCCAATAATATACAGTATGGTTCAAATGAAAGGAATAAATTCATTATAATGGAAGTAGCTGGTTTTTCGAAAAAATGCTCGGACAGGTCAATTTTGTTTACTTAAAGCGCAATTTTTTAAATAAAATTCAATTTTCCCCCACTTCCCATTTTTGGGCAGTGACGTCATTGACAATTTTTTTAAATAGCAACCCCAATTTTTTTTTCTTGATTTTGATAGATCTTGCAATTTCCTACTCGGAAACATAATATTTGAAATATCTGACATAACAATTTTTTTTGAAAAAAAGTCATTTCAAGATCAGATACATAAATTTTATGTTATTTTGAGAAACAATAAATTAATAACAGATAATTATTTGTAATTAAATGCTTAATCTAACAAAATAATAATAAAAAAAATAATAATAAAAAGAATTTGTGAAATTGTCATTAAATTCGTTTTATTATTATTATTATTATTTTTTTAAATTAAGCACTTAATTACAAATAATTATCTTTTATTAATTTATTGTGTTTCAAAATAACATAAAATTTATGTATCTGATCTTGAAATGACTTTTTTTCAAAAAAAAATTGTTATGTCAGATATTTCAAATATTACGTTTCCAAGTAGGAAATTGCAAGATCTATCAAAATCAAGAAAAAAAAATTGGGGTTGCTATTTAAAAAAATTGTCAATGACGTCACTGCCCAAAAATGGGAAGTGGGGGAAAATTGAATTTTACTTAAAAAATTGCGCTTTAAGTAAAAAAAATTGACCTGTTCGAGCATTTTTTCGAAAAACCAACTACTTCCATTATAATGAATTTATTCCTTTCATTTGAACCGTACTGTATATATAATATAACCATGTGAAAATAACATTTCAAGAACGAGAAAATGTATAAAACCGGTCCTGTCTGAACAGATCTACGAAAATCAAATAGGTTTGCCAAAGTTTTGTTCCTAATTTGAAATTGGAAATTGTGCGTCTCACTCACTTATAACTAATAACAAAGTGCAAATTATCGGTGTTTACGTATTACAGAACACACAAACCAAAAATCAGTATAGCCAAAACACAAATTTACCCTTCATGGCGACAAGCTTGAACAGGGGTCATTTTTTGTATTGACAGCATACGCCAAGCGGTATCTAGACTTTCTGAGGGCTATGGTAGATACTAACAATTTATCCAAAAAATTTACGATTCGTAATACCTAATTACCAAGTCACTCCTTTTAAGTGAAGCCTTCATAAAATACTCGGAGTAGAGCACAATTTAATTACAAAAAGGCGCACAAAGTCTCTAACGGTTGCACACCTCAACATAAAACGGAATGTGCAATATCTAGTGTGACAATTCAATTACCGTCGACCTTCTTTTGTGTCTCCCCGCGGTGATGTCACTAATAGCTGATGCGTCACCGCCATGCAATTCCGAACAACTTCTAACATAATTCAGAATTCTCGTGGGACAGCTCCACACTCTTGTCCGACTACAACATTGGCGACGAGGATATGGCCGGAGATATGAAATTCACATTAACACACGTGACTAGGGAAGACAGCTATGTGGCCAATGTCGGTCCGAGGCTCGAGGAAAGCTGATTAAGAATTAATCGCGTAAGTTATATGAGAGAATATAGTACAAAATCGATGACCTGGAAATAATATTTGATGTCATCTACTCATCTAAAAGTCAGATCAAATGTGTGTTATAGATATGAAGAACCACGAATGTGTGTGAAATATTTTTATGTATATTTATCAACAAATGTAATAACTTATATGTATTTATTTTAATTTATAACTATTCAAACAAAAATCCTACAAATGATAAAATTATTTAGACACACTCTTATTCTAAAATCAATATCGTTTTCATTTAGGTTAAAGAGTTAATTTTATTTTATTTCATTTCATTTTTAAGCTATATTTCATATACGTTGGGGTAATGCTACCAATGTACAGGATGTTTAACAATATCCGAATCTGTTAAAATTACAATAAGCCTAGAGCTTTAGTACAAGTGGGCTTAGAACCATGCCCTAATTCAGATGATGATGATGAATACCACTGGCGTTCTTTTAGGAATTGACGATATTTACTCGTATATATTTGTTTATATTTTATCAACACTTTTATTTAATTTTTATTTCTATATTATTAAATCAGTCAGTTATTTATAGAGATTATTGAAAGCTTTATTTCATTCTTCTATTTAAAAGCCATATTTTCGAAGTGGAAGTCAATATGGTTATAGAACTGGGTCACATTTAAAATGTCGTTGTATTAGATAGTTTGAAAAATGTTTTCCAGGTGAATACAAATACTTGTTTAACATTTTTAAAAGAAAAGACTTTGGAACGTCCACTGTAATAACAAAAGCTGTTGAAGATGAGCAAATTCACATGTTGTTAAATCCCAATAAATTAGTAAAAAGAAAAAAGCACCTCCAAGAGGTATAAACAGTGTTTCGGAGACTAAATCTGTCCAGTAAAAATATAAAAATCATTGTTTTAGTTGTGACTCTACAAACTAATCATAAAGTATTGAAAAAATATCTGGCAATGCATCCCCTATAACATTTCGTTACAGCAACAATTGCTTTGCTCTGGCAGTTCGTTAGAGCCCCTTGTCCTACCAAATAATGGAGCCATACGTAACCATAGGTTTTACTACGGTTTCGTAAATACAATACACTAGTAAAGAACTGATCTCCAATGCTTTACCGCATATCCTTCTAAAGGTCCAGATGGATAATCTGGCTTTTGTAACGTTTACATTTGACCTTTGGGCATTTATTTATTAAAATAAAGGTGAACTTACTGTGTCCGTCTGTTTCAGTACTCAGTACTTCTTTATAGATCCTCGTATATATATTTAAATTATCTTTCTGTTTTTGAGACGTCGAATGTTCACTATCTTTCATTCACTTGGGTTTAAACAGTTAATCTTCTTTGCTCTTTATTACCACCGCCAAAAATTGTCGAGGCCGATTTTCGCGAGCCCATTTTCATAGTGTTAAATGTGCTTGGAACACTTTTGTGTCAGTAGTGGTTGCCTACACCCATCCTGTAGTCAAGATGTCTGCCTTGCGTTTCCGCCACGATAGTATATATTCAATTTGGGATAGATAGGACATTTATTTGGGATTAGCTAGGAGATGTATTTCATTTTAAAAGTTTACTTGTTTATTTTAACCCTCTTTGTCAAGAATTTACTTTATAATAGAGGGTGCTGTTTTGGTGTTGACACTACTGGGATATAATTAGTTAGTTTTGTTTTATAAACGTTTTCCGATTTCCTCTGGGGGCCATTTTGGTGACACGAGACTGAACCGTTGGTGGTTATTGGAAGAGCCATTTTTTTGGAAGAAATTCCGAGCTGTTCATGAGATATTTGGTGGTTGTTTCTCGTAGGGGTTAACTTTGGGTATGGTGTTTAACCCCGTTTTAGGAATTCTCTCGTGAGGATATAGCCAACTACGTTTTAGATCTCATATTGGTTAGTTTTGCGCAATATATATATATGAGAGGTTATAGCGGCTCTATAAAGCCCACGAGACTAAAAATATAATTTCAAACCCTTCAATTATCGTGAAATTTCAGATTTAATCGATGTTACTGAATCTCTTTACGCAACCACAATTTTGGGCCCGTTTGTTTATAAATTACATTTCTAACGCATATTACTAGACGTGCGACGTTGTCGGACTTATCAACAGGCTCGTGTTTGTTAAAACACTACGACATATTATACACATATACAAGGTGTTTTATCAGTGCATAATTGATTGAAAGCTATTTTATTATAGGAGATACATTTTAATACCAGTATATTTTACAATTATTCTTAAATATACAGTGTAAATGGGGAGCGAATCAAACTTACACTAATTTAAACTAAACAACCTGTAAGTAGTTACACATAATAGATTTGGTTGTTTTTACTTTGTTAAAAGTTTAATAGACTAAAAATACTTTGCATTTTCTTTCATTTGTTATGATTTATTCAGGGTGTTTGACAAAATACTTTCGATAAGAGGTGCGTCCAAGCTATACAACATCCCTTACGGAACTTTACAAGATCGATTAAATGGTCGTTTCGAGGCCAAAAAATTACACTAGGAAGAAAAGCTGTCTTTAGCGAGGAAGAAGAATCCTAATTTGCATCAAAAATTTTAGAAATGTCGAAGGCGTTTTATAGTTTATATGTCAAATGGTTTTTGAATATGCGAAGCAAAACTAAATTCAGCATCCATTTAAAATGGGCACCAAAATGTTTGGAAAGGACTGGTTTTACTCGTTTATGCAGCGTCATCTGGAGCTCAGTTTGCTTAAACCTGAGCCAACAAGTTTGAGTAGAGTTACAGGTTTCAATCGTGAGGAACTGAAGATATTTTACTTGACAAACCTCTGTGACCGTTTCAAATTTGAATCGCATCAAGTTTTCAATGTTGATAAGACGGGCATTAGTACTATCCATGTTTCCTGTAAAATTATAGCTGCAAAAGACGAAAAACAAGTTGGCGTACTTACCACCGGCAAACGAGGGCAAACAACGACAATGGTTGCGCTTTTAGTGCCTCAGGTCAATATATACCGCCTATGGTTATTTTCAGAAGAAATCGGATGAAAGCTTGGACGAAAAAGGCTTCTAAAGATCATCCAGTTCTTTTAGTGCTGGATAACCACTTACTCAAGACTGGCTTCCTAAAATGTTTGTCGCGAAATAGGAATACACCTGCTTTTGCTGCCACTTCACACTTCCCACCGTCTCCAGCCCCTCGATGTCACGTTTTTTGCTCCATTCAAGTCGGCTTACTACCAGGAATGTAACAAATATATAAAACATAAAAAATATGAGAAAATCAATATAACAGATATTGCCGAACTTGTCAAAACTGCATTAAACCGTGCTGCATACATTAAGAAAGCTGTAAATGGTTTTCGAACCACAGGAATCTTTTCATTTAATCCCGATGTTTTTTGCGAAGAAGAGTTAATGTCTGTACCAGTAGCCGACGAATGTCAAGATGATACTCCTTCTCTGTCCGATAGACATTGGACACCATCACCAACACCGGTTTTCCCAGATGAACTAACAAGACCAGGGCCTAGTGGAATTCAAAATAAAAAACGTAAACTGAAATCACCGTCAACGTCAGAAGATTCTTCATCTGAATCAGAGTTAGAGGAAGTCTCAGACACTGATTTGAGCGACGATAGGGATAAATCATTGAATCTAAAAGATAAGAATGTGTCCAGTATATCTTTTGGTAAATTATGCCCTTTACCGGGACTACCAGTCAGTGGTTACACAAAAACTAGAAGCAGGAGATCTTAGCACTCGACCATATTAACCTTTAAAAGAAGAATTGGAAAACAAGGAAAGAAAAAAACAAAAAAAGAATGGTGTTGAGAAGGTGAAACGAGTAATTTGAGGTAGCCAAAAAAAATCTGGAAAAGTTGTCAAGAAGAAGGCTGATCATGTGCAGTATGTTTGGAGTTTGGATTGAATGAATTATGTTGGAGATGTCGTCTATGTGGACTATGGGCTCATGCAGACTGCACTGAAGCAGATAATGCTGCTACATACATTTGCTTAAATTGTAAACCCAACTAATTTCTCTTTTTGACTTAACTATAAGACATCTCTTACCTAAATAAATATTTGCTATGTAGTTTAACTTTAGTGCATTTGATGATCGAAATTACCCATCCCTGATAGATATTACCCAACTAAATTGTCGATATTACCCGACTAATAGATATTACTCGAAAGTATATCAAAAATAATTTTTACATAATTATTTTAAAAAAGTTCAAAAATGTTTAAACAGTTATTGTTTTGCTGAACAAGCGAAGTGTCCGAACTCTAAATTTCAAATTTGTAAAAGTGATATCAAAAATTATATAACCGTTTATTCTTAAGTAGTTGATATTCCCCCACCTTATCCTACCTAATTTTATCTGAATTTATTCAGTTTTTATTTTATTAAAACTTTAAATGTAAAATACGCAACTGTTCAATAACGAATATTTCAGAAAGTTTTATATTGTACCGTTGCAATAAGAACGAAAATAAAGCCTCTATTTAAGTATTTTCCAATATTGAAAATACCGTAAATACAAGAAATCTCCTATACAGCATACATCTCCACTTAAGGCCTTTGTAGTATCTTCTACTTCTCATGTTTTTATTCAACTTCAGATTTATTTAAATCCAATCGTCAAGAATGATTCGAAAACTCGAATTGGTATGTAGGTATTGAGATTTCGTTTAAGGTGAATTGAAGTATTATAAAAATCGAATGCTAGAAAACTTATTTGTGCAATTTTCTTTAATAAAAAACAAATCAAAACAATAAAATGATTACTTATTGAAGAAATTTAAAAGCTTCAACTATTCAAGGGCGTGCCTATTTATAGGGACATGACTCGTATCTCTGGTCCACTATGCAAATATTTTTCTCAGATGACTCTTTAGTTATTTTATTAGTTTTAACTTTTAAATTTGCAGATAATACTGTAAAATAGTTATATTACTACGATTGATGTACAAAAAACAGTCAAAAAATTTAAAAAGAATAAAAGACTATTATCTTAAATTTAATCGATGTAAGAAAAACGTTCAAAATTTATACCACAAATAATATTCTAGCACGATTTAAAGAAGAATCTCTAAATTCAGGCGTGAGCAATATAAAGGGTGTCCAAATTTGACCTTCGGATTTAATTTAATGATAAAACACAAAATGTTCTTGAAATCATATAATATTATTGTATTATTTTAAAGTTTAAATATTACGGTTCATAATGAAAAATGATATCCGGCATGTGACCCCTCTGTTTCTTTAGCATGCCAACATTCTTTTTACAAAACTTTCAAGAACCTTTCAATAATTTTCATTTTTGTAAATAATGTTAACTCGAAGCTGTTCAGGTCTTTTCCCTTCAAAAAGCCCCACAAAAAATAATCCAATGGTGTAAGGTCGCACGAACTAGACAGACAATTATTAACCACAGCTCTTCGAGAAATTATTCGAATGCCAAATCTCTCCCTTAAAAGATTTGGTGTTTTACTCGATGTGTGGCAAGTGGCGCCGGTTTGCTGGAACCACATGTTCTGAACATCCATATCTTTTGTGGTTTTCTCAAATTTATCGCTACACAAAAACCCCATAGCGAGATATAATGGAAGGCAGATTTTTTTTATTTTTCCTTTCTTTTGATTATCTAAATTATTGATAGTAAGAAATATAAGTGAGTGAACCCAACCCAAAATTCTAATTCAAATATAAGTTTTCATTATAAAATATATAATTGCTGAGCTAGCTATACTGGGTATTACAAATAAAATTATACATCTAAATTCTTATAGTCATATCAATATATAATCTAAAATTATACAATAATTGTCTAAACTCAGATAACAGAACATTGGATTTGGCTATTTGTGATATACCAATAACTATTGGTGAATCATTGCCGATAGTATCAATCGATAAAAAACATCCCCCTCTAAACTGCCAGGTGTTATTAAATAAGAGACACAAATGGAGGTCTCAAGAAACTCACCTGGAAAATAAATACAATTTTAAACTTGCTAATTTCGATCAAATGTGTGAGGAATTTAATCATGCGGATTGGACACCCATAGGTCATTTCATAAACGTTAATGATCAGGTAGACTATCTATATACAATAATATATAGTATACTTGATCGATGCGTTCCGAAAATTAGAATTAAAAGTAATAGAAAGCATTTTCCTCCATGGTTCTCAGTACAAATTAAAAATAAATTAAAAGAAAAAGATTATAGTAGAAGAAAGAAAAATGTTTCTTCTTATTATTTAAATAACTATAAAAGACTTAGATCTGAACTGAAAGTAGACATAAAAAACGCTCATAAAAAATATATTGCAGAAGTCGAGAACAAGCTAGTGGAAAATCCAGCCTATTTTTGGAACTTTGTTAATTCAAAAAAACAACAACTACATTTAATCTTACCGATGGAACAACAAATGATCCTGAGAGAATAGCTGAGGCATTTGCCGATTACTTCTCGTCTGTTTACACTCGGTCTGATAACAATAGTAACGACTATGAAACAAATACAAAAAACTCGGATATTCTTTCTCTCTCACACATAACGTTAGCAGATATGGAAAATGCATTTGGTAAACTTAAACCAAAAAAATCTTCCGGTACGGATAATATACCTTGTTACGTAATTAAGGCATGTAAAGAATACCGCTAATGGTCATTTTCCAAACTTTATTGAAAAAATCTGTATTTCCCGAACGGCTAAAGGAAGCTAAACTCACACCAATTTTTAAAAAAGGTAGAAAAGATTTGATTTCTAACTATAGGTCTATAGCAATTCTTAATACTGGAGCTAAAATATTTGAAAATATTAATTATGAAAAAATGTTCTGGCACGTTAAAGAAGCCATTTCGCAGTCTCAGCATGGTTTCTATCGAAATAGATCCATCGACACAAACTTGGCTTGTTTTATGACAAATACCTCAGTGGTCACCCATCAGGGAGGGCAGATGGATGTAGTGTACACAGACTTTGCCAAAGCCTTTGATAAAGTTGATTATTCTATTTTATTGCGTAAATTAACAGCATATTCATTTAGTAAGCCTTTCATCAAGCTATTGTCTAGTTACTTACTGACAAGGAAACAACTCGTAACATTTCGTGGGAAATATTCTAGAGAATTTTTGGCAAAGTCAGGAGTTCCACAGGGATCAAACCTCGGCCCTCTACTATTTTTGCTTTTTATCAACGATTTGTCGGATAACATCCTAAGTAAGTCCTTACTTTATGCTGATGATTGTAAAATATTTAGGAAAATTAATAATCAGAATGACCATGATCAACTACAACAAGATCTTGATAAATTATATAATTGGACAATAAGAAACAAACTGGACCTTAATTTAAATAAATGCTTTATTGTAAGCTATACAAAAGTAAAAAGTATAGTTAAATACAGATATATCATAAATAATCATAACCTTGAAAGAAAAACTGAAATAACTGACCTTGGGGTTTTTTCAAAATACATTAAATTTTAATAAACAAATCGTACATAAATAAAAAGAATGCTTGGTTTTCTCAAAAGAACTACATATGATTTCAAAAATATAGAAACAATTAAAGCACTTTATTCTTCTTTAATACGAAGTAGGCTGGAATTTGCAACAATTATATGGGATCCTGGGATATTAAACTTGAAGAAACTTCTTGAGACTGTCCAAAATAAATTTATTGCCTATCTTCACTATAAAAAATTCGGTCGTTCACCTGACCAAACCTCTTACGAAATAATAAGAAAGGATTTTAAATTAGTCAAATTGGAAAAACGAAGAATTAACCATAAGTTATTGTTTTTGTATAAACTGCTAAATAATAAAATAAATTGTGAATTTTTACTAACTGAAATTAAATTTTATATCCCAGGTCATGTCGTTCGGCCTAAAAACAAACTTTTCTTTATACCAAAACACATGCTGCTATTGGATACTATATGCTGCATATATAATAACCACAATACATCTTTAAATCTGGATATATTTAATACATCACTTAAAACTTTCAAATCCCACCTGTTAAAATCAGAATTTGCATAGAGATTTAAATATTATATATATAAAAAAAAAGATTCATTGTGAAACATGCTTACCTAATTTATATTGATTATTTTAAGATTTTCCAGATTTTGATTAATTCAATGAATATTTTTTATTTTAACAATCTTATTTATATACTATTTTTAATTCTAATGGAGCATTGGTAGATGCAAGTAGTTATAAGTTTCGTAAATTATTTTTGTTTTTATACTTATACTCGTATATATTTTTTATTTCTTTCTTCTTTTATATTAACTTTATTGGGAGCATTGGTAAATGCATTTAGTTGTAGTTTCATTTTTCTTAGGAGAACATGTAATGAGGTTATAAAACCTGTTTGTTTTCTGTTAAATAAATAAAAATGCCTTGGTGTCATATTAGACTACACATATCTCAGATAAGTGCAGAAAAATCTTTCAATGATTACAAAAATGTTAAGAAGAAATTAGGGCCACATTGAAAGTTACCAAAATGCCCATTTTGGCGTATGGAAAAGAAATCTAGGGCACCAGATTAAATAGATTTTAAAACAGCCGCAAGTTAAGATCTGTGCAATCTACATGTCTAAAAGTAATAATAGGGGGCCTACACACCTTGCGAAACGCTATGTGTATTAGCTAAAATTCCGCCGCTCCACATACACCTTTCATATTTATATGCACGCGTAGAAATCAAAAGACTTGGCAGGTCTTACTTAATGGGGAATGAAATCATAGCCGCCAACTACAGATATATGACTGAATTGGATGAAATTGTAATAAACACGTGGCAAACTGAATGTGATACTAGCAATACAGGCAGACATTTATATACACTTATTCCCAGCATGAGAATCTGGTTACAAGCAAACATTCCAGCGCTCACGCGCAAAACAACTTATCCCCTCTCGAGCCATGGTAACTCAATGACACATCTGTTTCACATAGGTAAGGCAAAGAACCTTAACTGCCCCAAATGCGAGGTCGAGGACTCACCACTTGCACCAACTTCAGGGAGCAGAGAAGACTACTAAATCTACAAGCTGGAATCCAACCATTACATACGGCCAGCCAGATGCTTTTGGAGGACATTAATGCACTGGAAATATTCGAACTTAACGAGCTCCGCCCAATTCGTTGAATAGAAGCCAGAGTCTAAGTTGAGTAAGGTATTCTTTGCTCGGCTTATCATATTTATCTCAATTAAGCAGAAATTTAGTTCAAAAGAACAAGGCGTAGAATTAGAATACAATTTAAGTTACATACTTTAAAAATGTAAGTTGTTTGAGTTGATTTAAGCGTTACTTTCATTTTCCTGTTTCTTATGATAATTATACGTATTGAGCACCAATTTTCATCTGTTCATAACACGTAAACCAGAGTCTTTTAATTTAATTTTTACCTAAAAGAAATTTAGACATTACCTAAACTAACTGAGGCAATACAGGGGTTAATATTAAAGGTACCCTGTACAAAACTAAGCACATACGCTCAATAGACCTCGCCGAAATAAAAGAGGATGTTAATCTAAATAAAGCTGCCTTCCTTTTTGACTTTATGGATTGGTAATTGGATAAACAGGTTTAAACTTCGACTTGTTTAGATAGGATTTGAGTAATAAGAAAATATGGTAAGGTAATTGCTGCTTTATCTTGTATAGCAATCCTTGGTGACATACTTTGTCAAATTCCTGTTAAAAGTCTAAAAATACAGAGGAACAGAATCTTTTTTTGTTTTTAAGTTTCTTTGATACAGTTTACAATCCTACGGCATTTTTGGATTGTCCAATGTTGTTCTTAGAAACCAAATTGATGTAAGTTCATCTTTAGGTATTATTTTGCTAATTCTAATTAAAAGAATCCTTTAGAAAACTTTAGATAACTCTGGCAGTAAACTTATACATCTATATGAATTGGGGTCTTGCAGAGATTCTCCTAGCTTTGCGCTAATATAATTATTTGAGCATATTTTCATTGTATTAGTTGATAATGAAATTGGGCCCTCAATATATTTCACCTTGTCGTAGGCCATTCTCCCATTCTCTTTTAACAAACTTTTGCTGTCATAAAAAAATAAAGTTTACTATTTCAAACTAAACACTAAAAATAACTTTGATTAAACGATATTATTGTTTTTAGATAATAAGAATAAAACTCAAGATAACACAAACCAATTTACAGTTGAAAAGGATAAAAATCTTTATTTGAGTTTCGCCCCGGTTAAATAGATAAAAAATCGTGCTGGTAAGGAGATTTTGAAATTCTTTTTATTTCTGCTGATCCATTTAAAAGATATTGGAAGACCGAGGACAGTTTGTCATTGCCACTTTTAATGGGCTTTAAATTGTTGTTATCGACGTTTCGTAGGGAGCTTGCGACTACTCAGCTACCATTACTGAACCACATTTTCAATACATCTTATGAAAATAAATTTTAGGAAATAACATTTTTGGTTTGACAGAAAATTATATAGGGTCGTTTAGAAAGTTTTAATTGTAAACATATCAGGTTTACAGAAGTTCCCACAAGTATTTTAATACAGTTTTTTTAGGATTTATTGTTGATTTAGCTTTATTGTAAATACTGTTATTAAAGGTGTGTCGACTAATAAAGATAGGATAGCCGTTGTTACTGTAGTAGATTTTATTCAAAATCCAAAGCCTTATAAAGACGAAGTTTAGATGTAATTTTTGTAACGCAACAAAATAATTATTTTTGCCTAGTCACTTTTTCTCTGGAGTCAAAGAGCAATGATTATATAAATATCCACTTTAAAACTTCCACTATTTTGATTCTCCAATTACGGATACGCAATAAGTAAACTACGAACCCAGTCTTTTTGGTAGAAACTTCACTAAATAAAAATGAAAGATCGTTCCATAACTTTTACCCTATTTTCCCTTCATCTGGATTTATTAATGGTTATTACATTACTTGTTTGTTGAACAAAAAAAAAAACAATTCCATACTTAAATCTGACCAAGAAAAATACTAGAAATTTGCCTCAGGAAAACAATTAGTCTGGCTGATCGTATTATTTTGTGAGATACAGCTTCGAGAATTTTTTATTTTTTTTTTATTTTCTATATTTTTACCTCTAATAAACAGTTTTAAAAAAGTTTTCTGTTAAATAATTAAACAATTACCAGGGTGTAGTTCGTTAGTTATGACATAAGAAAAAAAAATGAACAAAATCTTCTTCATATTTGGTTAATAAAGAGTATACGATACAGAGCATAATTAAGAGACCAGAATCGAAACTTCTGTACCAGTAACTTCCATAATTCGTCAGACAACAACTTCTGATAATTCCAACGACAAATTCGAGCAAATCAATTAGCAAAAAAGAAAATAAAAGAATTTCTTCGACGATATCGTGTCATTTTTGTACCAAACGGAGAAAAAAACAGGAAGAACTTCTGAGGTAAAACACAAAATTGACACTGGTGACGCCAGACCAATTTGAAAATTATCAAAGGCTGAGAGAGAGAGAAAGCAGAAAGGATTGTTTGGGAAATGAAGGAAGACAGGGCGATATAACCTTCTACCAGCCCATGAGTCTCTCCGGCAGTCCTGGTCCAGAAAGAGGATGGTACTACGAGGTTCTGTGTGGATTACCGTTACTTGAAAAATGTTACCAAGAAAGACAGTTACCCTTTGCCTCGAATCGACGTTGCCTTGGACACATTGGCCGGAAGTAAACTATTCTCTAATGTAATGCCCCGACAATAATTTAAAACACTTGTGGAAAATGTACTTAGAGAATTATCCTGAAAATTCCACACCTGTAATTTTGAACCAATCAAAATACGTGTTTTTGACAGATCACCATGGCAACGGAGGTATTTTAGTGGAAATTTTTTTCTCGTGGGGTACCCAACAGCGAATTATACTGGAAATTTTTTGACGTTTACAATAACAGACCATTTTTGACAGACTGGTTTTTATTTGTTCACATAATAGGTTTAGTTTTGATACATTTTAGTTACAATGCTAAGGTGTTTTCTATATTCTTCGGCCACTTCTTTTCTTCTTAATGGCGAAAATGCAGGACTTTGGATGCTTTGAATTATGTGTCTATGTCTAATAAAATATATATAATATTTAGCCACTAATTTATTCACCTTTTCCCCATTCAGCACTTTGAATTTTGCGTAGTTTAGGTGCAAATATTCGTGGACAATTCGGAACAAATTTTCGTTTTTCAAGTTGGAGCCACAATCCTCTATTAATCCGAGTGAGTAAGTCATGGTGCAATGATTGATCATTACATCAGACAATTTCACGCATATTTTGCATAGCGTATGATTTTCAAATCGATTCATTTTTAAACAAATAGGTAATTTTGTTGGTTTTACTTGCTGTGCAATATTCTTTATCGCAACAAAACGCGAGTTATTTAATGTTTTGAACTGTCAAAATACAATGATCACAGCCTCCTACGATTGATGCTTGCTGACGCTGGTTATGAATTTCATACCATTTTAAAGCGCGCATAACGCATGTTAATAAAAACGCAGAAAAACAATTTTCTACCACTTGTAGTTATTCAAAACTTACGTAAAATTAAAGAATATACTATTTTCTATTTTCAAATGGTATTCCCATGCAACTACAATGAGTAGAAATAAGCAATTTGAAGGCCTAAATAATTGCAGCGAAACATTTTTTGACGTCGGGCCGCTTGACAACTTCAAAACTGAAATTATATTCGAGGTTAGGGTCTCACTTAGTTACCATGACAACTCAACAATCAAGGCGACAACACCTTCTATGTTTCACTGGTGACTTGGAGAAAATAATTTGCATTGTTGAGAAACGAAAAATAAATTTTAAAAATATTTAATTTTCAACCATAATTCGGCGTGGAATTTTCTTACCGAATACCACGCGAGGTCAAATTAATATCAGGAAATTTTTTCTCGCTCATGAATATTTTTAGAAAATTTCCCTTGTCTGCGACTCGGGAAATTTTCAAAATATTCATGAGCTCGAAAAAATTTCCGGAAATAATTTAACCTCTAGTGGTATTACTAGTAAAAAACATGCCTGGTTTGTTTAAACGAAATCATAGTCTTGGGGAAGACAGTTGATGGACATCTAAAAAAACTTAAAAAAGACTTCAAGCTGCCCAACTGATGCTAAACCCCAAGAAGTGCCAACTATTTAATATTTGGGTCAGCAAGGATGGCGTGGCTGTAGATAAGAAAAAAGTCGGTTCTATCAAAGAGTCGCCAAAATCAACTGATAAACATCAAATAAGAAGTTTTCTTGGGCTATGTACGTACTATCGAAGATTCATCAGGAAGTTTGCAGATACTGATGAGTCATCAACCCGACTCACAGAAGAATTGAGAGAATTCTACTAAGATAAATACTGCCAAACTACCTTTGAAACACTAAAAAAACATTTAATAACAGCGCCAATACTAGGTTACCAACAACAAGAGAAATAATTTTTTCTGGATACTGAAGACAATAATGTGGGATTTGGAGAAGTACTCTCACAAATCCAAGGAGGACAAGAAAGAGCTCTGGGTTATTTTAATAAAGTGCTCCCGAAACCTGAGTAAAATTACTGGGTCACGAGAAAAGAACTCCTGGAGTTGTGAAATGCGTGGAACACTTTTACCAATTCCTAATGGTTAATGTAGTTTAAAAACCTGGAGGGACTAATCGCCAGATGCATGAAACGACTTTATGAGTACGATTTTAAGATCAAACATAAAGCCGAAATAAGCCACAGAAATGCCAATTCTCATTTTAGAAGACCGTGCCCAGCAGAGTGCTCTTACTGAAACAGAGCATAATTCCAAGAGACTAAAAACAACTCTAGTCAACGACGAGTGGGCTCCTACGAAACTTAGGGAAGAACAAGAGAACGATCCCGTTTTAAAGAAGATGGAATAATGGAAAGAGGAAAATCGTAGACCTACCTGGCAAGAAGTATCAAAACTCTCTCCAGTAGTAAAGTCATATTGGGCTTAGTGGGACTCTTTTATTCTAGAAGAAGGCTTATTAAGGCGAGTACTAGAGAATGATTATGGGTCCGAAAATAGAAGACGGTCATTCCAAAGACTAGTCAGTTACAGGACAGTCAATCAGGAGGACATCTCGATATTAAGAAAACCCTTCTGGAAGTTTGTGAAAGGTTATATTGAATAAACAGTTTCGATGATGTAAAGGACTGATGTAAAAAATTTACCACCTGTGCTCTAAGTAACGGACTCCAATGAAAAAAGAAGGCCCCCATGAAGCAGTACAACGCCGGTAGCCCATTTGAGAGGATTTCCATAGATATAGCTAGACCATTCCGCATGACCGAGAATGGTAATAAATACATGATGGTGGTTATGGATTATTTCACAAAGTGGGTGGAAATCTACGCTATTACAAATCAAGAGGCTGCAACTGTTGCATACGTGTTAACAAAAGAATTCATAAGTAGATTTGGAGTGTCCTTGAATATCCACAGTAACCAATTTTTAAAAAAGAATAATTATAAAAAGTTACAAGAAAATATTCAGAAGCACAGGTAGGAAGACTTTTATAGCATACATAATTTAAATGAAAAAGTTAGTTATTTAGTACACACATTAAACGTATATATAAATAAAAATACCAAAATTATTAGAAAAAACAAAAAATTTTGTAAAAGGCAACAATGGGTAACCAGGGGTATGATTAACTCAATTACAGAAAGAAACAAACTTCATCATATTTATAAAAAAGATTTGGAAAATATAGAAAAAGAAGAAGCATATTTAAATTATAGAACATTAACGGAGAGGAGTATAAGGAAAGCTAAAAAGATTTTTATGCAAAGCAAATAAATGAAAATAAAAAAAATTCAAAAGTTCTATGGAAAATTATTAATCAAATACAAAGCAAATCAAAAAACAATAATAATGAAATAAAAGAAATACATACTGATGATGGGCATATAGTAACAGAGACAAAATATTTAGCTGAAACGTTTAACAACTACCTTATTAAAGTAGGTGTAACTCTTGCACAAAATATAAGCCCTCCTAACACTCCTCAACCTAGGAGAAATATTTAGAAAAATTCCATTGTTCTATGGCCTTTAACAAATATTGAAATCAAAAACATAATAAAGTCCCTATATAGCAAACAAAAAATCATACGGAATAGATAATATACAAACAGAAATAATAAAAGAGAAATTAGAAATATTTACCCCACTCTAAACTCATTTAGTTAATAAAATATTACTGCAAGGAGAGTTTCCCATTGAACTAAAAAGATCGTTAGTGATACCAATATTTAAAAAAAGGCAATGAGACAATGGTAACAAACTACAGACCAATATCTTTAATCAGCAAAGGTTGTAGAGAAAGCACTAAATTTAAGATTACAAGAATACCTTGATAAATATAAAATAATTTCTACAAAACAATTTGGATTTCGAGAGGGATTTTCTACAACTGATGCAATTCTAGAGTTGATCAAAAGGGTTTATCAGTCGGTGGACAGTAATAAACCAAACCTAACTATTTTCCTGGATTTAGCCAAGGCCTTCGATACTGTACATCACGAACAGTTATTGCTGGCCTTGGAAGATGCAGGAATACGGGGGAACCGGCATTAAAGCTTTTTGAATACTACCTTAATAACCGATATCAACAAGTTAAAGTAAAAGATGAGTTTAGCGAAAGCAAATTGATTAAAACTGGTGTACCACAAGGGACAGTCCTTGGTCCTGTACTATTTTCAATATATGCAATTGACTTGTACATTCAAAAAACTACAGGCCAAATTGTAAGCTTTGCTGATGACACGGCTATTTTTTACGAAGCAAATACCTGGGAAGAATGAAAATATAAAACAGAAAATGACTTAAAAAAATTCTAGATTGGTGCACTCAGTGTTGTTCCTGGTTGTACAATTGTACAAAAAGTTGTACAATCAGTTATGTGGTTGTACTGTTGTACGTACTTTTAAAAAAAGACAGAAATGTTGTACAATTTGAAATTGCTAAATATTTATGTAAAATCGGGTATATAAAAGGTTTTCTTCGCTCAAAAAGTCTACAATTTGTTAAATAGCATGCATTAAAATTAATAAAAAAATAAAAGTTTAAATTTGGCGCCATTCGCGACTAATCAGTACACCGTTTTACATCAAAAATATATTTTAAACTTGAAAAAAGAAGAATTTTAAGCATGAGAAAGTAGTAGGCATAGTCTGTTAATAAAAAAGAAGAAAATTAATTAGTGGTTGTACAATCGAAAGTAAAAGTGTACAATTTTGACACTGAAAGTTGTACAATTCAAAAATCCCTAGGAACAACACTGGGTGCACTCATAAAAAGCATACTATAAACTACAATAAATCATTTTTTTGTCTTTTGCAAGCTATAGTAACAGCTTACCAGATTATATTAAAATTAGTATCAATTATAACAATCAGGAAATTACCTTACAAAAACAAAATAAAATTAAATACTAAGGTATTACTCTAGACTGCCACTTACGATGGGATAAACATGTATAATCTAACCAATACCTTAAGAATGTTGCTCTTTAAATTTAAATTCCTTAAAAATATATTAAGCGCTAATTATCTTAAAATAACTTACTACGCACTTGTTCAAAGCAGACTTCAATACTCCGTTATCTATTAGGGGGCTACCACAATAAACTGGAAATACTTCAAAAAAGAGTACTTTAAATCATATACAGTAAAAAAATAAGGTATCCAACAAATTTACTATATGATGAAGTCAAAATTATGGATTTCAGACAGTTATATTTATGCAGTTTTAATGTACACTTACAAACATCAAGATATTTTACAAAAAAAGACCTTTAACTATCAAAGAAGAGGTAACAATACAGGAACGGTATACATTCACCTTGTTAATAAGTCAACTTCACAAAGATTTTTTTGTATATTTAAGTGGAAACATATTTAATTTCCTTCCAGAAATGTACAAAATATTATATTTGCTTACTATAAACGTATTTCAACTAATTAAAGCTTTAATAAGACAATATATTGTAAAAATGCAGACAGCAAAACTTTGAGACCATTGATTGAATAATATGTGGGTACGTCAGCAAAATGTGATAAAACTATTTTATGTATTTTTTTAACATTTTATGTATTCATTAACATTTTACTAAATAAAAAAAAAACTAATCAAAACTTTAATAATAAGACAATATATTGTAAATACAGACAGAAAAACTTTGAGAGATTGATTGAATAATAAGTGGGTAAGTCAGCAAAATGTGATAAAACTATTTAATTCAATACATTAACATTAATGCACTATATATTTAAATCATGTATAGTAAAAGTAAATAATTCGGCAAGCCTATGCGCAACCGTTAGGTCATAAATAGGCTACCAGGTTATCTACATCTAACATATTTTGTTTGTAAATATCGTACGTATATTTTTTAATCAATATGTTGTTTAAATTTAATATTGTTATATAATCTAACTTATAGATCATACAAATAAAACATCTACTTTGTGGCACAGATATAAAACAGCAAAAGAAACCACATCAGTAGTACACATAACAATGCAAGAACTCATTACAAGCTGTTTCTCGGTGTTTTGAAGAGGATATTTTATTTTGGCAATGGTATTTGACGACATTTTCGTAAAATTGTGTAACAATAATTGATTTAATTTATTCCAAATTTTCTTTTTTCCATATTGTAATATTTGTTTTTAATAAAGCTGCAGATCCAATAAACGATTTCACAATGATACATCCATAATCCTGGAAGTTGTTATCGTTTCAGTCTTTCTCTTACCCAGTATTTTTACCAGATATATTTTATTAATGTTTCGAGAGCCCTACCCAGAGAAAATAGAGATAAACAATATGTAACTCGATTAATAAGTGGGTGACTTGGAATCGACAAAGAAAAATGAAGTAGGAAGATCCTAAAAACTGATTTATATTCCCCTATAATGCATTTTTCATAATTTTGTTAGCGATTATATACAGTGAAACCTGAGTAAGCCGGAACCTGTGTAACACGGAATCCTGTGTATGACGGAAATTTTGGCAATTACCTACATATTGTAATGTAAAAATTGCTTATAAGCCGGAACCCTGTCTAACGCGAACACGGAATTTCCCTAATCTGTTAAGCCGGAACCTACTTATGTTATTGCTTTGCAGGTATAAAAGAATTTATAGATGTTTACATAATTAGTTTATGATTTCGGAAAGCTCCATAATAAGGGCGAACTATTATCAATACTTAGAACCATTATCACAGAAATTTAGGTACAAAAGCAGTAAATACACAAATAAACCAGTATTGTGTAGGTACGGCAGTTTGAGTTTATCCGTGAAAGTGCAAACATTTCAAAATGGCAAACCGAAAAACGAATACATTATCGCTAAAATCTAAAATGGACTTAATTAAATGTAGTGACCAAAAAAAACTTACTCCAAAGCAATTGGTTATTCAATTTAAGTGGGAAAAACGCAAGTGTATGAAATTTTGAAAAACAAGGAAAAAATTAAAGAAGAGTGGAAGCGTGGTGGTAATGGCGATATTAAGAGAACGGCCAAAGGAATCACATCACGACGACGTAAATTCAACAGTTTTGGAATGGTTTATGAATGCAAGGTCTCGCAATCTTCCTGTATCTGGAACAATTATTCAAGAAAAAGCAAGAGTAATTGCAAACCATTTTGGAAAAGTAGATTTTAAAGCTTCGAATGGATGGCTGGAAAGTTTTCGAACACGACATAACATAAGATTTAATCAAATCTGCGGTGAAGCTAAGGACGTCGACATGGAATCTGTGACACATTACAGATTTAATTAAAGGATATACCCTAAAAGACATTGCTAATTGTGACGAAACTGGCCTTTTTTATAGAGCGCTGCCGGACAAGACAATGTGCTTTAAAGGTGAAAAATGTCAAGGAGGCAAACAATCTAAAGAAAGGTTAACCGTTTTGTTTTGCGCCTTTGCTGACGGAAAAATAGAAAAACCTCTAGTTATTGGAAAATCCCTCAGACCGCGATGTTTTAACAATACCAATGTGCCTCAGCTACCAGTTTATTGGCGAGCAAATAAAAAAGCATGGATGACATCAGTTCTTATGGAACAGTGGCTAAAAATTTTAAATCAAAAAATGAAATTTGAAAATCGACACATCCTTCTATTTTTGGATAATGCAACGTGTCACCCCAAAATAATACTATCCAATATAAAATTGTGTTTTCTACCACCAAACACCACAAGTCAAACACAGCCTCTCGATCATGGAGTTATACAAAACTTCAAAATGCATTACAGAAAACAAGTGCTGCGGTCAATTATTGCGAATATGAGATTCTCTCAATCAGCAGGAGATTTGGCTAAAAAAATATCAGTTTTGGATGCTATCAGATGGATTGATTATTCAGTAAAAAATATTAAACCTTATTGTGTTAAAAAATGTTTTGCGGCATGTGGAATCAAGCAAGATGGAGACGTTGACCTAATCGAAAATGTTGACGAAATTGACGAAAGTACAAAAGAAGTCGAAGAGTTAATTACTGAAATTAATCCCGGTTGTAATGTTCATGATTACATCACATTAGATGAAGCCGTTACAACAAATGCTGGATTTCAGTCCATAGAAGAACTGGTGTTAGAAAAAACTGCCGTGGAAACTACTGTGGCAGACGATAATGATGGGATTGGAATTGGTAAGCGATTTTTCTAATTCTCTAAAAAAATAAACAACTTTTTATTTATTCTTTCCATCTTAATTGGGCATTTGGCCAAGTAGAAATAAAGTTAAAATACATAATAAAAATAAGATAGGAAGATTTCAGTTACCATCACAAAAATAACAGATAGAAAAAATTATTTTCCCATTAGCTTTTCAAAACGATCTGTTCTTAAATTATTATTTTTATCTACAGGAACAGAAGTTGAAGAATCCGATCGGATAAAAAATTTTTCTGAAGCTTTGAGGAGTGTTGCAGCGTTAGAGGATTTTTCCCAAAGAATAGAGAGCGAACCGATGAGAAAGAAGATTTTAGAATTAAGGACATTCATGGAATCATCTTACGTATTACAAAAGAATAAAAACAACTTACATTGATAGAAATGTGGAATAAATAATAATTTATATTGTTTCTAATAATAAATAAAAATATGTAGGTACATAGTAATAATAACAACTATATATTAAATGTACGTATATTAGATTTTTTTTAATAAAATCATCACTTTTTTAAATCTACTATGTGCAATTTTTTATCTACCCTGTGTAACGCGGAATCCTGTATATGCCGGAAAATCGGTGCACGACCGTGCGATTCCGTTTTACACAGGTTTCACTGTAATTTCATATTTCCAAAATTGCATTTATGTGGAATCACCTAGAAGAGGCATAATTACAACTAACGTACATATTCATTTATTAAACATCTTGTATATTAACGTTAAAATTCTACCTGGAATTATAAATGTATGAAACAGTAGTAGATCATCCTGTACACCAATCACAAGATATATAACACTACGCTTTATTCTTGTATTGTTTGTGACATTTTCACAATAGCAGCCGGAAGTCGATGATCATATCTGACTGGAATCCTAAATAAAGACTAGGACAACCTTTCGTTTTGTATGGGATTCCACCTTGTTCTATATTTGTTTGTGATTTATGCGGCATTATAGAATAGACATAAACACCCCACAAACTTTTACAAAACCGCAACAATGTATTATTTATGAAAAGAGGATACGATGTTACGAATTTGTTTTGAGATCCACGAGATGGATTGTGAAGGGTGAGAGAAAAGCAGAACTATAGATTTATTGTAAAAAGTTATAAAGACGATTTCCTTTTCCGTTTTTGTAACACGTGATGTAGGTCAAAATGATTTGGTATTCATTTTTTAACATTGTGATTTATTTTCTTTGTATTCTGAATGTTTTTAAATGATTATATATATTTTGTAAAATTAAAAATTCATATTGGTTAAATAAAGAAATTAAACATTGGTAGAATTTGGTGTTAAGTTGTTTTTACCATATAGGTATGTAGTATTTATTATATTTTTAAGATATTTAAATTTAAATAATAACAATCTTAAAGTATTAGTTAAACTATTAATATGTTTCTCCCATCGGAGGTGACAATCCAAGGTAACGACTAAATATTTTATTTCATTTTTTATTTATAATGTGATTGTTTCGTTGTTATATGTAAAACTGAGGTTATTAAAAGTTGGTAAGTGATTAGTATGGCCTGCAAAAGGCAGAAAAATGATTGAGTATAATTTAATGTTAGCTTTTTATGCGTACACCAATCTACTAATCCTTATATATCATTTTCAGATATCTTTCTTACTTCTTCTTATGAGTCGGCTTCATAATAAAATGTTGTATCGTCGGTAATACTCACTATTTGTCCTCAGGTCTGTTGTACGTATAAGCAACGTTAAATTCTTAATATATACTAAGAAATTAAGGGTAAACTATTCATACAAAAATGTACATTGTAGAAATCAGAAATCGACGTGTCTCAGTGATTTTCCTAACAAGACTCCAGTAACGAATTAGTTAGGGAGGGGGGGGGTAAGACTTATGATGCTCACTGTATATTAAAAGTTCATTAAAATCACCCTATATATGGAATTATTAGACTCCTCTCAGGATCCAAATTCGTATCAAATTGAATTAAATACTGATATCGAATTTCTGTATCGGACTTGTATGTTGGAGGCTACAATGCCGCATACTGTTTGTTCCCTAATTGATTTCGACCCCGATCTTGGATAACTTGAATAAATTAAGAGAGGTCTTATTGATAAGGGTTGTGTTATGTTTTCGGTTCCCAATATTTTGTTTATAAATTAAAGGTAGAGAGGTATGTACAAATGTGTTTATAAAAAGATTATTTGCTGACTAAAATTTTAACGGAAGAGAGTATTAAAAAATTTGTTTTACATGCTTATGGATCTTAGCTTATCTACCCACGGACTACAAAACGAAAAAGTATGACATTGCATTCAACTCAACGAATATATTTTATATCCATTCTAAGACTAAGGAAACGGAGAAAGATAATAATAAAATCATAATTATTATTACCCCAGTTACATTATAATGAATATAAAGCCATTTGTAATAGTGTAAAGTGAACATTAAATCATATCAATTAAAAACAAACACAGTAACGTTATTGATTTAAACAACATCAGGTACCCACTAAATGAAGCAGGCGGTAGACCTTTGGTGTACTATATGGTGTACAAGCAATCTGTACCATTTGTACTATTTGTGTATTGTGTATACTATTTGTATATTTCATGCATTATTGTGTATTATATCTGAACGTTCTTTTTAACGGTGCCTGTTGATCTGGAGCAACTCTTACATGCTCTGCCTTCTCTCCTTAAGCACTTGCTCGATATCAAGTGCACATATTTCTTTTGTTTTGTCAATTGTAGACCGTTTATCAGTCGTTTTTTTGTCATAGAATTTTATACAAGAACATTAAACACTTAAAAAAAAATGCTCTCTGTATGTACTATTTGTTATATTACTGTACCAGACTATATTCGTAGAACATCAGTGGTCATCAAACACTTTTGGTTTGATGATAAGCCAAATAATATATAAACAATAACGACTTAAGAAGTCTGTTTTTCCTAAAGGTGCGAGTAATTTACGGATTTCCTAAGTTACCATCGCTGTTTTTAGATTCAGTAAAAGATGGCTTAGAGCACAAATGTTGTATGTCCAAAAACGTCATTTTAAGTAAAATCGATTTGAAAGTTGGAGGTGATTATGACGAGCTATATAATTTTAGTTAACATTACTTTGCTGAATGCTAAACCTATTTAAGGGTGAGATTACAGAACGTCTGCAACTTTGCAGATCTGCAAATATGGCGGACTTACAAATGCAAGTATTCCAAAAAATATCTGCAAATTCGCAGTATTTATTGTGGTTTATTACCCCCAACAACACTAAACCCAAATTTGGAATACGAAAACTTGATTCTTGCATGTGTAAGTCAGTCATATTTGCAGATTTTCAAAGTTGCCGCCATATTTGCAGATCTGCAAAGTTGCAGACGTTCTGTAATCTCACCCTAAGTGAATATACCCATTTTTAAAATTAATGGAATACGTCATTTTAGTCAGAAATATGACAGTATAATAGGAGTTGATTTTTTAAACAGTTAAAAGCAATTCTTGATTTAGATAAAAAACTTTTAACTACCCCCAGTTCTAAAATTTCAATAATTTACGAACTTAAAAATCTATCAAAATTTAAAGGAAACCTTAATAATAATAATCAAATTATTTACAAAAAAGGTAAATTAAATAGCGCAGCCGACGCACTTTCTAAAATTTCCATAAATGCACTTGAAGACGATTCAATGATAAATAATCTTTACGATATTTACGAAAAATCACCGATTCAATGTTTAGAACAGAAAACGAAAATCTAATTCAAAATCAAATTCCTAATTTATTTGAAGAAACCCAACCTTTAATAACCACTTTAGAAAATAGACCTAACAATAATTCCTTATCAACTTCACAAGGAAACCTAAATATTCCCTATGACATTATTACAGATTCCCAAACACAATATATAAATAATGGAATTAAAATTTTAGATGAATTTATTATTAATAAAGTAAATCTTAGTATTTCCACAAATTTATCCAACATTAAAATTAATTACGAAACGTACGAACATCACAAAATAACTATAGTTGAAATTCCAGAACAAAATAACGAAGACCTAATTTTTACGTGTCTATACAATCACAAAAAAGACATACTGTATGCGGTTCCATTCAGACAAACTCTATAACTCGTTTAACACAGTTTATTTAAAATGTCTTTCTAAAAAAGGTCCTAAATTAATTAGATGTACCAAACGTATTAATACAATCAAAGAAAATGACGATCAAGTTATGTTAGAAATCAACACGAAAGTAAAACAAACCACAGAGGTATAAACGAGACATTAGAAAGAATCAAACGAAATTATTACTGGATAGGAATAAAAAATCATTCACTGACTGTATAGATTATTGCGAATAAAATACGCTCGTCATAATACTTATTCACCTCTTTTGCTCATAGAAACCGCTAAAAAAAACATTTCCAAATTTATTCTTTTTAGACAATAAAATTTATTTAATGCTCATTAATGCATCTACAAAATATGCACATGCTCATGAAATCTCTGGTAAACAGCAATTCACGTAAGTAATTTCCTAATCAAATCACTGGGAGGAACATGCTTACCTATACAGATAGCAGACAAGCACTACTCACCCTGAACAGACCACGAATTTACTCAGTGTTAGTACTAGAATGTCACGAAGCTTTGGCCGAAGTATCCATCAAAAACCTGGCACCTTAAGATGGATCAAAGGTCACGTCACATCGAAAGGTAACTGTCTTGCTGATTCACTAGCCAAGAAAGCAGGAAACTAAATACTTTTTGGACCTGACCCTTCTATTGGCTTGACAAAATCGGTAATGACAGACCTAATTAAAGAACAGTTCCTTGTGAAATTCAAGAAAAAATGGGGGAAACAAGAAACTACAGAGTTGCCAGGGAGCTCTTAAGTTATCCTGACAACACTGCAGGAAACAAATACTTGACTATGACTAGATAGAATCTGCGCTTAGGCACAGGCATTCTAAATGATCATTGCCAAGTAAGAAAGCATCTCCATGTCATGGGGCTGTCAGAATCCGCACTCTGCAGAGGGAACGAACAAGAAGATGAGACCACGAGCATATTCTTTACGATTGCTCAACACTCTCATTTATTAGATTTGTGTTCGGCGAGTATCGGCTAACACCTGTAACGTGATCTCTAGTTATTTTATCTACTTCTATAATGTGTTTGAGCTCAATTTATTGGGCGCGGGTTAGGTTATTAAATAAGTCGAATAACTTTGAAAAAGAAGTTGGGCACCACTATATTTAAAGCTTACTATACTTGACTTAAAATTACTAACCACTAACAAATTTTATTTAAACCATGCTTTAGATAAGGTAGTAGCAAATTCTAATTCACATAGCTTTACTAAATTCAAATTTAAGATGATTTATTCAATAGCAGTTATCTTTTGTTAAAAGGAGGTAATATAAGAAATGTTTTATTGTCAAAATAACGAATACCGGTTCCAACCGTTACACACCGGCTGATATAATAGAAGCACCTCTTGGCGACGTTGTCCACTACATCAAATCTGTAGGCTGGCTCACGAGCTAGTAGGTGCCTATCATCTTAGAAGGATGCAAAATGGGTAGGGGTAGGGGTAATCCAACCTCCACACGTTACAGATACAGATACCCTATACCCTAATAGAAATTTTTTCATCATTCGGCATTCCCGAAAAACTTATTATTGACCACGGAACAGAGTTCAACAATGAAAGTATAAAAGAAAATTTTAAACTTCATAAAATCAAAATTCACTTCACTACTCCAGGCCACCATGAATCAAATTTAATGGACTATACTATAATCGGTTATAATAATTCTATTCATTCTGCCACAAACTATACACCATTTGAACTTATTTTGGACACACCCACAGTAGAAATCCAAACGAAATATTTTTACCTAATATATTTTACTCGGATTATGCAGAAAACCATAAACAAAAATTAGAACAAGTATATAAAAAAGTAAGCACTGATTAGATTTACAAAAGCAACATGTAATTTCCAACAAACTCTAGAGGTGACGAAAACAAAGAATTTTTTGTGGAACAAACCGTTTACAAAAAGAATCCAACCTTACAAAAATATTAGATAGAAACCGTGTAGAAATTATTAACAATAAAGATGGAAATAAAACTGATATTAAAGAAATAAGAAAACCACATATTATTACAGGTTTCTTACTGCCTACACAGACCGACGAAAACAACCCACCTTTCACAACTTAACTTCTTCCACTAAAATTAGGATCTGCCCAAAATATAGTTAATTATTGGACATTTATTTAAATATTCGATATTACAAATATAATTCAAGAAAGTGATACACTTTCAATTAAACTAGATGAAATCAAGAACTATTTTTCAAAAAATTTATCAAATAACACAATAGACACGACATTTAAAACTGAAATTACAAATTTTTTATCGACTTGCACTGTCATTAGCAAATAAAATTAAAAATCAAATAAATAAATTTAATCCTAAAATTACAAAAAAATCATAGACACAAAAGAATGCTTTGGTAGTATAATAAAATGTATAGCCGGCAATTTAGATGAGAGCGATGCTCAAAAATATGATGGTGAAAGATCAAATAACGCTTTAAAAGATTCTATAGATACATCTAACTCAAGTATTTTTACATTGGCACAAAATCAATTAGTAATTGAATCCAGAATTAATGAAATAAAAAGTGTTATTGAAGTCACTAACAGACAAAATAAAAAAACACTAAAATGTATTTATTCTGAAGCAATAATTCCCGAAATCACTCTTATTGTTATGTGAGCCATTTCATTATTCAGTCATGCTCTAACCCTACAAGTCCCTCTCTGTCTTATTTTGCCTTTGAGGCTCAACTTGTCCCATTATTATACATAATTAAACCCCTTAAGACCAAACCGATGGGACGACTATGGTGGAGACACTTTAGCGAACATTCCAGGGTCAACGAGATACTATTTCTAGAACGTGAAAACATTTCTGGTACATATTGTCAATTTTGGTGGGGGAGCATTCTAGACCACCAATTTGTATATAAATTGGTGGAGGAGAGCCATCAAAATCAGTTGATATATGGACAGTGAAGATAAATAGTAATTAGTACATATACAGTGGTGAATATAAATAGTGATCAGTTAAAAGACATTCGAAGTATATATAAATTAAATTAGTTGTGTTATAAAATAAATAAGTGTTTAAATAAATTATTAATAAATAAACTGTTGTTTGAAAATAAACAAACATCACATTGGTGTCAAAAAGTGGAATAGTGTAAATAAATAGTAGACAATAATGGCTAAAAGACTGTGTGATTTAGAAGTGACCGAGCTACGACGGGAGTTAGAAGATCGTGAGTTGGAGACGACAGGGAAGAAAGCAGAACTGGCAGAGAGACTTAAAGAAGAATTAATAAGTGAGGATTTGGATCCGGAAACGTATTTATTTTCGGATGACGCTTCTTCTATAATTTCTTCAGTTTCTTCTGATTTGAAAAATGAAATTTCCTCTTTAGAAACCAAAGTTTCGTCTGAAATGTCTGCTTTAAAAACCGATATTTCTTCTGATGTTTCCTCTATTAAAAATGATATTTCCTCCTTAGAAACTAAAGTTTCTTCAGACATTTCTTCCTTAGAAAATAAAGTTTCTTCTGACATTATTTCATTAGAAAATAAAGTTTCGTCGGACATTTCTTCTTTAGATAGTAAAGTTTCTTCCTTAGAAGAAAAGGTATCTTCTGATATTTCTTCCGTGAAAAACGAAATTTCTACTTTAGAAACTAAAGTTTCTTCTAATATGTCTTCTCTAAAAAATGAAATCTCTGCTGATGTGGAAAATAAGATGACTTCCGTTGAAGAGAAAATAAAAGAAATGGAAAAGAAGATAGAAGAACTCGAACATACAGAACCGGCCAAGGACGGTGAAATAAAGTGCCATGAGGTGGAGTCGAAGTTGAAATTGGAAGGAGCTGTAAACTCTCCTCGTGTTAAAGCCCCAACTTTTGACGGAAAGAGAAAAGGCAATAAATTTGACCATCGCCCTTCAAAGATTTATTTCCGACATGCGCCTGCGCAAAATTGAAAAATTGACAAAATCCAAAATTTCGGCACTTTCGAAAAACTGCTACATTATGTTTTGCCTTTTTTCGAAAAGATCACCTCAAAATACATAGAATCCATTTTGTTTCATCTAATTACAATTTAATGTAAGCTCAAAACCCGTAAATTAATTCGATTATATAGCTTAAAAGCATTGTTTTCTTTTAAGGACTTCGTAATCCTACAATCATTTAATTTATATTTTCTGTTATAATGATAATATTTTACATTTAATTGATTTTGATAAAACGACTGATTTAAAAAAAAAGCATATTTACTTAATTATATTTGAAATTATAATCAAATAAATAAGTTAATTTAGTTTTAATTTTATTTATATTTCTTTTTATTTCTATTAGTATACAATTCTAGTTTTGATGTTTGTATACAGTAATGACAATGCTGAATTATAAAATACAACTACATATTTCAGTAATTTAGTTATTTTTATCCTTAATGTAAATATCGACCAGAATCTAAATTGATCCAACAATTTGTTTTCAAACACGAACAAATATTTGCTACTCACCTAAAACGCAGGCAGCTTTGTCAGTAGCCAGGAACAATGACAGTTAATTCCTCTGCCCACTGGGATGAACCCTCTGCGACCTGTCAACAAACCGCATTGTTAGAGTTTGTCCAATCGAATAATCTAAAAATTTTATTAGCGGTATTTGAAACATTAAATATTAGATAAGGTTAATCTAGTCGTAGAGATATATAGAAAACTGAAAATAGACAGATATAAAGCAAAGAATTTCCCTCCATTTTTTTTATATATTTTATTATTTCGCATCCTTGCTTCAAAACTGACACAACTCAAAAAAACTTAGATTTCGGAAATCGCAAGCAACTAGTGGCTACAGGTTTTTGATTGAATCCAAAAAATGAAACAGATATATAACAGTGTGGGGATCGCATAATTACATAATTTTTTTTATTTAATCCATTTACAATCTTAAAAAAGACCCCTTTTGAGCTGTAATAGTTTTGATGATTTTTATTCCTTTAAATAACTGAATTATTTTGAGTTGGGTCACCTTTATCGTATTTTTTTAAAGAAGTGACAGTTTTGAATCTGCTATTAAACACAAAACTTTTTAAGTTGTGACATTGTCATGCAAATAGAAATTGTGAATAAAATACCAACTTAAATACAAAAATGCTTTATTTACTAAACAAAGTAGCAACCTCAAAAGTAAAAAACTACCTAGTTTTAAAGTGATTCTTTATGTTTAGTGTTCAGAAAAAACTAAACTTTATGGCACAGTTAAACTAAAAACCTATATGGTGGTGTAGCAGTCTAACGCGCTTATATTCATTTATAGGCAAGTTTATGGTCCGAGATTGCCGGGCTTCGACTCCCATACCAGACCAAGTGGATTTTTAATTAAATTGCATGGTTCGGTATAGGATTTGATGTGTGCCGTATTAATAAAAATTCAATTTCTGTTGATATGACATGCAGATTATAAAAATCGCCATGCATTACCATCTCGATGATGGTGGATGAGGTTTTCCGGGTTTTCCTCACCTGTAAGTCAAATGGCACCATCAATCATCTTTAAGTCATCCCGGAGCGCCACGGCAAATATTAATAATAGCCGTCCCTTTATCCGTACAAGCTCAGCTTTTGAGGTTAAAATTCACTCGTAAGGGGGTGAATTATGGAGAGTATTATTATATTATTATATTATTACATTTTTAACAGTAAGTACCTACCTATTCAGTAGCCGTCAGTTAAAAAAAATGTATTTTTCAGTCAATAAAGAGTTATTGCAAGTTCACTTATTTTGACATCTGAGGATCACTTACATTCCAGAACTGACTTTAATAAAGATTGTGCCTATCCTTAATTGTAGATCATTGTAGAGCACATCAAGAAGCCGGACACATCTGCATTTGGACATCATTTGAGGTTCAATCAACATAATTTTAGCCCAACAAAAAACTCCAAATTATTAGTCAACACAAAAAATTTCAACTTATTAGATTTTTATGAAGATGTTGAAATTACCCTTGAAAGAGACAACAATATCTCCTGTCTCAACACTCAAGTGAACCATAAGAGAAATTTCATACCATTTCATAGACAACTCAATTAACCCTCTATGATGATGTAAGTCCGAGTCGCTCAATACAAGCCTTTAAGAGCCATCCCCTCCTAAACTTGATTTCACCCATCAGAGCCTACCTTTGGGACCATGGTACTTTAATGATTATAATTTTTTTTGTTCTCTATTTTGTCTCATTCCAACCATGAGTACGCTTGTTGAGTGATTTAGAATTTTTAGGACTAAACATCAGATTCACCTCTAGGGACCGCGGGTTCAGTTGTGCCATCTTGGGTTCTCTAAAAAAAGTTCTGCAGAGCCCGGGCTGGCACATCAAAACCACGCGAGTAATATTTTTGTTTTGTCTTGACATCAAATGGAGCATTAAAAAGATCAATTCATATTAAACATTTATTTAAATTTAACTAACAAATAAATCAAATTTGAAACATTTTCTTTAAATTCAATACAAACAAATTTTGATTTCCTTTAACCATCTCCAATCACTTGAATCACACTTGGAGAAACATGTTCCACACTGAGGTGAACGCACCTCTTCTCTTGACATTTGACAAGTCAACGTCTTTAAGTGTCGCTTGTCACCACTGTCATATGGACACGGTTAAACAATATTAATAAAAATGAATTTATAAAGCAATTTAAATTTGAAAATATTACTGAATATCCTGAAATATCAAATTTTGGGAGCGAGGATGACTAAGAACGTGTTGGATATGTTTGTGGACAGTAGGTAGACTTTTTTACAATTATAATGTGGAAAAAAACCTACAGTTTTTTTACATCCACAATTTTTGTAGATAAGCACTGATGATGGCACAATGCCGAAAGCGCTTTGCATTTATTAATTAAAAGGTTTTGCACAAAATACAAGTCTTTCCTTTTGAATTCTTTTTTAAGTTTTCGAAGAGGAGACATAAGCCTTTCCATAATTTTTTAGAGATTTACTTTTCTTTACATGCCACGTGTCAGGTTTTGCTTTTTTTACCCTTCTTCCTTTTTTCATCTGCTAAGTTCCTATGCTGAATTTCAATGTCTTCTTCCTAAACTAATTTTTTATCCTGAACTGGTTCCATTTTACTCTGAGAGAAACTGCTTGAACTGTGACGATAATTTGGATCTGCATCCGAATCGTCTATGCGCCTTCATCACTGTGTTTAGGTGAGACGTAATAATTTTTGTCATTAGATTTTTTAAACGTCAGAACTACACGATGCATCATTGCAAATATTAAATATATTTTCTAGCTGGTCTATTCCCTGGTCATCTACAATAGATTGTTGATTTAAAAAATGAGAATATTGTCCTGTTGTGTTACTACTTTGTAGCTGATTGATTAAAGAAGATGAACTTCCAAAATCCAATTGTTTGTTGTTTTCTGCGAGATAATTATCACTATATTTTGATTGGAGAATGCCGTTGCTTTCAATATCTGTAACGTGTGGAGGGTGGGTTACCACCACGGCACTTAGGCCTCATTAGGCCCATTGTGCATCCTCCTAAGATGATAGGAACCTCCTAGCTTGTGAGCCATTCTACATATTTTATGTAGTTGACAAAGTCGCCAAGAGGTGCTTCTCTTATATCGGCCGGTGTTAGCTGAAACTCGCCGAATACAAATCTTCTAATAAATGAAAGCGTCGAGTAATCGTAAAGTATATGCACGATCGTCTCATCTTCTTGTTCGGGAGAGCCCCATGATATGTAGATGATTTCGTACTTGACAATGACAAGTCAGAATGCCTGTGACTAGGCGCAGATTCTGTCTAGTTATAGTCAAGTATTTGATTGCTGCAGTGTTTTCAGGATAACTTTAGAGCTCCTTGGCAACTCCGCAGTTTCTTGTTTCATCCCATCTTTCCTTGAATTTCACAAGAGAATATTCTTTGATTAGGTCTGTCACTACCGATTTTGTCAGGCCAATAGAAGGGCCAGGTCCAAAAAGTATTTGATTGGCTGCTTTCTTGGCTAGACGGTTACCTTTCGATGTGGCGTGACCTTTGATCCATCTTAAGGTGACCACATTGTTGATGGATACTTTGGCCAAAGTTTCGTGACATTTTAGTACCAACCCTGAGTAAATTGTTCCTTCCAGTGAAACTGTTTCTGGTTATTTCTTTTGCTGCTATGAGAATACCCGTTAGCTCTGTTTAAACTACACTGGCACTATTGCTCACAGTCCATTTTGTGTTTAGGTTAAAGAATTTGGAGTATATTCCACAGCCTGAGCCTTGTTTTGTTTTAGAACCATCGGTGTAGATATGAATCGTACCTGCCGCTTCAGGCTCTTCTTTTTGTTTATGTTGCTTATGGAAGATATATCTCGGTGAGATGAAGTCCATATTAGCTTGAAGCAGTGGGAGCATATCGAGCGCCTCCTGCCAAAAGCAACGTCTCGCCTCACCAAATCCTACATCAGGTTCTGTTCCAACCATGCGGAGGCGTGTCATTGTCGTCAAAGTAACCTCCTTGATGTAAATATCAAGGAGAGTAAGACTGAGAATGACTTCCATGGCCCTGGTCGGTCTTGTTTTCATGGCTTCTGTTATGTTGAGACATGCTGTTCTTTGAATTTGTTCTAGTTACGGATAGCTGTTAATTTTTGGGCTGCTTTCAATAAAAAAGTGATTTATTGAGGACGATGAAATTGCAAAATCTGTGCTTTTATTACTTTTTATGATATTTTCAGCAGCGTCACAGCATTGTAACTCACTGACCATAAAAGATGAACTTCAAAACCTAAACTTCCTTTATTTTTAGAAGTTCCAGATGACGTGGTAGGGTATTCAGACAGTTTATATTTTCGGCTGCCAGATTTAAAATATTAGCAGTCCGTCTTTGTGGATCCATCTGAAAATTTTTAGCTAATTGGGGCCAACTTTTAATTGGTTTTAAAAGTGAAAGTTTTAGAACCTTCTCTGCTTTTCGTTTAATACCAGTATCAGTTGCTTAAACTTGCATTCCTAGTTTTTTAAGCCTTACCATTGAAAATAAACAAATACTTATAAGCCAAAACATGTGTAATTGTTTATCTGGTTTTAAAAAAATATATAATTTTTTAGACTGCAGGTTTTTTTGGTTATGTATTAATCAATTTTCAATGTAAAGCTAAACGATACTAAACTTCCCTACCGATTTGATGGATTCTTAAAAAAAAAATCAAACAAGAACATCGTCACAAGTAAAGAGCAAGTTAAAAAATAATTCATTAGAAGAGACACAACTAAAAATTTAAACAACATATTTTACTTTCCCTAATTTTCTTAAATGACACAACCTAAATTAATGCACTGTCGTATACCGTTACTAATCTGCAAAACTGTATTAATTTAAATTATTTCATTGCAAGTATTCAGTTTTAATCTGGAAAAACGTCACAACTTAAAATAATGCGTTTATGATTTTCGACAAAGCAACTTCTTTCTATCAAGTTTAGATGACAACTAACGATGTGTCACTTTTGTTAGGTTCAGTTTAGATACTTCAAAAACGACACAGGCGCCATCTAGACGATACTTTTCTACACCAAATTACCATAAATCGTCAACACTGTTGACGATTTATGGTAATTTTGAGTTGTGTCTATTTTAAAGCAAGGGTGCGATTTGTGCCTTTTGAAGCAAGGGTGCGATTTGTGCCTTTAAATCAAAATGTTAAATTTTGTATTAATGTCATATTGGAAAGCACTGTATATAGGTATCCATAATAGTAGTTTATGATCCAAGAAAGAGAAGTTATGTTTTTCGGACGTGAACTTAACGTTATCGTATTTTGAAAACACAATCTACAATAATATATCCTTTTATTTCGAATTGAAGATCGTGTAAACTGTACAAGAGTGCACACGCTACGTAACCTAATTGTCTACTCCTTGCTGAAGCGGCGGATATGCTTTAAATTCTTTCTGTGTCATGTTACATGCCTGTTCACTTCCAAATTAGATTACACCTTACTTTTTGTCACCTAACTCGAATGATGACTGTAAATACTCTTGAATTAGATTTCGTAATGGAATTAAATGATTGTTTTCATTTATTAGGGGTTTTAAAATTAAAGAATAACGCGATAACAAAGTAAAGTGGTTTTTCGTCTTCGACGAATCCATTTGGGAAAATAAAAAAGTATTTGACACGAAAAGTTAGTTTGAATGATAAATCCTGGGTTTTTCTTTTTGTGCTAAAACAGCGAATAACAAATTATACTTATTAATATTGGATGTTGATTGTTTTTTCTTTTGAAATTTTATATGAACTATTTTTTTTTTAATTAATATTTAGATTCGAACTGCTAGAAAACTCCACAAAAATTAGAGGTCACCCAATTCTTAGTAAAGTTATTCTTTAAAAGGGTGCTTTTTATTAAATTGTAATGTTTTAATTATTATTTGCAGAACCAGTTTGGACATTTTGTGTATATAGTAACTAAACTATATACACAAAATGTCCTCAAGTTATAATAGAACAAATAGAAGAGCCAGGTGTGCAGGTACGATTTATATCTACACCGACGGTTCTAAAACAAAACAATGCTCATCTATACAGATAGCAGATAAGCACTACTCGTCCTGAACAGACCACGAATTTATTCAGGGTTAGTACTAGAATGTCATGAAGCTTTGGCCGAAGTATCCATGAACAATGTGGTCACCTTAAGATGGATCAAAGGTCACGCCACATCGAAAGGTAACCGTCTTGCCGATTCACTAGCCAAGAAAGCAGCCAACCAAATACTTTTTGGACCTGGCCCTTCTATTGGCCTGACAAAATCGGTAGTGACAGACCTAATTAAAGAACATTCCCTTGTGAAATTCAAGGAAAGATGGGACGAAACTGCAGAGTTAAGTTAAGTTATCCTGACAACACTGCAGCAAACAATTACTTGACTATGATTATAGATTTTTTCTCTACAATAAATAGTACATATAGGGACAGGGACAATTTGTAGTAAAAATTTCCAAATATTTGTGGAGAATGTATTGTAGAGTTATAATCTACAATATTTAGTAAAAATATCCAAATGCATCATAAGAATTGTTCTACAAATTGTTATAAATTTTGCTATTCATTGTATGAATTTATATTAAAAATGTATTGCGTTTTATGAAAATATACACGAAAATTTTATACAATAAATAGTAAAAATTCATACAAATTGTAGTAATTTTTAATAAAATTTGTAGTAGTATTCCATAATTATTATAATTATAACCTAGAAAAAATGTTCCTTAATGAAATATTCATTTTATTGTTTTAATATAAAAGATACAAAGTCTTAATTACATTATGTATTAAATATCGGTAATAATAGCACCCTCAGTCTCAGTTGGCTTTTCTGCACCCGAAAAATATGAAATAAAAATTAATACCAATTAAACTGTTCATAACCTTAAAACGAGGATATTTATCACCTTTACACTGATTTGGATATTAAATGACTAAGTCCGATAACTAACAAAAATAAGAAAGTAGGTATGTCACAATTAAGACAAAAAAACATTGAACTTGGCACAAAATTCGATCGTTGGGCACAACATTCGATCGTTGGCCATAACTATTTTTTTTTAAAATAATCTACTAAGGTTATTTAAATTAGTTATCTAAAGGTAAATTATTCAGAAATAATAATAAATGTACTTACCACCAATAGAATTTATTATTAAAGTTTTCTCAAACGCATCGGTGCTAATAATATAATAATGTGTTATGGGTACTCGTATATGTACCATGCTTTGTTATGTGAACATGGCGAACGGCTACTGCTGTCTGGCCATTTATGATCGACGTCAGAAAACGTTGGCCAATAGCAGAATTCTGTTTTGTTCACATTACTTAGAATTTCTACAATATTATAGAATATTTTTGAACAAAATTGAATTTTTTTCATAAGAAGGGATGTAAAGTATTACTATTTTTTGTAGAGAAAATTACTATTTTTTGTAGAGATAATTATTAATATTTGTACAAATTTTTACAGAAGTTAGTAGTAGTAATTACGATAATTGTAATAAATTTCCACTTCTCAAACAATAGTAAAATATACTAAACATTGTGGACTTCTTTCCTATTGTTGTAGCATTTTATTCGACAATTCAATTGCTACAATAATGAATAGTTTTTAACTATAAATTGTAGTAAAATTTTCTAAAAATTGTTAAGTATTTTTCTACAAGTCTACTACTACAACATTGTAGTAAAATGTTTTAGTCACATTTTTTTCCGTGTGACTGGTCATTGCCAAGTACCGAAGCATCTCCATATAATAATAATAATAATAATAATAAATGTCTTTATTAACCAACAAAATACAAGTAAATTAAAATAGAATATTCACTATAGTACCTATATACATAAAAAATAAGAAAACGTTGGTTAAAGGGCGCAAAATCAGCTAGGATGCTCTTCCTTAAGAACCCAAAAAAAAATTATATATATATGCATACATATATGTATACATATATAAATAAATAAAAAAAAAAAAAAAAAAAAAAAAAATAATATTAATAGTAAAATGTAAGAAATCGCGATTTAGAAGAAAAGTCATAATAAATTTATAACACATTTGCATAAATAAATAAATAAATAGGTGAAATAATTAGTTTCAACACTGTTCGCTAAATAATTTTTCAAAATGTTTTTGTTTGAATTGAGATATTTTCATTAATTTAAAATTGTCTGGTAGAAGATTGTATGCTTTGAAAATATTATATCTAAAAGATTTTTCGAAAAAGGTAGTTCTATGGACTGGAATAGAAATAATTTTTTTTCTTCTGATATTAATATTATGCACATCTGATCTATACTTTATTTTATTGGTTAGGTAAGGGGGAGTTGTGTTTACAATAACTTTGTGGAGCAATGTCAACGAATGTAATAACCTTCTGCGAGTCATATTCAGCCAGCGAGCAGTTACTAATGTATGACTAATTGGATCAAATTTTCTTATACCGAAGATTAATCGTAAACAAGAATTTTGAAGCCTCTGTAGCCTGCCTGAATCTCTTGAAGTTAAGCAGGGACCATATACGTAGTCACAGTGGTTAGTTTGTGAGAGGACAAGCGATTCACAAAGTAGTATTTTGAGTTTCCTACTTAAAATATGTCTATTGGGATATAAAACTTTTAATTTTCCATAAGGCTTCTTTAATATAAATGATGTGTGATCGGTAAATCTTAATTTGTTATCGATTATGACACCTAAATTTCTAGCCTGCTCAGTAGTGTTTAAAGGGTCGTTTTCAATTTTGATTATTAACTCATCAGGTAATATATTATTTCCGAATAACATAATAGTTGATTTAGAATTATTAAATACCAAGTCATGTTTTTTAGATGCTTCTAATAATGCCTTTAGCTCAGTGTTTATTAAATTTTGTGCATTGGTAATATATTCTTTATTAAAGAAGTAATACAACTGAGTGTCATCTGCATACATATGTATTTTCATATGCATTAATACATTCGGAATATTACTGGTGTAAATTGTATACAGTAAAGGTCCTAAAATTGTACCTTGAGGAACGCCTCTTTTTATTATACCCACATTTTAAATGTCATTAAGGAAACTTACTCGTTGAGTCCTATTATTAAAATAATTTTTAAGAAGCTCTATTGCAGAATTACTGAAACCTATGTAACTTAAAATAGCGAACATTAATTGGTGATTTAGCATATCAAAAGCTTTACTGTAGTCAAGCAAAATTAAAGCACCGTATTTTTTATTATCGAGTTCAGTTAGTATGTCATCTGTGATATTTAACACTGCCGTCCCACAACTAAAACCTGGCCTGAATCCTGACCGAACCGTTGGTAGTATAGATTATGTATCCAGATGTTGTTTTATTTGAAATTCCATTGTTCGTTCTAAAACTTTTGATAAAGTTGGAAGTACTGTCACAGGACGTAATTCCTTTAATTCAGGTGGTTCAACTTTAGGTATGGGTGTAACTAGTCCCTCTTTCCAACAAGATGGAAACACTGAGTTTGATAAGCAATAGTTAAATAAGTGTGTGAAATATGGGAGTAAGTGCGGACATAAAAAATGTATTAAGGATATGTTAGTGCCGTCATATCCACAGGCCTTTGTTTTATTTTTCAGTTCTCGGTTAAGATAATATGATCAAGTAATGTTCTTGAGCTAAGAGTGATTCTTGTTGCTTCGGTAACAATTTGCTTCATGTTTAACCCGTCAAGTATAGCTAGGTAGTGTGCCGCACTTTTTCTGAGATGTCTGATTTTTTAAAAAAATAAAAAAATAGAAATTTGAATATTATAAATTTTAAGTGCAACACACTGCGAACGGCAGCTTTTCAGTCTGGAGAGCTAGGGTGAATTCGGAATTAAATCAATGTGTTTGAGTTAAGTAATAATGTCGAGCGCCATGCAACTTTAATACAATAAATGTCAATATCAAACTATACGACTAAAACTTTCCCAAGTTGCAAAATTTAAAGTTACTTACAATGATATTGATATTGTTTGATATTAACCAATATTCAAATAAACTTTTAAATAAACAATGATTATGAACTTTTCTGAAAAGGGAAAATTTATGTACCAAAAAAAAGGAAACGAAACAACTTATTAAGTCACTCTCAATTTATTTACAAATTATATTTAAAATAGAGTTACTGGTTTATCTATATGTAAATGATGACCTTTCAAACATATTACCTATGTTTATCAACTTAACATTCTCAATAAATGAAGTTAATGTTTAAAATTGTGATTTTTAAATTATTATAGTTAATTAGAAAATATGTATAATATTGAACAAATATTAATACGACAAAATAATTAAAAATAGTGATTTTTAATTATTATAGTTAATTAGAAAAATATGTATAATATTGAACAAATATTAATACGACAAAATAATTAAAAATAGTGATTTTTAATTATTATAGTTAATTAGAAAAAATATATAATATTAAATAAATATTAATACCACAATACCTTTCATAGCTATGTTCGGTTTACAACCTTTAATATAAATTAAATAACTTTATGTTCCAAATTATATACCAAATTATAATCATCAGTTGTGTTATATTTAAATTAAATAGTTAAATAAAAAAATGTATTACTAAATAAAACCTGGTTTGGTGAACTCGTGGTTCGCTCACTGGACTTAGATCTTTCGGTAACAGATCTCGGGCCGGTTACTGGTAACAAATAGGTTGACTCCATTTGTGGCGGATTGTCCAAAGGAAAGGTACAGTTGAATCTGGTCTTGGATGAAAGGTACAGCTGAATGTAGTTGTAAGCAGCAAACTACGTCTCGAAAAATACTCAGCTGGACTTTGAAATGTGGTAACTCATACATCGTGAAGACGAAACCAAATGCGGCTATTACAGCTATTCCAATATAAATGGATGCAATAAAAAGGACGATATTCAAGGTATTGATTATGGATATCTCCATAAATGAGTACTTCAGAAACCATCAAGCGATGTAGTACAAAAAACATGGAAGGCGTGCTTTCTACCGGACTATGTCCCAGTGTAGGTCCCTGATAAAAGAAATACGGAAATAATATCTATCCAGAAACGTAAGAAGGAGATTCGTGAAAGAACCTGAGAAAATTATTGAATAAAAACTCACCTATTAAGGGATGACAAAACTAACACTAGCCTTCACACGAAATGATGTGACTCTTGCGGCTTTTCAAACAGAAAGGAACGAACTTGCAAAATGGCTATTCAAAGTTCCAGAAAGGCACAAAAAATTATCTGCGTTATTTTGAATTTTGAAATGAATTTAAACAAAATTTGAAATAATAGCTTTTGATTGGTTAAAATAAAAATTTGTATACAAACGAACGAATGTACGCAATAACAGTTCTAACTAAGGCCACTCAGTAACAAATGACATGCATTCACGAAGTAGTGCAATTTATCAAACTAACAAAAAGAAGAACTGAAGAAGTGACATAACCTAACTATTCGAATCAAACAATATAAACAATAATTAGATATTATAAAAAGAATGCTACCAGAATTGAATTATATGCACAACAAAACAATTATAGATGGTAATGTATTGTAAAGTGATTAAACAAAGTTATTTTATTGTGATTTATGTTTCAGAGCTTAATCTAAATACTATTGAACAATTTTTAGTATATAATAGTTATCAAATCAAATACATAAAACTGTCTTTGAGAAACATTCCACAGAAGTGAAATACTTTAGTAGTTACGACTCAAGCTAATTGTTTTATATTAATAGTAATGAAAAGGTTAGTACATGTAAATACATTCTTTGTAGATTTAAATAAAATATTCTTGTGAAAATATAAATGCTACAGTAGTCAGACGTAACATTATTATTTACAAGTAGGTCAATATTAAAGTCTCCTACACAAATCAAATTTTGAGATTCGATATTCATAGTCGATATAGTATCTTCAAAGTGATCTAAAAACATTTTTAAATTTGTATCAGGTGGACGATATCATGGGGCTGTCAGAATCCTCACTCTGCAAAGAGGGCGAACAAGAAGATGAGACCATCGAGCATATCCTTCACGATTGCCCGACGCTCTCATTTATTAAAAGATTTGTGTTCGGCGAGTATCGGCTAACACCGGCCGATATAAGAAAGGCACCCTGGCGACGTTGTCAACTACATTAAATCTGTAGATTGGCTGATGAGCTAGAAGGTGCCTATCATCTTAGGAGGATGCACAATGGGCCTAAAGAGGCCTAAGTGCCATGGGGGTAACCCACCCTCCACACGTTACAGATACAGAGATAGTAACTCAAGGCGCATGCTCAGAAACAGCCCTCAATCTTGTGGTTTACTATACGATTAGTCGTAGCAAGTCCTCTTTTATACTAATATTAATAAATATTACTACTTAAGGCTGTTTTACCGCTTTCCATTCGGTCGAAATTGAGAGGTACCTCAAGATTTCAAAACTGGTTGCTTTTTAATAAAAAGCAAAATGTGGGTTACCTTACAAAAAATGATGTAAATAAAAAATGTTGTGTGCACCTCGACCGCATGGTTTTGTTTGTCCTCGCCAGAAGTTTCTTGGCCTCGGCTACTCCTCGGCCGCAAATTCCTGAATCGGCCAAAAATGATTAACTTTACGGCCTTGGTAGACAAATAATTATTTAATTATCATAAGTGGATAAATAATTATTTATTGATCATCTGGTTACATATTATAATACTACAAGCGAGCTGTCATTCTGATGTGTTTCTGATTCGGAACAAAATTATTTTGGAATTATAGTATCATTACGGTCCAATTTTCTCGAAACCCGTGATGGTTAACACGACTAATATCTGATACTGACGTGTCAATGTTTGTACTTGTATCCGCGATTTCCGTTAAAATTATCCCTTCTCAATGCCAAACACTTTTTTGCTTTTAAAGCATCATGTATTCTGAGCAATAGCATGGGTTCGAGCAATTTTCGGTAGTAATTATATAAATAATAAAGTTTATAATGTTTAACTCGGAATTAAAAAAATTTTGGTCCTTTGTTGTCTTTAAATTTTTAAAAAGTCATTGTTCTTTTCACCGGATATAGTAGGTATATTGGTTTGACCATTGGGGCGTCATTAAATTAAAAATTGTGTTTGTGTGAGACAGGGTAGCCTAATAATAAACTACTTTTATTATATTGTAAAGACGAAAAGTTAAGTTTTTTGGGCGAATCAGATAAATTTTTTAGACGAGACGTAGTCAAATTTAAAATGACAATTTTTAATTTTAATAATCTTACATGTAAATAGCCCTCGCCTAACGGCTCAGGCTCTTACTTGCACGTTGTGGTCCATAAGAGCATGTATGCTTAATTGTTCTATCTGTATTTAAATTTTTTTATGCACCTGAGGAAATAATTTACTACTTTTTATAAATAATAGACGCAGTACTGGCCAAATAATCAAATCTAAAAAAGTTAGCTATAATATAAATTTTAATAAAAAATTTTTAGGAGAAACGAAATATTGGCTGAAGTTTATCGCGAACTTTCTTAATATCCGGTAATCAAATAACCCAAACATTTCTTTCATAGTTTAGGGCCAAACTGACATCTGGAAAGCAGCTTTGCAGAAATACTCCGGTAAAAAATATTGGTGATTATCCCAAAAAATAGCGCTTATACACCGAGAATACCCCGCTTTTCGAATAGTGTGCAATGAATAACCGATCAATTTTCCTTGTAATCTCCAGAAAAAGAAAAATGAACCAAGTCAAAGGCGTTTTTGTGTGTGACGCACGTGCAAATGCTATTCTTATATTTCACAGCCACCTGCTTCTGATTGTTTCGCCATCGTAAGTTTGTCCTGTGCCTGGATTTTTATGGTTTTCTCCTTTTTTTTTGTGGGTTTGATGGATGTTATTAGTATAGACGGTTTCGAACCCGAAATGAATAATGGGTCAATAATTTGTGTTTTAGAAGAAGAAAACCATGTACGTTGTAATTTACCTATTTGTTAGTTTATTAAGGAAAAATCCTTGTAAAGTTCTGAAAAACTATCAATACAAAAATTTATCAGAAATTCCCAAATAAATTATAATATATTTATGTGATACTGGCTTTGATTTTAATTTATTTTATTTTAATTATAATGACTTAAAAAGAGTTAATCGACTTTCCTCAGTATTCTCTTAAAGTTTTAGACTTTTATTTTAAATTACTAATGATAGCAAATTCCTAATTGTCTTAGCATAGTAATTGTTAGAATGACTAACGGTATCTGATGTTACCAACCAATCTCTCTTGTACCTGGCATATTAAATGTAATAGACAAAGTAATACTGATGCGACTATAAAACATAGCACTGGTCTACAGTGGTTTTGTTGCCCTAGATACAAGATTGATTTTGTATATATTTATGCTTACAATTCATGAAACTATCAATAGGCTTGTTTTGGTTATTTCGCGAACTAATTCAGAATCAGTGAATTACACTCGTTCAGCTCAATGCGTCGATTATCCAGGCGACGTATTCTTGAAAAATGAAGTCGTCAACTGTATTTGAGAACTAGAATTGGCAGTTCTGTTTGAACTAAAACAAACCCAATGATTTCGTAAGATTTGTTCTAGTTTTCTTTTAAATCTTTATTTTCATTTTACATTACAAAAATTGGAAAACGTATATAATTATAATGTCCATTTTATTTTGAAAAATTAAGATACATCGAAGTAAACAAAAAGCAAATTGTCGAAAACATATGTTAAATTTCCATAAAACGCTTTTTATGAGATCTTCTTTTATAATACTTCAGGGGACAACCTCTTTTTAAAGATCAGCAGTAATCTGCCATCATGTGACGATCCCATTGAACCTGATACCTTTCCTTCATAACTTTTAGATCCTGGTGAAACCGCTCTCCCTATTCCTGACAATAATTTCCTAAATTATCGGGAAATACATCCAGATTATTGCGGAGATAGTGTAATTTGATACTCATATTTGCTCCTAGAGTCTGAAAGTTTGTCAGCATATTTTGTACAATTTCTTCATAATTTGGTGTTTTATGGTTACCTAGAAAATTTTCAACTACCAACACAAAACTTTTCTAAGCCTTACTTTCCGGAACAGTCATAACTTTAATAAAATCTGTGTCTTTTATCAAATTCCGTATTTGAGGACCATCAAATATTCTACCTTTTAACTTTACCATACTAAGCTTTGAAAATTTTCTACAAATATTATTAAAACAATCTCCTTCCTTGTCCAACGCTTTTACAAATTGCTAAGTCATTTCTAATTAATGTGTAATGGTGGTAGTATGATTTTGTCTCTGCTCACCAACGGCTCCCTTATTACATTGGCCTTACCAACAGTTAAAGAATTTCTTACAGGCCAAACCTCTTGTTCCCAATGAAGTTGCATTGCTCTACTGTCCCACATACAAATAAAGCAAGAGTATTTCGTGTATCCACTTTGTTGACCAAGTAAAAATTAATCATTTTCAAATCCACACAGATCCACCATTGATGCTCTGAGTAATTAATTTTTTCTAAAACGAATTTTACATTTTCATATTCTTCTTTGAGTTTCGTTAAATAGGTAATTGGAATTTATGCAAATTTATTTCCATTGTGCAGTAAGATGCATTTTAAAATTCTTTTACAACTATCAATAAAATGGCCCCACTCAGTAGGTTTGTATTCCTTTAAACCTATGTCTAAGAGCAGCTTCGGAATATCATAACAGTACACCAGTATTTTCATTAAAAAATTGTAATAACTCACTTTCTCGCATTCTGTATGTTGTAATTGTTACTGTTGGTGCCAAAAAATTTTTTCTTTCAATCTTGAGGCTAACAATTCTGATCCTTGTTTTCATAAATTAAGATCACGTATTAAATTACTGAGTTCATTTTGAGAAAATAACTTTGGCGTAGATGTTTCACCCTCTCATTCACTTCCACTGGTAGACTCTCCCGATTTCTGTGAATTTGGCAACATCATTGTTTCTAAAGGCATGCGAACTACTTTGAAATCTAAATAGGCCAAGGGAGATTTTAACTGTGTAGAACAGGACATTTTGATTTCGATTAAAAACTTTAGCATCTACTACACAAAAGTAACAATCATCGAAATGTTTCTTAGGCTCCATCCAGATCATAGGAATACCAATGTCTAATCCAGAACGTTCTTCTTTTTTCCACAACCGTAAAGACTCAACACAGGACTTACAAACTTTATGAGAAACCCATGATTTATCTAGTTTGTCCATTTTAAAACCTAAATATTCAGTATAAGCCTCCTTGACAAAGTCTGTAATATTTATTTTTTGTTTTTTTTTTGTTACATAAACACCGCAAATATAATAAAATGAATCACTACTATATTTACAATTTCTTCGTGATGAACTGAGGTTTTAAAAGACAAGACGAATATATTAGAGTGGACATTCAGTAATTTAAACAAAATATTAACACATGACAACTTATCCAGATTCACGTGTAAGTACTTCAATATTATTAAATAACTGAGATCTCAGCTGTTCTGTGGAGCAAAGGGTCTAAGAGTGGGGTTCATGTGATGTTTGTATGCGCGATAAAGTTGCGCAAAAGCCTAATCATGACAGAAAATAAATTTTATTACTACCAAGCCGATAATAATTGTTCAAAATAAAATATATGTAAAAATCATAAAAAACAAGAGCATATTCAGTACTTTCATGAATATATTCGTAATTTGGGCATTTAAAAACACAAAAATTTGCAAAGATATCCAGACCAACAAACAAACAAATTTTTTTTGTAGAGCTTTGTATACAATGACACACAAATCGTCCCCAGGGAACAGTACGGTTTGAGAGAGAATCACAGTCCTGTAGCACAAATCTTAAACATCAAAGAATAAGTCAAAAAGGCATTTAATGACAAATAAGAAACAGTACTAGTAGCCTTAAATAATTGTAAATCATTATCCCTTCCAACTTATAAAAACAATTTAACCCTATTTACACAACATAACTTGTCACCTTAAAATAAACAATACCTAGGTTAGGACCATAAAGAGCAGAGGCTGGAGTACCATAGTGAATGGTTTCTCATCATTTGTACAACATTTTGACACATAACGAACGGCTTGGATCAGAATAAGGTAAGCGGATGGCACTTATGTATATAAATCATCTCATTCAGCTATGATTGCAACCAAACGATTGCACATTCACATAAACAAAACTTCTACTGCTTTGATCTAGATAGTAGTAAAATAAAAAAACCCTTAGCAAACAGAAAACATGCTTCTCTCGCAGTTAAATGATACAACTATCGATACTATCGACAGTAACTCTTGAGACTATCGGAAACTATCGATAGGGTCGACTATCGATAGTATCCGATCACTAATCGGCAGGTTCATGGTCATGTTCTCTTTTGACTCTGCATTTAAGTCTCCTAGGTCATAGTATGAGGACATGTCCAACTTTTTTTAGCTCCTCTAAAGCTTCAGGTTCCTTTGAAAAAGCCCATGTTTAAACTTTTTTTGATATGGTTTTACCCCACACCATCCAAAGGTATGTATTTGACTCATGGTTGGCTATTTTTAGCCTTTTAAGGATTGTCTACCCTTCAGACCTCTATATGTTGTGCAGGCTAGTGACCTAGAGATATCATCACCCACCAACGCTTTCATCAGGGTTGCCCCTTGTCTAGGTTGGATGGTTGTGACAATGTCCCGCAACCAGTCTGCACTGGTTTGGTCCGCGTAAGTCATAACCTGGCTGCACTTTGCGAATCACACTTGTGTTCCCTCTGTGGAAATTTCGGAGATCACATCTTTGAGTTTTCCTAGTGTTTCCGAACGCATTTTGATCTCTAGGTACCCTATTGCTACCACAGCAAATCTTCACTCAGGTAAGGGCCTCTTTGAACGAAACTTCGTTCGTCATGCCTTCTTCCTCAGTCGGCTGACAGGTGACGGTTTTGCGTCTATTGTTTTAAAGCTTTTATGCCTTACTTGGCAGCTTCTTTCGCTTTGTTATCTTATGACTCTAGCCTCTGGAACTTTTGTGGCTTTGTTTGGGCTCTTTATTAACTGCTTTTTTTGCGGCAGCATAATCAAGGCTCGTTCTTGAGTGTCCACCTAGTCAGGCAGAGTTTATTTTGTCCTTGGGCATTTGATTTACCTCTTCGAGGGAAGAGACGATGACTTTACGCCTCTTTGCTAGCTTTTCAGTCTTCGCAAGAGACGTTTCCTTAGACGTTGCCTTTCGAGGTTGACGCTGTCGCCTTTTGTTGCATTTTATTGTTGCTATTTTTAGAATTCATATTTGATCCCATAAAAAACAGTGCTGCACTAAGGCCGTCATACCTTGGGAGATGATCCGGTGTCAAAGAAGCTCCATTTATACCTTGACTCAGGTTTTACTCGCGTTACACCTTAACTTGAATTTGTTGGATAGTAAATTTACTAGGCAACGAAATGCATTTTCTAAAAAGAATCATATTCTCTTGGACTATTTTTTTTTACTATGCTTATAAAAAAAAATTATTTTGAGTGGCCCAAGATTATTATTTTAACAATTTTCTAAGCTACTTTCAAAGAATTTTATTCCTATCGGATCCAATTTCATCTTGAAATCTGAAAACAACAAAGTTTTGGATAATTCAAAAGCTCTCTTGATTTTATTTTTGGAAACCCTAAAAACTTGTAAATTCTAATGTTTTGTTCTCTATTAATAAAATAAAGCTTTTCCTTTTTAGGACTTAAATTTTTGATTCTTACTTTACTTGTTGCAAAACAACTTTTCTTCGTTTGGAGAGTTGTTTTAATTGTTTAACACTAATAATAAGTTTACGTTTGCAACAAATTTCTTCTTTTTTGCAAATATAACATATGCTGTTATATTGTGCATTATCTTTAACATACTTCAAAATCTGATTCACGGGTCATATACAGTGTTATGGAATAAAGTGATTTTTAGCTCTATTTTAGAAAATATAAATACACTGAGTGGTTCACGTAACTCTACTCTTTTTTTTTAACGGAACACCCTGTATCATTTTATATTTTTGAAAGCTCCTTAATAAGCTTTAGTGAACTGTAATATTCATGAGTACAAACGTGTTTTTTTTACTCTTTGTACTCTTTCTCAAGCCATCACATATGGCTACTCTTACTCCTAATTATAATATTTATGGTCTATACGAATAATATAGAGAGAAATTTTGAAAATATTTATCATATTCTTTATGAAAATAATAGTTATTTATGGTACTAGCGTGTTATGTTAAAAATAAAGTCACGCGAGAAAGATTTATAAATTCTCAAGTGACTTAGGAAACATAACACACGAGTGGCATACAATGTTTTATCCAACAAACAAGGGGAAAAATCGTTTTTTATTAGATAATAATTAATAAGTTTTGTGATCAAATCAAAGCTACTTGCGTCTCAGTACCCTATAAATGTCAGAATTACTTGACAGTAATTTTTTTATATTTTGGTCAAAGTATGATGTTTGTTTGGTTGCCACGGGCATGATACATTGTTATAAATAAATTTTGACATTTGTCAGTTTTCCCTGCAGAAAATGAAAGTTTTTTGAAGAAAACAACGTATAGAAAATGGAGGAAAACATTCCTGAGGATATCCTTACGGAACCGGATAAAGCAGAGATGCAAATTTTGCCAGAAAAGATGCTTACGACAAGGAGATCAAAATGTTTGAGTCTTGGATGAATTCACGTTATAATCCATAACTTACTAGCGAGTTATGGATGATAACACTAGTGTGTTATTTGATAGTTTACTTGTCTAAAATGACATCAATAACGACAGTCATAACTGTCATGTGTTGGATAAATACATAAAATACCTACTTTGTTTATTTGATTAAAGTAAATGCTTGAAATATTCTGCACTTAATTCCTGACAGTAACCAAATCTGTTATAAAACTTCTTATTTAAAGTTTGAGGTGAAACATTCCTTAATCCAGTTGTTTGGCGTAAGATCTGTGATCCAGCTACCCACCAATTCATTTATTTGGAAATATTTCGTAAAGGTAATCTCTTACATGTGCAGAATAATGGAGTGTTGCTCCAAACATTTTTATTCGGCAGACTCCGATCTCTTGCATTTGGATATAATTTAGCCAAAAAGGAACAATTTCGTCTCTAATCATATTTAAATATCTTTCGGCTCTTAAGTTTCCTTCTATAAAACTCGGACCAATAATATGATCACCTATGGTACCAGCCCAAACGGTAATTTTTTGACAATATTGAGTATGTGTCTCACGCATCTCACGCAGGATTCTCCGCCAACCAATATCTATCTGGCATCTATCACAGGCAAGCGCCACAGGTGGCAATTTTACTCCCATTTGTGATAAACTTTTGTTCCTTGGTTTAATTTTGTCTAAATAATAAAACAAAACTATGTTAGTTCTATTTTTTTTGCTTAGGTTAAATACAGACCGATTATGGAAAAGGATGCACTAATCTTACCTAAGACATTTACAGAACCTTGATCTGAGCTTTCATCAGAAATTGCGTCTTCCTCTTTTTGGCTCTAGGTAGATGCTCTCAATTGCAATCTAAGATTCCTTTTTTGTAAATGAATTTAAATAAATGACAATTTTCATTTTTTGTTCGATAGTTTGAAATTCTCAGTAGATATTAAGGGTTTCTTGGTACCACTTTAATGAGTACAAAACGGCGCAACTTTTATCTAATTTAACTAGCTTTCTATCTTTACTGTTCGAACTAGCAATGTATATATACAGGGTGGCCACTTTTTCATTGAAATGTATTGCTATCTCGTAAACCGTTGGTAACACAAAGTTGGTTAAATGGGGAAAAAGTTGCATATTTCGAAGTCCAATCTAAGGGCGTTTTGAAAACTAAAATATCAGGTCCGGTTTCCTAGATATTCGATAAAAAACAAATAAGTACCATTTCTTTATTCCGCTACAGAACGTTTATTTGCAAAAATAGACAAAAACTCATTTGGAGTTTTTTGTTTTATATCAAATTGTGCGTATGATAGCGTATTTAGTTTTTTTTATCCGACGTTTCGTAAATGCAGGACCACCATCAACTTCTTTATTTGAATATGGACCAATATTTTCCTGGCTCATAATTTTAATGCATGTTCAATGTTGAATACAATGATGTAATAACATATTGTGATTAGTCAACATTTCGGAAGATTTGAACATCATCAGGTAAGTTTACAAGTACGGACCTGTGTTTTGTTAGTTAAAAATATTTGAATTAGTAAATGATGTATTATCGTTGTAAGAGATTATAAATAATAAATACCAAAGTCAAACTTTTAACTTTACATCAAGACAACATGTTCGTTTACACATTTGCTAAAAAATATTTTCCATTTTTATGGTTTTTGCACTTGACCAATCCCAATATTAATCTATAAATAAAGTACATCCCGATTTTTAAATACATAAAGTTAGCCTGATTTGTCATATTTTGTTGGATTTTTTAAACTGATATGGTTCCTCATAGTATAAAAAAGAAAAAGTTAACAAACTGCAGATAGATACCTACTTACAATAATAATTGTATATCTAGCAACACGTCTTGAATATTATACAGATCAATTTAAATCAAGTTAACCTGGCATGTCACATTTTATTATTGTATATTTGACAGTCTGGTATCGGATAAAAGCATTGGTATATTTTTAATTAGGGTATTGAAAATATGGTTCGTTACAGTAGAAGTGAGAAAAAAGATATGTACGATGTGTACATAAAATGTAACAGAAATAGTGGAGAAGCTGCAGAAAGATACCTTCAGTTGTATCCAGGAAGGAGGTAACCATCTTTATTAATTTATTATAGGATAGCGTTAAATATGGCTCACGAAGGAAATATTGAAAAAAAACGTGGTAAATATTTAAAACGTAATACAATAAATAAAATAAATGTTTTGTCTCAAGTTTATATCAACCCTGAAACGTCGTCTAGAGCAATAAGCCGAGAATGTGGAGTTTCTGCAAGTACTGTGAAAAACATTCTTAAAAAACATAAGTACCATGATTACAAATTCCAAACTGTACAAAAGCTACATCCTGGAGATTATAATCGTAGAATAGAATTTTGCCGTTGGTATAAACGAAAATTAAATAATGATGTATCCTTTGATGGACGAATTTTATGGACAGATGAATCGACATTTACTAATAGTGGAATATTTAATAGAAAAAATAAACATTTTTATGCCACCGACAACCCACATTTAATTCAAGAAGTAAGACCCCAAATTAGATTTTCAATAAACTTATGGTGTGGAATACTCAATAATAAAATAATTGGTCCTATTTTTATTGACGGAAACCTCAACCAACACAACTATTTACAATTGCTAGAAGATACGTTAGATAATCTTCCTTTAGGTGATCGAAGAAAAATTTATTTTATGCAAGATGGCTGTGGGCCACATAATGCTGCATTAATCAGAAATTATTTAAACGAAAGATTTCCCAGGAGGTGGTTTGGTACACATGGACCTATTCGATGGCCCCCTAGGTCACCCTGCTTAAATCCTATGGATTATTTTGTATGGGGATATATCAAAAATAAAGTATATTATGATGGTATTCCAAATGACTTAAATCAATTACGAGATAGGATAATTAATGCGTTTAATATTATCACTCCACAAATGGTTTCTGCCAGCATAGCTCAAATGACAGACCGTATTGACTTATGTATTCAAAAAGAAGGAGGACATTTTGAGCAACTACTGTAGTTTTTCTCTTATCGTTAATCATTGTTTTCATTTATTTGTTTCTGACGTGATTAAGTAGTTAAATACAAATTTTTTTTTATTAAATTATTTTAAGCATTTAAAATGTAGTTGTGTATTTCAAATAATTTATAATACAGGTCTGTACAAGTAAACGTACCTGATTTCTTACACTGATAATACATCATTTACTAATTCAAATATTTTTAACTAACAAAACACAGGTCCGTACTTGTAAACTTACCTGATGATGTTCAAATCTTCCGAAATGTTGACTAATCACAATATGTTATTACATCATTGTATTCAACATTCAACATGCATTAAAATTATGAGCCAGGAAAATATTGGTCCATATTCAAATAAAGAAGTTGATGGTGGTCCTGCATTTACGAAACGTCGGATAAAAAAACTAAATACGCTATCATACGCACAATTTGATATAAAACAAAAAACTTTAAATGAGTTTTTGTCTATTTTTGCAAATAAACGTTCTGTAGCGGAAAGAAATGGTACTTATTTGTTTTTTATCGAATATCTCGGAAACCGGACCTGATATTTTAGTTTTCAAAACGCCCTCAGATTGGACTTCGAAATATGCAACTTTTTCCCCATTTAACCAACTTTGTGTTACCAACGGTTTACGAGATAGCAATACATTTCAATGAAAAAGTGGCCACCCTGTATATAAAAAATGTATATATTAATGCACCTGTTTTATTTTTGAATAATAATATGATTGTTGGAGAAACCTGGTTTAATCCAAATATTTTCGACCATACTTTACACATACAGGGATACAATCTTGTAAGGAATGATAGAGTATTCTGAGGTGGAGGTACTGCTATCTACATTAGAGTTAATATTATGCACACTGTTTTACATTTAAATTATAGGGATTCTGTTAAACAATTTTGGGTAAGTTTCAAAGTAGATATTCGTAAATTTGCTTTTGGAAATCTATACCGACCTCCAGATAAAAGTGTAAGTAGTTTTTTAATAGAGTTTGAGGAAATTTCAGCCGATATTTATACACAATTTGATCAAATTATTTGTGGTGGTGACGTAAACATTGACTTTTTAGATTATATGTGTAATAATGTAATAAAATTTAATAATTGCACAGATTTATTTAATATGCATCAAGTCATAAATGAACCTACAAGAATTACAGCAACTACTAAAAGTCTCATTGACATTATATTAATCTCAAATCAATATACATCTTAGAGTCACGGTAATAAGAAAATATATATCATCAGATCACCAACTTGTTTATTATATATCAGATTTTTAAATTGATGAAGGTGATGAAATAATTTATACAAGAAATCTAATAACTAATATAAAGAATGAAATTAAAATTTTGACACAACAAAATATAGATATTAGAGCAGAACTGGAACTGAGTCAATGGAGAAAACTAAAGAGGAACTAACGGACATTCAAAAGAGATTGTTAATTTCAATTGAAACCCTAGTTGTAATACTGCAAATACAATATTTATTGCTATATTATTATTATTATTTGGTACACAAAAATTATACCATTATACAATCAAAAGCGGTATTTATTTATAATATGCTTCAGCTTGATTTTGAGCTAAGATAATTATTAAAAAAAAATACTTTAGCTTAATACAATTATAGTTGCTGTCCCTAGAATAATTCACAAAATAAAACGATGTCTTAAAATTAAAATCAAATTTTTTTAAAAACATTTTGTAGATTTTATTTTCTATTCATTATAATTAATTTAGTGGATAATACCAAATAGAAGAAACAAACACTTTTCATTTCTATTATATCTTCCACCTCAGTTAATTCATGGACCAGATCATTATTGCTATTGAAGCTAGGAAACCGCATTCAATTGTCAATATAGTTTATTGTCAATGTATTGCAGCACCTGATATTCTCGCACAACAATTCGGCTGAATATCACTTGCATTGCTTACAAATTCAAACTTCATAGAGTTTCCAAATTGCACTGATACTCGTATGTCAGTATTGTACAATGAGTAGTATCATACATATGAATGCAGAATTCTGTCATATGACACAATAATACAATTAAGCTGGATACATAATTAGCTGGAGATAATCTTAGACTTCCGTCACGAATATAATAACATTTCACTTTGCCGCATCACACTACCATTTGAAGGAAGAATGATATAAATGGTCTTTGTTAAGCTGGTTGTATTCAAGTTCGCTGCATAAGTGATAATCGACTAAGGATTTAAAATACCACTTCTGTGACTGCACTGCCGATAACAAATGAAGCAATTATAGCAGATTATAGGAGGTAATAAAAACATTAAATGTATCTTTCATCTACAGGGTGTTTCAAGATAAGATTCCGACAAGTTTATAATGCATGGGTTTAATCGTGTTCTATCTCCGATATGATGTTTGAACTTTGTTATTATATGATCCATCTTCAACACGTGGTAAAACGATTTCTATAAAAAATGCTTTGGTCGTTTAAAATTAACGTAAAATTTTAAAAATGTAACAGTGATTTTCTGAAACAGTTAAATGTGGTACTTAAATTTTATAAAGAAAAGTTATAGTTATTAAGAAAATTTAAAACACACATGTCGATTTTGGCAATTCGTTAGTCTGGGAATTAAATGCTAAAACAATATTATTACATTAAAGTTGAAGGTGGTAGCCATGTGTGAGTTATATGTTCAAAAAAGAGGTAAATAAAACAAGGGTGGTCCTTAAGATCTCACAAGAGTAATTTAATACGACCGGTTTCGAGGAGATCAGATCCTCATCATCAGGTATGGTCTAAAATAGATAGGTAAAAACGAATGAGCTCATAACTAATAAAGTGGGTTTAAAAAATTATAAAAGGTATCAAATATCAAGAACTCACCCGTATTACTCATCTATTTAAGACTAAGCTTAGAGATTATCACAGGGTCGGTGTAAAAAACAAGTATGCGAGTATTTTTTAAGAAATGCATAAAAAATGCATAAAAACAGTAGTTGCAACAAAAAGTTAATGTCAAAACACAAGTAGGTCTAAAACTATTAATTAAAATTATTAAAATATTTCACGAACGGACAAACATTAAGACAAAACAAATTTAAAACTTTTTTAAAGCGTACAAGAAATAAAATGGGCTCTTTGACATCGGCTAATAGATGACGTTGGAGAAATAAATGTTTCTTAATTAATAATATAGGTTTTAAAATGAATTATTTGAATTTGTATGTAATAATAAACAAAATGAAATAAATTAATTATTATTGTTACACGTAGAATCTAGCATTAGCGTCGGAAAATAATTTTTAGAAGTACTTAATGTTCAAATTAAGAAGTTGGTAACATATCAACGGAAAAAGGAAGGAAAGTGGTATTAAAGGAAAGAAAGAAAGAAAGAGAAAACGAAAAAAAGAGAAAACTATTGATTTGGATAGTTGTTTTTTGAAGTAATGTGCTGAAAAATGAAAATGGAAATGGAGACAGAGTAAAAATAGGGAATAGATAAGATAAGTATAACTAATAATTAAAGTCAATAGAATTTCATAGGGAGATTTTAAAGTAAAAGGGGGGTAATTTAAGGGAAAACGTAGATTTTTAAAAAAGAACTGAGAACGTGGGTGTGGATTCGGAAAAGACTTGTGAGTTTAGTAATAATGCATTGGTACTTTTTCTTAATCTAAATATTTCTAGGTTCTCTAAATTATTCAATATCAACTTGTTGTGGCAAATGTGGAGTACCCTAAAGCCATCCCCTGAGTCAAAATCGTGATTGGACGTTTTTACCTATCTATTTTAGACCATACCTGATGATGAGGATCTGATCTCCTCGAAACCGGTCGTATTAAATTACTCTTGTGAGATCTTAAGGACCACCCTTGTTTTATTTACCTCTTTTTTAAATATTATTACAGTTATAAATCATGAAAATGAATTCAGTAGCTGACGTTGTCTCAATAGTAATACAAGGGGCTTCTCCCATTAAGCTTCACATGTTAGATATTGGACACAACTTCGATTCTGGTAATGGTTTTAATATTTTGCATACGAATTTCGATAAGTTCCTTCTAAACAATTTCGAGAACCAAGAAATTTAAAAAAATATTAAATCTAGTCAGTAGTGGTCGGATATAAACAGTATAAATTTTGCAAAATGTCTGGATGGACACTCTTGAGAAGCATTTACGGAGGAGAAAGAGTTTAGTCAGATAACTATTGACTATTACTCCCAAATCACTATGCGATTCTACTGCGTTTAGAAATTTTCCATTGATATAATACGGCAAACTAGAAGAATTACACATGTATCAGTGTTCAAGCCAATCCAAGCACCACTGAGAGATAGATTTAAGTTAGTTTTGAATATCTTGACGATTGGTAAAGGGATTATTACATATTTTTGTATTTTGTATGTAAAATGAGGTTTTGATTGAAACATGGTATTGTAGATCACTGGCATAAATGGTAAAGAGTTAAGGTCCCAGAATGCAGCTTTGTGAAAGTTCGCTGGAGACAGGTCTTTTCTGTTAAAAGAGAGTTGCAAACTCTTACTTTAAAATAACTGTTTGAAAGAAGTATCTAATTCAGAAATTCAGATTTTCTCATACTCCCAGGAGTTTAAGTTTGTTCAGGGACTTTATCAAAGGTTTTGGAGAAATATCAATAGGTTGATGGTTGTTTAAAGCCCTTGTCCAGTCACTAACATAGTGTAGTAGATTTGTTAGATAAAGCGACCTTTGATAAATCCGTGTTGTTGATGTGGGATTACGTTTTCTTGAAAGATAAAATCAGTGATGACTAACCAGATAGTAATTTTTGGGGTCTAATTTATTATCTTTTTTGAATATAGGCTAGTTTCCAACGGATTAGAAGGAAGCATTAAGTAAAAAATTTTTGCATAATCAGAGATAGTGACAGTTTAAAAATCTGCGCATTAATTTAAGAACTGTGAGGTTAGGCCATAAAGAGTAGGGGTTACATTATTGTAACAGAGTTTTATTAGATGTTTTGCTAATGTGTAGAGTAAAGTGAATGTTTTAAATAGAAACATGAATACGTGGACAGATAAGTTGTGGAAAGATGTCATTATGTGGTTTACTAGTGATAGTTTGCTAGAAGGTGAGAGATAGAAGTTCACATGTTTCATCAGTAGAAGAGCATGAGTACCATCATGATGTTGAAGGGGAGGAGTAGATACTTTAGATGCAAGAGAAAATCAAATAAATGTAAACAAAGCTTTACTATTACCATTTTTGGTAATAGATTGATATTCCCATAAGAGTTTCATTTGTTTGCTGGTATTTTCTTCTTCATAAGTTCATATTTTATCATTCGTATTCCCTCTGAGTTTATTCAAGGTTTAGTTTATTCGTACATATTTTCTTTTTAATGGTATTAAGTAAAATAACTTCTGTTGTTTTATTATAAAATTTGTTACACATTGATGTCAAGTTAGGTAAATTTTTGAATAAATTGATCCAATCTAGTTTAGTTTAGGAGGGATGTCATGTAATCTGATCCCATGGTTAATATAGAATCATTTACTTCATGTATTATTCTGGTATATTTTATATATCCCAGTGGATTCCAGTTGTTGGAGATTTCGAGTCTGTATGCACTCATTCTGGTCCCGACTACGTCACGGGGTTAGAGGTTTAGAATGATTTCTATAAAGGCTGTCGGTGTACTTCTCAGTGCTCGTGTAATACGAAGGCATGCCAGCCTCTGGACTCCTGAGAGGGTATTGAGGGCTGTTTTCTGGTTTACTTTTGGCCACCAAACAACCGCTCTATAAGTTATTGCCAAATATAGCCAATGGACCATTTTTGGTTTTAGTTCCAATGTTTTCCAAATGCCCGTTTCCCTACAGTAGGAAACATTTTAAATTTGTTGGTTACTTTTTGTAAGTGTCGGTTCCAAGTTAGTTTGCTACCTATGATTAGACCCAGATATTTTACTTAATTCGCTTTGTTTAGCCTTCCTCTAAACAAAGTCGGAGTTTTTAAAACCTCCAAACCTTGTTTTCCGAGTAAAGGTTATAAGTTGTGCCTTGTCAGGGTTTACCAAGAGGTTTTCTGTAACGCACCACATTTCTGTCAGCCTAAGAGCTCTTTGCAAAAATTCAAAGACTGTGGTTTGGTGTTACCCTCGGATAAGGATGAATATGTTATCGGCATATCCTTGGGCGTACAGCCCTTGATTGTGTGTTTTCAGCAGTTCATCTAACACTAGGTTTCACAGTAGAGGATAAAGGACTCCATCCTGTGAGCATCCCCTGTGGCTATTCACCTGCATGGTTTCACTTAACATTTGCCGTCCGCGTAACATGTCTTCTATCCACCAGCAGATGGTGTCTTTTATTTCATATTTGCGAGCGGCAGCTACCATTAATTTAAAGGAGGTATTATCAAAAGCTCCGTCTATGTCAAGAAATTCTCCTAGAACTATTTCTTGGCTACTGAGTCCCCTATCTATCTTAAATGCGAGATGATTCAGAGGAGACTTACAAGATTTTCCTGATTGATAGACAAGTTGGTTTGTATGAAATGACCTCTCTATCAGAGTGGTTTGCCGGATATGCTGATGACGTCAGAGTTATTGGTCTATATGCCTTTGCCACGGCATACGTTGGACGCCCCGGTTTAGGTATACAAACAACTCTGCTTTATTTCTAGGTATTTAGTACATGTTTATGCACCAAACTTGCCCTGTAGAGCCTACAAATATGCCGGGCCAGCGTTTCTATTGCCTTTTACAAAATCACAGGCCCCAGGTAGCAATGAATCTTGGCTGTGGCTTGGCAAAATGTTGGTTCCATATTTGAAACTTGGACCAATATTAATGACCTGCAGCCAATATTGGCAAAAGAACTTCATGTTATGACTAAAAGATATTGCTTTATAATATTGCCCTTATATTAGTCCAACATATGGTTCTACCGTTTATATTGGCAACACCTATTTTCACAATATTGATCCAATATAATTTACCATTTTGGTTCCAATGTGGGTGAGATATAGTAAATAACGGCAGTTTATTAGATTTTTAATGATTTTCTATTTAGGTTTAATATTTGTTTTATAGATAGGACCAATCTTGAAGAATTATGTTCTCTAAATGATGAAAAAATAGCAGTTGCCCATATTGGTAACAGAATTCAATTTTATATCAAAAAAAATATTTGTTCAAAACATATGATTAATATCAGCCCAACATATTTTTCTAAAGTTCATAGTGGCAATGCCTATTTTTGCAATATTATTCCAATATACAGTATCACTTTTGTACCAATGTGGATGAAATATAGCAAATATTGGTAGTTTATTGTATTTTCTATGTAGGTTTAATCTTTGTTTAGTACATAGTGCCAATGTTGGAGAGCTATGTTCTGTCTATAATGTAAATATTGGAGTAGGCTAAAGAATTTATTAATTTGTATTAATATAATAATATTAAAAAAATATTGATTCTAAACAAAGGATTAATAACAGTCCAACATATTTTTCTAATGTTAATATCGGCAACGCCTATGTTTTCTATATTAATCCAATATAATTTATCATTTTTGTTCCAATGTGGGAGCAATATGGCAAATGATGGTAATTTATTGGATTTTTATTGATTTTCTATTTAGGTTTAAACTATGTTTTGTTGATATTGCCAATGTTAGAGAGCTATGTTCTCTTAATGATGACAAAATAGCAGTAGCCTATATTGGCAACAGAATTCAGTCTGATATCAAAACAATATTGATTTAAAACATATGAACAATATCAGCACAACATATTTTTTTAATGTTCATATTGGCAGCGCCATTTTTCTAATAATAATCCAATATAATTTACCATTTTTTTGCAATGTGGGTTCAATATAGCATATAATGGTAGTTTTTTATTGATTTTCTATCAAGGTTTTAAACTAAATTTTTTAGATAGTACCAATGTTGGAGAATTAGTTTCTTCCATCTCATATTGGACAAATAATTCAATTGTTCAATTGTTTGCAAAAAAAGAGATTTTGTTTCAATAATCCATTAAAAAATGCGTTGTGGGACGAGACGAGAAGTCAAATTTTGCATTTTTTAGAACAACTAAAGAGTTAAATATTCAAATTATAAAAATATAAAGGTAATAATTTAATATGGAAATAGCTGATTTTTAGTTTATGGAAATTTTTATAAATACCTACTACCTATATTAGAAAAGAATTAATTTTGCAAATAAATTCTAATATCAATATATACCTACGAATTTGACCACTACATCACAATATTTTACTCAAACCAAATAAATGTTCTGGACAATTATTATTGTATTAAAATTATTAGGTTTCGAACATTTTACTAGGCAAAAATGTATAAAAACAAACTAGCAGCTAGTCCCAGTTTAACCAGAGCTGTTATGAAACAACCTTATCCACCCCTCCGACCTAAGTCACGTGAATGATCACGAGATCACAGGTCAAGCCACGCGCCATACTGCCTCACTGCTCACTGCCTCAGTCAGGCTAGGGGATCTTTAATAGGGAAATGCTTACTCGTGTTGTAGTACTGTGCACCACCCATAGATGGCGCTACTTTACACAAAGTTTGCTCGTTGCATTCGTCGAGCAGATTCAGAGTGTATTCAGAGCAGGTTCAGAGTAACGCAAGTGTACGCAAGTTGTTATTTAAAACTTTCAAAGAAAAAAAAAAAACGCTATTAATGGCAATAATGATAATGGTTGATTTGTTTTATTAGGTTAGTTTTTCGAAGAGAATTTTTAAAGCTTTAAACATATATAATTATGGTGCGAATTCGTCCTTGTGCTGATCCAGATTGTCAGGATAAAGTTAGTTGCAGGTAAGGAATACATTCACAATTTTATTTCTTTACAAGTAAAAACTTCTTTTTGTATTTTATTCTTAAATACTTTGCCAAATTTTAAGAGCATATATTATTACTTAAAAGTACCCAATTTGTGAAATAAATTTCCAAAATAATGCGGGTAACCTAATGTTTTCTAGGAAAAATTAAAAATCTTAACCTAACTTTTATCATTTTCTATACAATTTCAGTAACTAGATAAAATATATGAATATTAAGAAGATTGAAATAAATAGTGTTATTAGTATTTTTTTAGAATTATACAATATGTAATGGATACTTTATATTAGATACCTGTATACAATTTTTTTTCGGAATTCAAAATGAGGTACTTTTCAAACATACCAATAATTGTATATTTTATATTGTGCGACTCTTATTATTTTTTGTTCCATATACTGTGACCTACCTCACCATCTTCACAATTTATTGATTCCAATTAATAAAAGTTGCATTCTTACTAAATTCAAATTCCTTCATTTTATTGAAAAATCTTCTATGATATATTTTTAAGAAATGCCGATTCATTCTCACTAGCTAATAAATTAATATCTCAGCTGAATTGACTCAAAACAAAAATAATAAAATTGAACTTTATATTTTTTAACTGTTACTCTTCTTCATTTTTTACATGAAAACGAATCAGCAAACAGCACCCAACAGCAGCCAGAGCCAACTTTCCCCAGGAACTTTCGTTACAACTTCTAGTGGATACAACCATGGGTGAACTTCGTAATAGTTTTATATTCATATTTCTTTATTATTGTGTACTGTAATAAGAATTCGTGCAATTTTAATTCTAATAATAAAAAATATATGGTTATAATCGTGTTTTACTTCATAATAAGATGTATTGTTTGTTCCACAAATCCAAAATTATAATTTTTCGTTTTCTTTTTAACTTAAAATATTTCAAATTTTATCTATCACAGAACATAACCCAATGGATTATATCCATCTAAGTATGTTTAGTGAAGAATAAAATGTTTGAATCATTTTAAGTAAAAAAGAATGAAAAATTATAATTTTGAAAACTTAGTAGTGGTTTATTAGAAAGGCCGAGTTTGAAAAACCCGCGCTCATTGACCCCTACCGCCATCTATATAATAAATCTTGAACAAATTTTCAATTATTAGTTATCTTCTTTTTTTTTAACTCAACTATTTGCAACCGCTACGGATGTCGCTGAAAGATGAATAAAATTTTTCACTGTTGAGTGGCCCATCTTTAAAGGGTATGGTCTGTGGCCTCAGTCTTGTAATATTAATTAACAGATCTGTATGGACGCAGGACGCCTCCCGGATACTTGTTTTAATATAAGCTACGAATTTTGTTTAGTGAAAACTGTGCTTTTGAGTGAGGGATGTTTTTTCATAAAATGTAAGTACAATCTTTTTTTGTCAATTAACAAATAAGAATTCAAAGCTATGTATTTTGAAATGTTTGCCAATATTAGGCCAATTGTTTGCCTATATATCTCAAACCAATATTGAATGTAATCGTTAATTATTTTAGACATGTGGCAATCCGGCAGTTTCAGTTTACTTTGTTAATAGTTGCGCGCACCTATTAAACCTGTTTTGCTAATTAAAAAAAAATATATTATAGTTTGAAATTATCGCCAATATTAGGCCAATTGCATGTCTATCTCAAGCCAATATTGATTCTAATCGTTGATCACTTTAACCAAATGGCAATCCGGCTTCAGTTTACAACAGGTCTGTTCCAATACACTCTAAAACCATAATATTACGGTACGGTACAAAAAACACCATGCTCTGTACGCATAAAATTCATACAGTGCATAATTTGTACTGTAATATTTTGGTATATACCTACTTAATATTTTGAATTTTGAGTGTGTAGTGTGTCAGTGTTGCCAGTCCAGTAAATTTTAAAAAATCTGATATTTGGTGCGCTCAAGGCAAAAGCTAGTGGGTACTTTTATTCCCAGCCTGTGCGTATGCCTTCATTTGGCTGGGTGTCAGTGTACCTATTAGCTACACTTTTTTTTAATTTTTTTTTATTTTTTATGCTTTTCTATGAATATAATCAGACTGTCACTGGTAAAACACATAACAGAAAAATATTCTGGCAACACTGAATAATTGTTTAAAGAAATAATATTTTCTATTACTAAGATAAAAGTTATTTTGTTTAAACATTTTTAAGAACCTCCCACATAACAACTGATGTAGTCTTTTTACTATTAATTGAAATATGTAACACGCCATGATGTAAAATGCCGGATTACCGTTAAAGCTTTATGTTTCCACACATTTTCTTTTAAATTTGAGGGGAGCTAATTTTTTGTTTTTTTATTTAAAGAGTTTTCTGCATTATTGAGAAGTGCCTCTTCATCTGGATTTTGGATTAAAAGAAAAATGGTAAGTAGAAATCAATGTTTTTGTTTATTAACAAACAACCGAATAAATCGACTGTATTTCGATTTATTTGCCAATATTAGGCCAATGTCATGATTGTCTTGGACCAATATTGATTCGAACCGTCAACTTTAATAAATTTATAAAAATGTATAAACATGTATTATCAGAAAATACATACCTAGGTACCCTATGGTAATATTTAGGACAGTGATGCCACTTTTGGATTTACAGAATCATCCAGGATTCTTGCCAAAAATATTTTCCAATTTTCATAAAATTACTATAGGTATTTTTTAATTCTTTTTTTTTTATTTGTTTCTAAACCTAAAATGTAATTCTAAAAATCTGATTTGTCATACCTAAAGTCATAAATATGATGGTCTTTTTACACTTTTTCTCAAATTTATCGAATACAGTTTTAGGAAAATCATGTATGGGACAAAAATTATAGAAAATGACGTCACAACAACTTTTATTTTAAAAATTTTCTTAAAAATTTGAATTTTACACTTTTTGTCAAATTTCTTGAATACGGTCCATTTTAGGGAAATTATGTATAGAACAAAAATTATAGAGAATGACATTACAGGCAACTGTTATGTAAAGAAAGTAAAAAACAATTTATATTTTTTGTATGTTTAAAATTATACGTATTTATTCATGTATTAGTTTAACACGAAACAGGGCCCAAACCTCATATAAATAATGTTAAACTCAAATAACTTTTATGTCATTTACTAAAAAAATATCAATTTCAGAACTCAGAAATTCCAGACAATGATGCGTGCAGTTAAGTGCCGAAGAATTGACAGGGCGGTCAAATAGCACTTAGCGGATCTTTCTGAAATATCCAGTGATACTCCTCTCACTTCGCCTGAAATTTTCAATATTCAATATGTTTCAGTGAACAAGGTACAGATGACCAATAGGAATGTCAGTATGCCATAAAGAACAGAAATCTCACACCTCTGTTAATACAAATATATCCAACATATCAAATGTATCAATATTTTCTAATGAACATATTTTATTCAGATATTCTTTCCAATAATAATTGTTCTAAAAACAGAACTTTGATAATAAAAAATGATAAATTACCCAAGTCATACAAACTGAAAGTAATGTTTTTCTAGATGGCTATTGCTATACAAATCCGATAAACTATTTCCCTGATGAGGTAGCAATTGACTTAAGAGATTTGGGTATTTTAAAGTTCATGTCATCACATACAAACATTGGAAAGGGTTTCTGTTAAAGAAATTAATATAAAATAATTGATATTTAATCTTGAAAATAATGTTGTGGTGTTTCTACTGCATACTGAATTATAATTAAAATAAATTTTGTAAATTTTAAGTTCTTCTGATCTTTCATCACATGTATTTTGCATAACAAAAATTTAATTTTTAATTTTAACTCCTTAATGTTATTGTAATATTAATATGTGTTGGTCCTTTTTTTTAAGTAATATTAAACTTTTTTATGAAGTTTTATAATTGTTTTATTATTATAGCCCTTATACTATTCACGTCCACATGCAATCATTGAAATATTTAAAAATGGCTTTTAAAAGCTGTATAGCCCAGTAAAATAAGGAAAAAAGGGCTTCTGGGATCAACATAAACAAACATGTAAAAATAGCGTTTTTCATTAAAGTATTTGGCCAGAAAAAATAAGTATAAAATGCATATTTGGCTCAGTTTAGATAGCGTTATCCTACAAACAAATATGTAATGACTTTATATATACGCTCAGTGAAAAAATAGTGTTTTACTTTTTTGTTCATATCGATCCCAGGAATATTTGTGGAAAGGTTTGAGAATTAATATTGAATGCCAATATTGATATTAAACTAAATGGTAAAATGGGTTTTAAACTAGATTCCAGTATTTATTTCATACCAATATAGTATGACAATAAAAATTGGACCTATCCTGTTGTACATAAATTTGCCGATATTGGTTTCAAATTGAAAGCCAATATTGCATGATAATGATGGCGTAAAATGGGACCAATATTGAAAAAGAATATTGAATTTGGTTTGTACTGCATTATAATTTCTATATTGTATCCAATCTACACTTTAATATAAGCTCAATATCGTTTACTTATATTGGCGAGTTACTGAAATATATATTGGATAAATGTTTTAATACAACGTTGGCCCTTGTTTTTCAGGCGTTAGCACTTTGATCCGCAGCCAATATTTAAATACGTTTTTAACCTAGCATTGTTTTTAGAATGAATGCATAACTTAAACCAATATTATAGAACAATGTAGGTGCAAAATTAAAGACAAATATAGGACCAATGATGAAACTCAATATTAAGTTTTGTTTGTCGTGCGGCATAATTTCTATATTGTATTCAATATACACGTTAATCTTCATCCAATTTTGTTTACTTATATTGGCATTTTATCGAAAAAATATATTGAATTAATGTTTGAATATAACGTTGGCCCTCGTTTTTCAGGCGTTAGCACTTTGATGCGCAGCCAATATTGAAATAGTTTGTCAAGCCAACATTGTAATCTTGGGGCAATATTGACTTTCTATATCAGGCCAATATTCATTGCTACCTGGGGCAGTACCCCATCTGGTCCCGATGATTTTTATCGAATGAAGGTGCGTATTGCCCATGTTACTTTTTCTGTTGTGACTACCCGTTTAGCACTTTTCCACTTTTGGCTGGAGACTCTTTTTTAAAAGTTCCAGTTCGTGTGGTTTTGATTTGCTGCATTCGAGTTTGTTGTGCAATCAATGAAATAAGTTTTAAGAAGTAGTTTCCATTCCAGTTTTTGTGTATTTCCCCCAGAAGAAATTTTTGTTTTACTAGGTACCTCCACTTGTATCTTACACTTTTAAATAATGTCACGATTCGTATAAATTCATATTTTTCCTAATTTTAATTAATTATTTAAATAACATCCTGTACATAAAACTTTGTTTAATTATGTCAACAATTTGTTTTAAATAGCAATAATGTGCAAGGTTGGTTATTTAATAATTATTAAACATTAGTTTTAATAACAATAAACTATGAGAAAGTTATAAAGGTAATGTCGAGGGGATGCACGAGGCTTTTTTCCACAGGGAACAGGTCCTCCCCATAGGAGTTCGCCCTTGTAGGAGATTCCCTGTAGCAGCTCCAGCTTAGACCTTCATAGGCTAATTTAAAAGTCTATTTTGTATTTTGAATAATTACATTTTTAAATAATTAGCTAGGGGTTGTGACATGTGCCCAAATATTAACGAAGATGGTAAGTTTACGTTTTGTGTACTTATTATTATATTGAGCCTGTATTTGTGTATGTCGAGTTAAGACATTTTATATAATCGTTGTAATTTTAATATTATATTAGTTTTGAGAAAACATTGTGTTTCCTTTAGCCCTTTTACAGAGACGTGTCAGGTTCTAACATTAAGAGTAGAACCCTTATAGAGTTAAGGGCTACGAAGCCAAGTTTAAGGCAATAGAGTCCTTACACTATTGAGATCCAAATTCATATATTTTGTTATTTAACCCCCGGGACATAGATAGTCCCATAATTATTTAAAACACGTAAATCGTGACATTTCTTTATAAAATCACGCATAACGTGACAATAATTTGTTAATATTTTAATTTTACTACAAATCATTGTATGTTGAACTGCGGGATCACAAGTACTAATTACTGTAGTAATATTTTTTATTATAGTGTAAGCATAATGTAAGACAGTTCTTGATTTTCATTGTATGCCTCATGATGGCTAGTTAGCCGAAACTAGTTGCACCTTTAATTTGAATAAAACCTTTATGTGGTTTTCATTAGGAATTTTCATTATTTATATATAGTTCTTTGACTTTTCTTTTCAAGTGATATCTTGCCTCAGTGTATGTATATGTATTTCGCAAAAACACCATACATATCAAAAGTTAAAACAATTAATGGTATAATATATCATTCGTCTGACACTTCAAATCGTTTGATCTATATCCGAATATGAATGTGCAACATGTAGAAGCATTCGCTAACCACAATTTAAACTTTGCAATCATGGACTAATAAATATTGACAGAACAAAGCGAACTAACACCAGTGATAATGAACGAGAGAGAGCTTCGAAGTTCGAAGGCATCGTTTAAATCAGTGGATCGAATTCAACACGGCATTATACATATGAACGTATAAACTATTTGTAAGTTTATTTACGTTTCAGTGATTTACTTTAATCTTACTGTGTGTTATAGCTTTAACTATGATTGTACTAGCACTGAAATGTTGAAATTTCGAAATTGTTGTTAATAATTCTATTTGCGTTACTGCGATTGTAAATGCTGGTGTTTATTTTTAATTTGTTAAGAATATTTTAACGAGAACTGGACCACTTTTGCAAATACAGACAATTTCCAGTGGATGAGAATTAGTAATATCTCAATAAATGGTAACAGAAATATAGCAAGAAATGTTATTTTTGCTATATTATCAAAATAAATCTATTTACTTTACTATTTATAACAACCTATCAGTGAAACTAAAAATAAACACTCAGATAAAACAAAAAAAAAATATTTTTTCAATACAAATTGTAAAGGAAAGATTTCTTTAGAGAATTCTTAAAAGAAAATTCTAATAGAAATAGATCAAAAAATAAAAGCAGAATCCTTAAAACAGTGATCATACGCTGAAAAATGTTTATTTTTTTTCTGAGTTGTGGTAATACTTTTTTGTTGAGTTAATACAACAAAACTGTAGTTTAAGTTACTATATAGCAGCAAAAAAAATATCACGTAAATACCTTAAATATTAGGAACTTGGTGAAATATATATACCTACGAATTTTATCTTATTACCGAAGCACTAGCTCTTAAGTAACTTTAATTTGTATTACTATTTCAAAAACTTTCTTTGGCTATAGGTTCGGTTTGCTCTTGATGAATAGAAAAATAAGTTTAATATTATTTAAAACAAATTTCCTACAAATATCTATATTTTTAGCTCGTTCAACATGGAACAGAAAAAATTATTAGGCAAAATGGGCCAAATTCTTCAAAGTCAAACGAAAGAAATAATTTCACGCCTTACAAATTTTATGAAAAACGAGGTTGACCACGATATTCAAATACCATTACACAAATACAGAAGCAGTTATTCTAGAATTAAGAAGATGGCTGCTGAAGTAGAAAGTGAACTTAGTACTTCATTTTCACAAAGAGGATATACAAAATGAAGTACAGTTGTAGAATCTATAAGGCCTGAAGAGTTGGAAAAACTCAGAGGTATAATCCATGATTTTCATATTATTGGGAAAAGACTACCAATTCTAAATTGTAAGTTACTATTTTGATTATAATGGCAACGTATTTAATATAAATATTATTTTAGGTACATTACAAAAAATGAAGGATTGTTGTTTTGAATTCCGGGGCAGCATCTCATCACTTAGGAAAATATTATTAAACATGGGTTTTAAGTATAAATAACGTTATCTAAAAAAAATCAAAATAAAATGATACCAAAATAATTATTTTCTCATAGTCGATTTTTGTACGAATAGAAATAACAATGTTTATTATTTCAGGTGAAAAAAAAAATGAAGACAACAGATCTGTTCTGTTGGAATCCTACGACATTAGGAATAAGAGGACAAATTATTTAAAATCCTTAATACATTATTGGCAAGAGGGCATAACTATTTATTATTGTGATGAGACCTATTTACATAGTAGTCATACACATTCGAAAGGATGGACCGATGACAAAGGCAAATTCAAAACTCCAATGGACAAGGGGAAAAGGCTCATGATATTGCATGCAGGGAGTAAGGATAGAAAATGGACTGTTGATATTTACTTCAGGTAATAATCTATTTTTTATAGAAAATTATTTATTATTTGCGTCTTTACCTACTTCATAAAAATCCATGATGCTTAACAATCGAAATTTATGATCAGCTTAAATTTAATTTAAACTATTAAAGTATCTAATTAACAAGTAATTTAAGTACTTAATGTAGTGGTTTATTTTATCATCTTCAGTTTAGTTAAGAGATCTTTACCTGTACTTAATCCTTTATTGTTATACAAGGGAAAGTTTTTGGTAATAACTTTTTCTTAGGATTATTATAATAAGTCTTATCATCTTGAAGAAATATTTCTTCTAAAAACAGATAATTTTTAAGTGATTTAAAATTCCTAATAATGTTTGCTTAACTAAGCAATTATTTCATTTAAAAGAGTTTTTTTGTTTAAGTATCATACAAAAATAATTATGAAAAATATACTTGCATTACAGATAATAAATTCTTTTTTACTTTTTTTCAGGGAAAAAAACAGGAGATTATCATAATGAAATGAACTGGAATATTTTTTCCCAATGGGTTAGAAGGCAGTTACTACCAAATCTTCCTCCACGGTCTTTACTTGTAATCGATAATGCAAGTTATCCTAATGTAAAAATCGATTACAGCGAAGACCAAAAAAGCAGATTTAATTAACTGGCTCGTTAAAAACAATATACCACATGATGCTAAAATCACCAAACCAGAACTGTACACATTAATAAAAGTTCACAGACCTCCACCGAAATTTCTTTTAGACGATCTTCTCGAAGAACATGGACTCAAAGTTCTACGATTACCTCCATACTATCCCGAATTAAATTCCATAGAAAAAATATGTGCCACAGTAAAAAATTGGGTAGGTCAACATAACACAACATTCAAGTTGGATAATGTTGATAAGTTGGCAAGAGAAAAGTTCCGAAGCATAACGCCGGAGGAATGGGCAAACGTGTTGGACCATTCCGCGAAATATGAGGATACATATATTCAAAGAGAACACCTTATGGATGAATTTACAGATTCCCTCATATTTAGTGTAAACACGGGGTCATCCGATGAGTGGGAATTCGATATTTCCGACTTGGAAGATGATGAAGATGAAGATGATGAAAATATTTAAAATTATATAAATTAAATTAAAATATATTATTTATTTAAACTTTTAGTTGTTTAATTTAAAGTTCATCAGCAATTTAACTAACGAATACCTAAAATTTAACATTACCTTATTAATTTGTTCGATTTAAAATATTTTATTAATGTACACACGCCACTGCTAAGATATCAGATACCCCTACCGTAGCAGATTTCAGCCCAGCGCCATCAACTAAAGCTCCAAAAAGTTATGACGTACTGCGCGAACTGTGACATAGCTATGACGAAATGTGCTATTCACAAAAAAATTGAGATCTACCCCCTTACTAATAAAAAAAGAATCATATAAATCGGACAAGGTGGTAAAGCATTATCGCTTGACATACATAAAAAATGAAGAGTTTGAGGATTTTCTCATGGACCCAATTATTAGATTTTGACCAAATATATATGGGACCACTCCTGAAGTACCCCCTTTCTAACAAACACAGAATCATTGAAATCGGACACCGTGTTAATAAATTATCGCTGAACATACATACATACAAAAAAAAATCTGTTGTAACAAAACTCCCAGAAACAAATGAAGATACAAAAAGAAATGATGGTATTAGAAATATGTTGAATGCATTTGTCATGGTGTCACTGATTAATTCGTTTCTTGGCGATCATTACGTATTTCAAAGCCAACACTTTTTTTCGTTTCTATAGCATCTGCCGAGGTCCAAAATCCATGGACAAAAACAGACTGAATTAAAATCAATGGATAGAAGCTACAAAGAGAAACATAAAAATGTATTAAGACATGAAATAGTAAGGTTCTCTAGATAGTTCAAATATTTTTTTCAAATAAAAATAGTAGACTACAATAAAACTAAGTCTAAGTCAGTTATTCAATGATCCCATTTTTACTCTTCTACTACTAACTTTTTCCATAATCCTAGAAATTACACACATAATACTGTTATCTTGTCTTACATGGTTCGAAACCTGCAAAATGTGCTGGGTACCATGAGAAATCATGGAAGAAAAATTAGGGAATTGGTACATTCTTTTAAAATACCAGAATCCACCCTCAGAAAAAAGCTGTTGGAAAATGATCCCAAACCACCTCGATTGGGCTGCAAGACTATGTTATCAAAAGGAATAGAGTGTGAGTGTGTTACTCTTCAATTATTTGTCTTACATGTTTCAAAACCTGCAAAATGCGCTGGATACCATGAGGAATTATGGAAGAAAAATTAGGAAATTAGTACATTCTTCTAAAATACCAGAATCCACCCTCAGAAAAAAGCTGTTGCAAAATGATCCTAACCCGCCTCGATTGGGCTATAGACTATATTTTCAAAATAAATAGAGTGTGAGTTAAAAGAATATGTGTTTAATTACTTTCAAAATTATTGGTCTGACACCTGATAAGCTAAGAATGCTAGACATTTAGGTATGCAGAACAACATAATAATGTCCACAACTTTAATAGAGAAAAGGGAGTAGCTGAAAAGGCATGGCTGTATGGGTTCCTCAAAAGAGTTTCTGAGGTAAAACTAAGACAACCTGAGAGTACTACACATGAGTGTTATCAATCCAGCAGAAGAAGCAACTTTGTGCAGGTTATGTGAAGAAGAAGAGAAAACATCATTCCATGTCCTGTGCCAAAGTGAATGCCTGGCTTAAATGAGGTTTCGAATATTGGGCAAAGAAAAGCCAAATGCATGCATCTACATGCGGGAGCCACTATCAAAGCTACTAAGTCTAATAAAAAATACCAGACTAGACGACATACTCTAAAACAAACGAAGTACCACAATAGATCTGAAAAGATCGCGGTGGACAAGGACAAATAACGTCCAACTCCTAATCTAATCTAATTTAGATACTTACTCAGATATAACATACTAAAAAAAAATTGGGGGCGATACACAAATGTTTATTCTCAAAGTAAGCGGTAAGCAAAATAAGTTTGGGAACCACTGATCTATGCCAACAATACACGACGCCATCTATTGTAGATTTTTAATTTTAATTTATTAAAACCGCAACCCACCATACACAACGTCATTTTAATATTTATTAATTTAAGTTATTAAACAAGCTCTATTTTTTTTGTTTCATCAATCCAATGAGTAATAGTTTATTAATTATTACAAAAAGTTCAAAATTTTCTGAGAAAGTCGCAATAACGTTAAACTTAGGATCCTGTTAAAGAAAGCCACTTTACATTGTTTGGGGACAGGGATGAAATTTATACAATCAATAAAATTATTTAAGGATTTCTTGTACGTCAAAGATAGAAATAAAAACTTGATACTTCCAGTTTATGTTGCCTGAGACTTAAATACATTTAAGTGGCTGCATAATACATAACAAATTACTTTTTTAGATTACTTACTGCGGTATTTAAAATAAATTAAATTATTCTTACGCACCCAGACTAATTTCTTTAGCTTTTTCCCTCTATATCCTGGTCCTCTACCTTTTACGGTCATTCTACCTATAATTTTAAACCTTTATATCTACACCACCAAAATTTTCAAATTAAATCAATTCAAATTGGCTTCCTCCAAAATTTCATCTTTGTTGTAAAGTATCAATTAGCAAATTATTTGATTAAATTAGAAGCATCACAATTTTATAATTGCAAAAACTTTTTAAGCGCATTAAAAGTTGGCTTGTTTCAATAATATAAACCTCCAAAAAACAAGAAGAAAAGAAAGAAAAGTTTTAACTTTTCGACAATTTATCGTAATAAATCAAATTATAATCCCCGTAAAAGAATAAGAATGTTAAATTTTGAATTTGGATTTTACCTTTTGGACGCATTCTGTTCTTAAACAAAAAATCTAACTCGGTTATTCCCAATATTTTTTGGCTAACCTAGTTTACAATTCTACTAACGCAATCAATCAATGGGACCCAAACATTTCTTTAGAGAAAACTGAGTAATTATCTAATTAACAAGAGTTTAACACTTTTGAAACTAATATATACTAATGTAGTATTGTGGTCAAGAATGTACGTGTTTACGTCTCTCGCCAGCCGCTACATGTTTACAATTAATCACGCCCCAACGACCATTACCTGAACGCGAGGGCTAGGTTGTATTTTGTAAATATCACACGCGACCTTATTTATCAAGTGACTTTGCAAGTACTTGTACACGTACATACACGCCCTAAACCACTCGATCTCAATTATTTGATTCGACTATTAACTCTAGACTAGAGAAAGATAATGCTGTTAAAAACCATTTTCTACATAAAGATATTAATGTGGGTTTGATAAAATCCACTTAGAGAAACTCAAATATCGTTGGTAATGTTACCATTTTGTTATTAGTACATTTATTATGTAATAATATTTTCACTTTTTTATTGTGTTGGTTTTAATTATTTAAAGGCTAAACAAATATAAGCTGCACTATTTTAATTTATTGTATTTATTTTCCCAGCATGTTACACCATTTTTAACGATTTTAATGGCACTCTCATTATCACTTCAAAGCGACATATTCGTAGTCAACTTGTCTTTGTTTTCCTTATGTAATTGGTGATCCATTTCAGAAGAAAATATAGCCTCTGCGACATTTTTTTGTATCTAAATCATCTCCAAAGTCCAAGTCCGTGTATCCTGTCAGCTTCAAGTTTTCTTCTACTGAGTAAAGATAGAATAGTTTATAAGCAGCAGTACCTTTCAGGTACCTTAATACTTTCTTAATTGCTTTTCAATGTCCTCGACGAAACTTGTTGCAAAACTGACTTGCAAAATTGACTTCATACGTCAAATCTGGACGTCAATTCACGTAGGGCAAACTGCCAATGGCTTCTCTGTCTGTAAAAGGTCTTTACAAAAACATACCACATATTCCTTAGACCAAAATAAATCGATTTAAGTAAAATTACCTTAGTACAAAGTTGCTTCGTTTGGGCTCCAGAGGGCCTTGAAGTTACAATTTTTAAATCGTTTTTCCCATAAAAATTTAAAGCGGCATATGCGATTTTGCTGAAATTTGGTACATTGGTAGAATTTTATGTGGCAAAAAAAATTGTATTAAAATTTTGTCCGATAATAATACATAGGCGTAGAACTTGATTTTTAAAATAATTGCATCTTTAAAAATTCTACGCCAATGAAAGAAAAGGAGTTTAAGTATGAAATTTAGATTGCGCTACTTATTTACTTTAAAAACGGTACTCTTGATAAGACTCGATTACTCTCATGGTTTTCGCTAAATTTCTCTTTTAATAATTTAGAGTGTATAGGTTTCACAAAAATATTTATTTACAACATAATCAAAATAGAGATTTTACAAAAATTGTTCAAAATGTTCACCATTTTCACGCATACAAAGATTTATACGTCGAAGAAAATTAAAATGTATCCTTTCCATAACTTCTTCATCACCTCTAAGATTGTTTATTGCATCTTGAATACGTTGCCAGAGTTGTTCCTCATTTTCTACAGGTTCCCTGTAAACTGTGGATTTCAGATGTCCCCATAAAAAATAATCCATCGGTGTTAGGTCTGTGGAACATGGTAGCCAGTTTACAGGTGCGTCATTACCTCGGCTTATTCATTTGTGTGGATATTGTTCATTCAAGTGGTTTCTAACGTTTAAAGAAAAATGTGGTGGAGCTCCATCTTGCATAAACCACATATCTCTCCGAAGTTGGAGAAGTAAATCTTCTAACAATTCTGGCAACGTATTTTGTAGAAAATCCAAATAATTTTCTCCAGTTAATCCTCGTGGAAGTATGACAGGACCAACAATGAAATTATCAATTATTCCAGCCCACACATTAATATTGAATTCGTGCTGAAAATGGTTTAGCTTTATTTCATGCGGATTTTCAACGGCATAAACATGTACATTATGGGTATTAGTTATACTTCTTCTTGTAAAACCCGCTTCATCGGTAAAGAGAACCTTCTTGGCAAAGTTTGGATCTCTTTCTCTTTGCATATTAACAAATCGACAAAAACCCAAACGAATTTGAGGATCATGGACTAATAATTCTTGTACTGGCTTCTAATGGTATGAATATAGCAATAATTGTTCTCCAAGCACTTTATGAACGACATCTTTACTTACTCTTAGTTGCCTTCCAATTCGTCTGGTGCTTAATTCTGGATCGTCTTCGACACGTTCTAAAATGTCTTCTTCAACTTCAGGAATCCTTACGAAAACGTTCTCTTCCATTATCAACAGTGTTGGGAGCAAAGGAACCGGTCTCCCGAAGACGTCTCTCAACAGCAGCAAAAGTTGGGTGGCTAGGTACACGACGATTTGGAAACCTTTCAGAGTACACCCTGACACTCTCTCGAGAATTTCCTTCACAAAATCCTAATGTCAGTAACATATTGGTATATTCTGCATTGGTATATTGTACAGCCATATTAATAAACCACTATTTTTTTTTAATTATTGAGTCAGATAGAACACTTTCAATCGTTAACAAGAGATTAGGTGTTAAAACTTGACAATATTTTTATTTAGATGAAACTATGGAAACCAACAATAAATGTTTTTGTATACGTATTGCAGGCAAATAATTAATATTCCTCAAAAAATCGTACATGGCAAAAAAGTACATTTTTATGTTTTTCATCGTATAAAATTTTGTCCGATAATAATACATAGGCGTAGAACTTGATTTTTTAAATAATTGCACCTTTAAAAATTCTACGCCAATGACAAAAAAGGGGTTTGAGTATGAAATTTGGATTGGGTACTCATTTACTACAAAAAAGTACCCTTGATAACACTCGATTTACTCTCATGGTTTTGACAAAGTTTGTATTTTAATAATTATTGTTTATGTTCTAAAATTACTAAAATGCAAATTTCGTCAAAACCATGAGAGTAACCGAGTCTTATCAAGAGTACCTTTTTTAAAGTAAATGAGTTGCGCAATCTAAATTTCATACTCAAACTAATTTTCTTTGATTGGCGTAGAATTTTTAAAGGTGCAATTATTAAAAAAATTAAGTTCTACGCCTATGTATTATTATCGGACAAAATTTTAATACCATTTTTTTTTGCCACATAAAACTCTACCAATACACCAAATTTAAGCAAAATCGCATATGCTGTTTTAAATTTATATGGGAAAAACGATTTAAAAATTGTAACTTCAAGGCCCTCTGGAGCCCAAACGAAGCAACTTTGTACTAAGGTAATTTTACTTAAATCGACTTATTTTGTATTGTATTGTATTTTAGAGGTAATTATCTTACTTTGAAGCAGTCCTCAACTGTGTCCCAGTATCAAATGGTATGGAACATGTGAAACTTTTTAATAGTTTATTGATGTAGCCATTATGGGAAATGCATATTGTCTTATTCCTTCTATCTTTATATACTTCTATGCCAATAAAACACTTCATGTATCCAACTAATTTTAAAATCATTTTTCAGATTAGACAGTATTTTCTCTATGACATTTTGTGATTTTGTCAAAACTAAACCACTATCTACAGAGTGCGAGATAAACTGGACTGCTATCTTTTTTACTGAAAAATTTTTCAAAAACATTTAAAATTTATTGTTCCAACATCGTGGAGATTGCTCAAGTCCATTGATGCTTTGATTTAGACTGCAAACCAAGTTTTCCATTTCTACAAAACTTGTAGGCTTTTATAGTACTACAGGGGGAAACGTCTCCTGATAGTTAATGGTGCATCTTTGTAAAAAGCGTTTAGCAACTAAGAGAGCTCCAAATTTGTACTTGCCCGTAATATCTTCTTTAGTTCTATAATCCTATTTGCAGGATTTAATGTTGGCAATCCAATTTTTGGAAAGTTCTGATTAAATAACATGATCATACGTAAGAGGATTTTCTATTTCTCTTATCTAGCATAGCATAGCTGCGCTGAATCTTGCTTCTATCTCTACGGTTATATGAATGAATACCGTTTTTTTTTAGAAAATGGGTAAGTGAAGTGAAGAAGACTTTCTTGCTGGTTTGAATTTCCTTGTCTTGTCTTGCTTGTCTTTTTTTTCTTCATCTACGAACTAATGAACAATATAATAAGTTTAAGACCTATGCTGAAAGATATCTAGATGTTTTAATAGTAAAGCCCAGCGTTTTATTTGATTTGCCTTAGATGATTTTCTAATATATGTTATTTAAATGTCAATTTAGAATCACACCAAGATCTCTTATATCATTGGTTACAGTAAGACTTTTATTTTTTTTGCTGTAATTAAAAGTAGAGATGATGGAGTTTCTTGAGAATGTAATTTGGTAGCATTTGTTATGATTTAATTCCAGCCTATTAGTACCACACCAATGAACCAAATTATTCAGATCTTACTGTAACATAATGGCGTCAAATAAATCTTCAACTTTTTTAAATATCTTGAGATCATCAGCAAATATCAAGCGACAGCTGTCTGATAAGACTTTCACCACATAATTAATAAAAATGTTGAATAAAATTGGTCCAATATGTGATCCCTGTGGAACACCTGATGTAACATTTATCAGCGATGAAATGGAACCAGCATATCTAACAAATTGTGATCTGTGTCAAAGATAACTATGTAGCCAAGTAAATACACTCCCTCTTATACCCACCACGAATAATTTCGACAGTCACAATTCCTGATTAACTCTATTGAAAGCCTTGGCAAAATCTGTATATGTAGATTCAACTCGTTTATTTTTAAAAGCTGTCAGAATGTAATTTTCATAACAAAGTAGATTGGAGGCAGTAGATTTTCCAGATGTAAAACCATGTAGAAGTTTTGGCATTTCAGATTGTAGGCACACAGCACGATAATTTGTGATATCATTTCTCATACCCAATTTGTAGATAGTTGCAAGAAAATTGTGTTTCGAAAAATCTGAAAACGTGCCCTGCTCTAAACTTACATTGAGCAGACTGTGGATGGCTTAAGCAAGAGTTAAAACGAATTTTTTTAATACATAAAGTGGTATGCCTTTAGGACCATAAGTAAGTTTTTCTGAAGCTCTTATAAATGCTTATGTAATTTCCTGAACATTAACAGTGTAACGACTAACATTTATACTATCACGTATATTCTGGAATTTGATTAACTTGTTCTGTATTGATATTTTTTTAAAAGACAGTTGGGTTTGAGAAAATACTGTTCTCAGTTTTTAAGATATAATCATTAAAACAAATATTTCTGAGTCTTGAACACTCTTCCCAAAGATGCGCAAAATGATAGTAATATCTATGGTCACCTAAAGATTTGTAGAGTTTATGTATTTTCTTTTTTTTAGTAATTAAAGTTCTGAATTAAACCAGTGTGGAAAATTTGATAGTTTACATTTTTTGACTGGCATAAATGTATTTATACCCTCATAAAGAATGCTGTAAAAATGATCAACAGCCTCATTAACATTTATATTATTTATGAATTATATATTATATAATTATAAAATTTTTGAATTCTATTTTTTAAAAGTTCTTTGGGCTTAAGCATGTTTTCAAATAACTATTATTTGGCTTCTTTCCAACCCACTTTTTATATGGAGCTACCCGAGAAACTTGCTTGGGTAGAGTTCTATTAAGTACATATACTGCTACATTTATAGCATTAGGCCAAGTTCTAAAGGTACATCTTTAGAATAGAACTTACACTGTTTAAAATAATTCGAATTTCTTGTTCGGATCTTCCATTTTGTTCCTTTGCGTAGGATGATGAAATTTCATGACAAATTCCTATTTCAATATTATTCACCTTTAGCACAATATTTAAAAATTCTGAACCTATATAGCAATGTCTTAATAATATTTTCTATTTGCCTATTTTATTTTGTAAATGTAACACGCTAACACTTCCAATCTGGAAGTTTCATTATTCTGTAGATTTCTGTTTTTCTTATTTTTTTTGGAATTCTCTCCACCAGTGACCACACTTTTTTTCTTAGTCTTCTTTTATTTTCTATTTTCTATGTACCTTTTAATTACTTTTTATATTTATAGACTAAACTTGTAAAGCTAATATCTTCTCTCTATTTTTGTATTTAATTTTGGTTCTTCTTTCTTTAATCTGACAGTCAATTCAATAAAAGTTTGCTTAGAGATATCGAGTCCCATGCAGTTGCCATCATGTCATATCGTGGTGACAAACTGTTCATAAGTATTTATATTTTAGCTACTTTGGAAATTTTTTTCTCCCATATCTTCTAACTGCTTTCTTAGAGTTTTAATTTCTGCAATATATGACGCCATTTTCGTCTTCTTGTTCATTCGGAGATCATAAAATTTTTGATCAATAATATTTTTTGATGTCTACTGTGTTAATACAGTTCATTAAGTGAGTGAGCTGCTCTTCACAAATGCTACTGAGGAAGAATACCATAGCTTTATCCCATGTTGCGATTTCAGCAGATCTATCTCGTGGTTTGTTCTTTTCGCCGTTAACAATTTCCATTAAACTACTAGCCTTTAAAGTTATGGTGGTACTAAATTTAATAATCTTCGTTCTTTCTTATTATTCCAGCCATCAGTAGAAAATGTCCTTACTAGATTGTTAACATCTGTCCAAAAACTTTTAGGTTAATTTTCTCTTACGATGAATACCAGGTAAATGTCACAGCATCGATAGTTATTTTTAAATTGTGAACTCTGGGCCCATAACCTGTTATTATATTGAAAACTGCAGATAAATAAATTAGCAGAGACGTAAAATCTGACTTTTTGAATCATTTCAAAATTACAAAAACACTCCTTCTGATGTTAAATAAAAAAAGGTTTTTTTCTCTTCCACACACAGTATTAGGGTGTTTTTTTTTTTATTAACAGGGAACCTCAATTATCATTATGGCGTAAAGGTACAATATATTACTCTTTAATATGATAAAGAATTGTAAAAACATATTTTTATTTAATATAATATTTAATAATGTTTTACTTACAGATAATGTGTCACTCAGTGTATCAATTGGGCACTGTTTTGATGAGTTGGTCTATATCGTCTTGAGGTATCTTAATCCAGGTGAACTCTGTGAACCTTATGTCTAAGTCTACGTCTGGGGGGATGCTGTAAGTTTAATAACACCCAGTGATCAGTAGCGTCCCATAAATGTTCAATGGGTGACAGATCAGGTGATACTGGAAGCCATGTTAAGTAGTTAATTTGGTGTTAAATCATGAAGTCCAGAATTTGTCTAGCCACTTCAGGTCTGGCTTTAACAGAGTTATGTAGTATCCCAAGATTAGGAAGAACATGTGGTTCCATCACTTCTTGAATTTTGCAGCAGACAGTCATGTTACCTCCATTATCATTACCTATACCGTATGCTGAACATACTTCTCCATATCGAAATCGGGATCCCGTCTTTCACCACGCCGCCTTTATGTATACCTAAACAAAATTAGGACCAATCACTTAAAATTACTCTTTTTCATGCATTGGTCCCGTGTAATCTAACTTTGCACGACTGCATCGATGTTTAGAAGTGAGTAGCAATACCCAATTGAGTCAATAAGGAAGTTCAAATCTCAACCACTCTTTCGTGCTGTTCTAGTCACTTATACTGAATCGTCCAAATGGTACGACCTCTAAGGGCGAAAACTCTAAGATAGCGACCTTGGCGATTGGTTGTTCCCCTGCGACGTTCAGTGCCTCTAGCTCTCTGTTCATGGTCTTTTTAAGGTCTATGCTTACCAATAGATCAAAATGGTGTGTAAGGATCTTATATTGATTTTTCTAATTGAGATACCTGTCTCTTGTAAGTCTAGAATCCCCATTCTCTAAAAGTCACTTAAGATATGGAATGTGACCAAGTTCAAGCACTTGCGGCATATTCGACGCCTTAAAATATTACTTTGTAATCAAATTTTAACAGTCAAGTCACAACTGTGACCAAAAATTCTAAATTTCAACAATCGTGCAGCTGCCAAAATATACTTCATGTATTTCGCCATTTTCTGCACATTCACTAAAATCGTTGTCTCTATGTGCTCCGCTGTCATTTCAGAATAATGTAGATCTTCGACTGGCAGTGTCCATAGAAGTATTAAGGGGGGTTTCGAAGGATTACTCTATCAAATATTCTTAGTAAGGGGAAAATTGAGGCAACGAAGATCCAAATATAGCAGAGGGAGACTAAATGGATTGGAGAATGACCGAAGTGGTCGAAAATTGCTTGTATGACAGTACAAAATTATGGTACTATTATATGTTAGTTAATTATGAAATGACGGAGGGCAGGTAAGTGAAACACGAGAAAGAAAGAGTGATTAACGGATAAAAAGGTTGTTCAAAAATTTACTGATATTTTTTTATTATTTTTATCTATTAATATCCGTCGTTTACAAAAGACTAGTATTTGCCCGTATTATACTTATGTGTTTTGAGTCATAGCCTACTAAATTATGCATAGAATGACCTACTTCTGAAGTCAGTAATAGCAGTTTACTATCAGTTATCAATAACATTTCATACATACCGCCAACTGATTATTATTACTAACGAGTATAACTAAGGAATTTATTATTTTATTATTGGAACCCCTCGGCAATTTCGAGAAGTCGATAAAATGGTCCATTAAAAATTCACATAACCTAACTCTCAATAATGTATTGTTTCAACTGTTAAAAGCGGAAGTTTTCAATGATGCATCAATGGAATAATGTTGGATTCTCCGCTAAAGCTTTTGTTGAATTTTTAAAAACCTTTTCTCGTCGTAAGTTGATAGAAGGTTTTATTGTCATACTTTATTCACGTAGCGATTTTTTTTAATTTTTTTCTCTCAGTAATCGACTCGGCAATGCTTAAGTTCTTAAAAATATTATGAATAGTAAAATTAGTACTGTTTATTGACCATTTATAGAGCCAGTAAAGTTGACGCAACATAAAATGTGAACGCTCTTTGGTTGTCATGAGATTTTGTAATGAAATTAATTCCCGAAAGTCAGGCTTTGGATAGTGGTGTTAAAAAGAGAGGGGAGAATACTGAGAACAAAAAATACATTACTTCTATTGATGTCGTTTTGTCGAATCGTTCATATTTACATTAAATGTGTAATAAGAAAAATTCAAAGAATATAAAATTAGAAAAACACTTTATTATATAACTAAATTAACGTCTAGACATAAAAATACAAAAAAAACTTGGAAAATACTGGATTTAGATCTTAGAAATATTCTCCTATTTAAAATAAAACCTTACTGCTAATAAAAATAAATTTAAATAAAATTTCTACTGAACATTCTAAACAATAGTTCGTTCTATTTTATTTTTGACCTAGATAAAAAAGTTTGTTCCGTCTTTATTTTAACGAACTCAAACTACCGAATATTTTCTTCCGAATAAAGTGAAAGAATCAAAGCCTTTTCAGCAAAAACTTTATACGCTATTTCCACTTTTTGGTGTAAATGGAGTCTGTCTCGTAGCAAAACAAAAGGTAATTAAATACAATTGCCATTGTATACACAAATTGAGAGCAAAGGAAAGCAAAGAAATTTACATAAGAATAACCCTCTTTTACAGCAAAATATAATGTAAAAAGATAACAACAAGGATTGAGAGGGCAAAGTTTGTACGGACAAGGAAACTGGATGGTTATTCCGAGTGAACTGTCCAAAATTATCAAAATATGAAGGATCATCATTTTAAATAATTATAAATGATAGCTTTTACTTAAACTACGACGATAAGGATGCATATACGCGATAGAAGATCAATCAATTCCTTTAGAGGTTTAGAACATTGTAGGAAATGTCCAATTGTTGAATATTAGCTTGCAAAAAGGAAAAATGTTCAGACTTAATATACTTTTTTGTTCCAATTTAAAATAACAAATGTACAAAATATATACAGGGTGATTCACATAAGAACCGACATAGAGCAGGGGCATATAGGGGGTCCCAAAATATGGCAATTTAACGCAACTTACCTCTATACCAAGTTGCTTCCCTAAGGAGTTATAGGCTTTGAAAGTGAAGTTATAAATTTTGAAAAAAATCAATATCTCCGTTATTCTTGAACTGAAAGCAACCAAATTTGGTACACTTTGTGGATGTATTTAGGGCGTTACTTGACAGTAACTAGAGTTTAATTGAAATTTGTAAAGGGGGTATACTGGGTGGCGCACCATTAATATTCAACAGAATTTTGTTAACCCTTGATGGATTTTAAAAATCTTTGCTTTGTTTTGTGGGCAATTCAATTCTTAAACTTTTCTTACTCTAGTAATTTTTCGAAAAAACTCATCATTTTCATCAAAAACTCGAATAACTTAAAACGCGCGCTCTAGGTGTGTTATTTAAAATCATCGAAAATTCAAAAGTTGGCTATGAAAATAAACGTCAAACTTGACAATGAAGCAAGTAAGTTGTTCAATTAAGTAATTGTTGTTTGAGTGTTTTTAAAATGAACGGGAAGTTTTCTTTTAACGAGCAAGTTGACATGCTGTTAGTGCTAGGTTTTTGTGAAGGAAACTGTAGAAGAAGTGTAGAAGAATATCGTAGAAGATTTCCTAACCGTATCATTCCCCATAGAGAAACATTTTCTAATGTTGAAAGACGAGCTACAGAAACGGGCAAGTTTCTCAATAATACTCGAGAACGTGCTGTCGCACTCAGGCCACAAGTTGAGGTAGCCATTTTAAATGCTATTCAAGATGATCCACATATTAGTACTAGGAATTTATCTCGACAAATTGGTATATCGCAGAGTTCTGTGCATCGAGTTATCCGTCGCAATCTACTACACCCTTATCATGTACAAAAAGTCCAAGAACTTTTACCCGGAGATTTGGTTCAACGTGTCAATTTTTGTCAGTTTATTCTACACCAAGATAATAACTTCCAAAAGAAAATTCTTTTTACGGATAAGGCGACTTTCACTCGCAGAGGTATCACAAATCTCCATAACTATCATGAGTATTCTGACGTAAACCCACATGCAATAACTCCTCGGCATTTCCAACGTGAATTCAAAATTAATGTTTGGATGGGAATTATTGATCGATATTTAATTGGTCCTGTTGTTTTACCGAATCGGCTGAATGGTGAAAATTATTTAGAATTTCTACAAAACACCCTTCTGTATCTACTTGACGAGGTACCTTTACAACTAAGGTTGCAACATTGGTTTATGCACGATGGAGCACCGCCTCATTTTAGTATGAACGTAAGAAATTTTTTAAACCACCAGTATCCCAATAGATGGATAGGAAGAGGAAATAATTGCCCACAACGTTGGCCCCCAAGATCACATGACCTGAACAAATGTGACTTCTTTCTGTGGGGAACGTTGAAAGAATTTGTGTATTCTTCGCCCGTTGCGTCTCAAGAAGAATTATGGAATCGCATTATTCATAAATGCACATCTATTAGGAATAATCAACAGTTATTAGATAGGGTGGATTTTAATTTTCGAAGAAGAATAAATTTATGCGTAAGAGAAAACGGCGATCATTTTGAACAATTTCTTTAATTTATCGATAAACAATTGTTTGTTCTGGTTGTTGTTTAAGTTTTTTGTGTTTATTTTGGTTAGTTGTTAATCCCAGTTTTTCACATTTCAGTATCTGTACTTACTTTAAGTTATTTTGTTACGTATCTAAATAATAATTTGCCAGCCAATTCCTACTGATCACATTAAATGACCTACTTTCTTGTTTGACGTTTATTTTCATAGCCAACTTTTGAATTTTCGCTGATTTTAAATAACACACCTAGAGCGCGCGTTTTAAGTTATTCGAGTTTTTGATGAAAATGATGAGTTTTTTCGAAAAATTACTAAAGTAAGAAAAGTTTAAGAGTTTAAGAATTGCCCACAAAACAAAGCAAAGATTTTTAAAATCCATCAAGGGTTAACAAAATTCTGTTGAATATTAATGGTGCGACACCCAGTATACCCCCTTTACAAATTTCAATTAAACTCTAGTTACTGTCAAGTAACGCCCTAAATACATCCACAAAGTGTACCAAATTTGGTTGCTTTAAGTTCAAGAATAACGGAGATATTGTTTTTTTTCAAAATTTATAACTTCACTTTCAAAGCCTATAACTCCTTAGGGAAGCAACTTGGTATAGAGGTAAGTTGCGTTAAATTGCCATATTTTGGGACCCCCTATATGCCCCTGCTCTATGTCGGTTCTTATGTGAATCACCCTGTATAGACTAGCCGGTATTGACAGATTTTGTGCAACCTTGTTTTAATGTATGCATATTTTAAGTCATAACTGTTATAGATTTTTACATGTTTTAGCCAATTATCTAAGAGTCTCGCTTGTAGTGGCGTCAAAAGGCAAATTTAAATTCGTATTGAAAATGGAAAATGGATTAGTAAATGAATTTGAAAATAATATACCGTGGAAAATAATCTGCATAAACCTTTTTCGTGTAGTACGTTTCGAACCACTTTTTGTGAAAAAATGTACATTTATTGCCGAATTCACTTGATTCCCGCAATCATATGGCGGTTTCTGGACGACTACGGTGATTTTCATATGACTTCTACAGATTTTTAGTTATTGCGGTGATTTTCACTTGACTTTAATAGATCTTTTGTGACTGTGCTGATTAATGTATTAACTGTGGCGTTTCCGTATGGGTTGCCAATATTTTTGGAAATTTGCAGGCATTTCCGAAGGATTTCTACGACATTGTATGGCTTTCCAGTCGGTTTCCAGTAAAAAAACATTGGCTTGGTGTTATATTAGGAGAACTAAATTTTGTATTGTACATGTATGGGTAACACAAGAAACATAAAAACTAAAGTTTGTATAAAACGTTAAAAAACGTAAAAATTGTTTTATTGAATTTACTTTATTTTTTAATGTTTTAAATAAGTCACAATTCTGTCCAACTAATATATTTTTTAGTTATTGAGATTAAATGTAATTAAAAAGTATTGATTATTGTGAAAAATCGATAAATAATAGCATTCCACAAGATATTCGAGTATATTTCTAAATATATAGTAAATTAAAAAATTATTTTTTGTTTTGCAATTTAATAAATTAATAAAAGTCATCAACTATGTTTAAAATAGTCATTTTATCTTAATTATCTCTAAATAAATATTCGTTAGTGGGTCGTAAAAAAATAAACTGTACAACTTGAGTAAATTATACGTATTACATATGGCCATCATATCCACTCATGTTGCACAAACTACTATTGTGGATCATTCTTTATAAACTTTTTATTTAAACATATCTACCTAAATTAAATAAACTTATACTAACACTGCACCTGCCAACTATTATTTTAAAGTTAAAGTGATGAATCATGGCGTGTTTTTTATCTCTATAGTTTTTGTGTACTATTTTTGCAAAAAATAATTCTTTCCTTTTTTTACATAAAAATCTGATTTGTCCAACTCATGACTGGCACCAGAACACGCGGAAAATGTTACTGTCGTTGCTTGCGGTAACGCCAGTGGAGGAAGAATTCCCCCAGCCATTTTATTCAAAGGCATAAGGATGAAAAGCGAATGGAGTGACAACTTGCCACCCGGAACTCTAGTCCTCATGACGAAGAAAGCAAGCATGACAATTGAATCATTTAACGAATGGCTAAAGCACTTTGGCAAATATAAACTTCCAGGCAACTGCCTTTTAATCTTTGATGGCACATCTTGCCATTTAGATCCTTCTATTGTTGAAACTGCAGACTCTTATGGCATCACCCTTTTATGTCTCTCAAGTAATACGACACATGAACTGCAGCCAATGGACAAGGCTGTATTTAAATCTTTTGAACATCATTGGGATGAACAGGTACTTTTATACTGGACTCGCCACAAAGACCGAGCTATAACCAAACAAAGGTTTGGGGAGCTCTTCTCTATCGTTTGGGACAAGTCAGTAACACCCCAAAATATAACATCAGGTTTCTTTGCTACGGGTATCTATCCGTACAATCCAGATGCTATTCCCGAAGTAGCTCTTGCTCCTAGCATTTTAACGGAACGAGATAATAACATGGAAGAAATTAACAGACTAGAAGAAAGACAAGAGCTTAGAAGGGAAACCACACCCCAACCTGGACCCTCTGGATGTCAACAAAGGAATGACCGAAGCACCATAGAAAAAACTCCTCCGTCAAAGATCTCCAATTATCCTGAATATTTTGGACAAAAACGCCAGAGTAAGAGAAAACGGTCGTCATCAAGTAGCTCCTCATCAACAGATGATAATATGTCTTTATACAGCGAGACCTTAACAGAAACGTTCTCTTCGAAAGACGAGGCAAAACTTGATGACAAATCGGCAACATTGGATGACGAAGAGGCTAAAAGGCCGAACATCAGAGAACAAAGGGCGTTAAAGAATTTAAAAATGGACGCAGAAAACCAGAAGTCAATCAAAAACATCCAGAGAGAAGATGAGGACCAAAAATCAAAGGATCCGCCTAAAGAGGAAGAAAATAACACAAAGACAAGAAACGATGCAGAAGAAAAGGTTTTAAACGTGAGTTTTACTGAAATGTTGGAGACACCATATAAAGATGTCCCAAAAACAACTAGAAAGAAAAAAGCTATTAACAGCAAAGCGCTTATTGTGAAAAAGGCAGTTTTTCCCACCAAAACCACAAAAAAACTTACCAAAGAAAAAAAAATCGTTTTAAAAGACGAAGATAAAGGAGAAAAAATAAAACCCAAAGAATCGTGGTACTGCAAAGCTTGTCAAGAAGACATAAAAAAAGATATGCGATTGTGCTCGATGTGTTTAGTTTACTTTCACGAAGAGTGCGTCGGGCTCACCAAAGGTGATAAGACAGTTTTTGTTTGTTCAGACTGTGGCTAAGGTTGTCAGAAATTTTACTGTCTACTTACCAGTGTAAAGTAATGTTTAGTTTTTCAGAAATATTTTAATTTTGGGTTTGTTTATTAGTTTGTTATCCTTATGCATTGTTTTTCCGAAAAAATATACTTAACCGACGAAGGTTGTATGCTTTTGTTAAAACAAAATAATGGGTATATTAGGAACATGACATGGGCATATTAGGATCACCCTATGGGCATATTAACGACAGGGTTAGTAATACGCCCAGTATGACGCGTTTTTAAAAAAACGATTTAAAAAAAATCTCAAAGAAAAAATCATCGATTTCTGTCCAACCATTACTTCTTTGAGTATAAAGGTACGCTTTCTATAAAAAATCGAATTGAAAGGTTTGTCGTTTCTAATTTTTATCAAGGATTCTGCTTAATATGGGCATATTAACTGCACATACCTTAATTTAAGTGCTGACATGTCACTCTTAAAACCGTGCAGATGTGGTTTTCGTTACCTATTTACGTCTTCTCAATTTGACATTGTTGCGCTTGTACACCTACAAAAATAGAAAGATAAAGTCAAATAATGAGGAGAAAGACTTGAGGAGTACTTATTTATTTAAAATAAAAATATATAGACAATTCACAAAAATTATATTGTCATTTCAATTATAAAATCATAACTTTTTCAAACCAAGGTTACACAAAACGAAAATAAAATACATCAACAACATGGAGTACCAGCAACTTGAGTCACTAATACTCACCTCCCAACAGACTTAAAACCCTAAATTATTAGTTCTACCTATTTTTGTGCCTAATATTGTTTTCAGGCACTATGATATATTCTTTTTATAATCCTGCTAAATTAGACTACGTTCCAGTACTCTTAGTACTCTGGATCTTTCGTAAATTATTAATGCATTCGACACCTTTATATCCCTCTATTTTTGATATTTTCATTTAGACTTCCACCTCACTATTGACAAACCAATTATTTTACCGTTTTCTTTGAAGAGATTTTACTTATCAGTAAACATATATTTTAGTTTGTTACATATGCCCACTATAACATCTACCTACTCATCCATTCCATCTTCTGGTACCAGGATGTCCATACGCCCTTGGCAGTTAATGTTAAGGTCGTTTATCTAATTAGTTATTAAGTATTTGTTTAATTTTTACAACTTTTTCACCTTTAAACTAAGTTTATCCATTGTTACAGCACAATTTGCTCATAAAAAAAACCACTTTAAATCATAGGCATGTATGTCTTTTTTATTGCTAGTTGATTGTCAAGGACATTATTAGTTTAAAAACGGTTGTATAGCCGAAACGGGTCGCCTTAAATATTATAAATATATATGTTGTATAGTTTTAAAATTTTATTTTCTCATTATTTGTAAACGTTTGACTCTACCGAGTCATATTTTTAATGTATTAAATCATCTGCATCAGAAATACATATTTTACATTCAAAACTAATTTTCATTTAAACAAACTCGGTTGTATTTTTAAACAGAATTGTCGTATCTGAAATATTTATCGTTATAAGTTGTATTATCGCATATGATTTTATGCTTAGACATGTATAGGCGAATTCTTTTACCTAAAACTCATTGAAAAAGTCGTACAAATGGATACATTTTTTGCGATGTTCACCAATCGATGGAACATTTCCAGAAAAGGATAAATAGTCTGTCAAAAAAAGATGGTCCGCCGGAAAAACTGCGAAAAAACATTCCGCCGATGGAAAATTTCAAATTTTCCTAAACCATCTGAAAGAGAACGTTATATACTTTAAGGATCGTATAACGCTGGAGAAATTCGTAGCAGACAGACAGACAGCACGTGCTTAGATTTTTTTATTTAATATTTATTTGTTAGGCGAGTAAAGATGAAATCGAATATATCAGATATTAAGTGTGTATGAAAGCCTACAACGTTTAGGATAGTAGTGATCCATATTGTGTGGCAAGTTATTGAAAAATTCGGACAGAACCAAATGGTTTATTACTTAATATTGAAAATACATACATCAGTGACCAAAAGAGAAAAATTGGTGGCATATGAATAGGAAGAGCATATTAGCGAATGGTACAGGATACGTAGAGACCAAAATTAATGTGAAGACAGCAACTGGAGATGCCAATGAATGATTGGTCTACAACAGGATGGTGAGTAAGGTTTTGCGGGTTTTCCTCAACATTTTCCGCTTATATTAATTGACTGATATTAGGTGATTGCTTTTAACTCATTTTTCTATAAATAAGGAAGATGTAGGCAATACATTATCCACTACTTACGACAAATTTTTAGTTTTTATATATATTTCTTAAAAATAATGTGATCGTAAAAAAACTTGTGTACATTTTGAGATAAAACTTTCTCTCTTTCTGTCTCGAGCGGCAAAGTATTACTTTTCGCTCTTAATACACAAATAGGGAAACTCGGGGTTAGATGGGGTACCGGAGTAAGATGGATACCAACACTTTTAGCGAAACTAGTAATGCCATCTAGCTAATCTCTCATAAACTGTGTATATTATATGCTATTGACCACCTGTTGGTCGACTTTAACTGATACCGATGAGGTTTACGAGAGCCGTAGATGTAAGAGGTGTATTATTGCGAATTTTAGAGAAGTGTTTATTGCTATTGACCGATTTTTGTTTAGTCGTAAGGTAAGTTGCTTCGTAATGTATTACGTACTATTAGAAGAATTGTGTTTGGTGAGTATTGGCTAACACCGGCCGATATAAGAGAAGCATAGGGCCTAATGAGGCCTAAGTGTCGTGGGGTAATCCACCCTCCACACATTACAGATACATAAAGATTATATGTACTTCTGGTGTAAGATGAGGTAATTCAGTTGGGGTAAGATGGGCAAGTACCACATCTTACCCTACAGTCACGTTTTCTTTAAAAGCAGATTCTAGTGGCGGAATGTTGTCACAGCAAATGCAGTGGCGTAGCAAGTCTTGCTGGGCAAGGAGGCAAACATATAATGGGGTGCCAATTCCCAAGCGTCCAGCAACTAAGGGAGGGGGGACAGGCGCTTTCCCTGGCCTCTACCTGGCTATGCCACTGAACAAATGAACAATATGTGATGAAGGGGGGAAAGAACCAAAAGTCTAATCGAGGAAAATTGTCTCTATATAGCATAAAACATGCTGTTGAAGCTGTGTATTCAGGTTTAATAGGTTACCTTAAAGTTTCGAGGTTATTTGGGGTTCTTCAAACAACTTTAGTAAGAAAGGTAAAAGAGAGCCGACAAATAGAAAATCCCACAAAATTTCAAACAATAAAACCTATGGGACCTAAATGTACCAAATTTCCTAAAGATAAAGAAGAGAAAATGATAGAGAGCTTATTTGAATTGATTTTAAGAAATTGATCAGTGGGTCACAGAATTGGGAAAAGAGAAAGAATTGTCAGGTAGGATACCACTGTTTCTGGCATGTCATCGAAGCTTATCAATCGAGAAATGGGTTTTAACCGCATAGCGATTAATCAGTTCTTTAAATTGTTGATGGGTGTCATCGATTAGTACAAGTTAATACCAGAAAAAATATGGAACTGTGATGAAATGGGAATATCCATTATTCCGAAAACAAGATTTAAAATAATCGCGCACAAGGGGCGAAGGCAAGTAGGAGCGTTGACTTTAGCTGAAAGAGGCGCTAGAGTTACAGTTGAAGTATGCTTCAATGAAGTTAAAAGTTACATACATATTTCCAAGGGTGAGAATAAATCCCGAACTAATGAATTACTGTTCTTCTGGAGCATGGACTGAATGCCGTCCGTCTGGTTGGATGCAGTCCAATATATTTTTCAGATGGTTTAAAAAGTTTGCGCAGCTCTATGGTACGTTTAAGAAATCAACAGTTCTTCTATTACTGGATATACATCATTTGCACACAAAACTATTAATCTCATATATTTTTTGCGTGAGAGCATCGAATTATTTTTTTATGTTTCCCGCCCCACTGCACTCATCGCTTTTAACATCTGGAAGTGTGCTTTATGCTTTATATTTAGCACGTATTACAAGGCAGGTTGAGAAGCAATCCTGGGCAAGTTGTTTCGCAATTTCAAATAGCTAAATTGTTTGGAAATTCTTTCATAAAATCAGCGAATATGTGAACAGCAATAACCGGATTCAAAGAGGCTGATATATGGCCTTGTGATAGGAATACATTTACTTACATAGATTTTGCTCCAGTAGAAACAACGAATTGTCCACCCCCTGAAGTAACTGCAAATGCTACGGAACCAATTAAAAACAAAGAAAATGAGCAGCCTGCAAATCTACCAGGAAGTTTTCCACTTGAAATTTTAGAAAAATAAAATTTTAAATAAAAATTCAGAGAGAAAACAAAAATTATTTTATTTATTTATCTTTTATATTTTGTAAATTAAAAATTCATTTACAATCGCAAAGATTCTAAAAATCATCTTCTATTTCAATTAAAATCTAAAACTACCTAGAGGGCTTCCTGTTAAATAGGTTGAGAACATATTTCTGCATTTGACTGGCACGGTTCAAGTTCACATAATTCCATCGGGAATTATTCAGTTAGAAAAATTCATTGAGCGTAAAATAATTACAGTTCAAGAGATACAAATTAAAGAAATCTTTATTTTGCAGGGCTGGATCTAGTTAAATTATTCTTTATATAGTTTATAATTATTCTGTCTTTTTAATATACTCAAATTCCTGTTGATACTACTGGCTTTGCATAGTTCGTTGTAGAATTTGATGGACTTGTTATTAGCAGTAATTTAATTTATATTACTACGACATATCTCTAATATCTACGACATCATTTTTAAAAGATCTACAGTTATAAAAATATAAGATGATGATATTTTAATTAGCTATATTCCCCATTTTGTAGGAAACTAGTTTACTTTATCGTAAAACTTTAATGCTCAAAGTTGAAAAGTTCTGATGCAGCTAAAACTGATGTAAAGTATATCTGTTTAATTTATATGTGTACTGTGTACCGTCTCATCCGAAAGTTAAATAGGAAAGCTGTCTGTTAGATTTTAGAGATAAATATTTAAATATTTCACTGCTTTCATTAGGATGTATAGACCATCAAATATAAATACAGTCAGCCTCTTTACCGTTGTAAACTTTCTAGAAAGGATTTAAAAAATTGAAAAATTAAAATTTTTTGACTTAATACCTATCTAAATAAATTTGATACCCAATTATGATGCAGAGAACTGTTAATTTCTTAATATATTTTACTCTATACAGAATAAAAATTATAGTCTTCTAGAATCTAGAATACGTAGATATGTCAATTTAGAACAATTTTCTGTAATGAGTGGATGTCAGGAATTCTACCAATTCCAAAGCAATAACCCATTGTGTAGTTTTTTGATTAAATCCTTAAATGCAGTTAGATTTTATATTTGTCAGGATGGCCGTAAAGCACTGAAAATGGCGAAAGTGAAATAAAATAGTGTATACCAGGACAAAAAGGTATACAAGGAAATGAAAAGCCTGTTGAACACGCAAAAGAGAGATCAGAACTATCATATACAGCAGTGCTCCGCAACCTTTCCTCATCTGAGGCACACCAAACTGCTCCCTAGAATTTCGTGGCACATCAAAATCTAAAATATATTTATAGCAGTGGCGTAGCTAGGTCGGGGGTCAGTTCACTCCATGTATACTAATTATTTATGGATGTCCAAACTACCTTAGTTTTTTTTATTGTTTTAAAATGTGAAGAAGCCCCTTTCAGATTTGGGGCATCAAAATTTTCACTCAGGACATAATACATATTTTTTTTTTATTTTTTTTTATTATTCAGATAGAATGAAAAATACAAATAGGTACATACATGAGAACTATACTAAATACTAGGTAGGACAGGTAGGTATACTAAATTTACTTCTGTTGACACGTCAATAGTAATAAATATTTTGACATGATGATGACTGATTAATGTGATACCTGCGCTTGCTTCGTTGAACACAAAAGTTTTATATTCGGCTCAATTTTAGACAGCGCAACTCTCATTTCTTGGTCAAGATCTTTTAAGCATGACCGTTTATCATTTTTAATTAATACAAGCGTTGAAAAACTTTGCTCACATAAATATGTTGTGGAAAACGGAAGTAGTGTGAAGATGGCCTTGTCGGTGATGCGTGGATATTCTGTCTTGATGGAAATCCAGAAAACATCTAACGGAACTTCGTCGAATTTAAGTTTTAGGGTCATATCATTACTTAATTCTGTGAACTCCTCTCGAGTTTGCAATGGCAGTGCTTCCGTGGAACTTATTGCATTGGTTGCGAAAGGATTTCGAATCCAATTGTATTGTTCCGTGTTGATAGAATGGAAATAGTATTCAAATTTTTGTTGAAGCATACTTAAATGTTGTTGGGCCAAATCCACAATCAACTGCTTGTTTTCGATCGTACTGTGGTTGGTCCTGTGATACATTTCTAGACATCCTTTTTGCAACTGTTCCTGCCAAAGTTCAAGTTTCTTTTTGAACCCTTGTAATTTATCGGAGCACGTCAATATATTTTCATTCCGTCCTTGCATTTTTTTATTAAGTTCATTCAGATGTTCGAATATATCCGCCATGTATGCAAGTTTGGCTATCCAGTATTCATCATGAAGGTGCTGGCATAGATCGTACATATCTTGACTTGAAAGAAACTCACGCACTTCGTAGCGAAGTTCAAACAGTCGAGCTAAAACTTTTCCCCGGGATAACCAACGAACTTCTGTATAAAACAGTAAGGATTCATGTTCGCTTCCCATTTCTTCACAGAGTATTCCAAAGATTCGCGAATTTAAGGCTCTCGATTTAATTATGTTTATGATCTTAATACATTCATTCATTGTGATCGAAAGCTGTTCGGGCAAATTTTTGACCATCAATGCTTCTCGATGTATGCAGCAATGTGTAATTTGTATTGACGGATTTTTTTGTTTTACACAAGATACAAAACCTTTCTTACTGCCCATCATTGCAGCAGCACCATCTGTACAAATAGCAACGCAATTGGTCCACTGAATATTATGTATTTTAAAAAAATTATCAGTTACTTGGAAAATTTGTTCACCGGTAGTTCTCTCTGGAACCTCCTTACAAAATAAATAATGTTCTTTAATAGAGTCCTCGTCAACGAAACGTACAATAGCCATCAGTTGTGCTTTATTTTTAATATCGGTTGATTCGTCGATTTGAAGCGCAAAAATTCCAGCCGAAATGATTTTTTTAATTAGTGTTCCCAAAATATCACTTGACATATCTTGGATACGTCTTTTAACAGTATCGGCCGACAAAGAAACTTTACTCACGTCCTTAACTTCGTTTGGCCCAAGCATAAGTCTAACAATTTCCATGCATGCTGGTTTAATAAGCGTTTCACCGATAGTGTGCGGTTTTTTTTGTTGTGCAATTAATTTTGCGACAAGGTAGCTTGCTTCTAATGCCTTTTCAGAAACCGTAACCGCCGATTTCATAAACTGCTTTTGTTTCTTATTTTGATCCAAGCGCCGTTGGAAAAATTGAATGTCTTTTTTGACGCAACTGGGATGATTTGTGATCAAATGACGGTTTAGTTTGCTGGGTACCATTGCTTCATTTGACAACTGTTCACCGCAAATGACGCATTCAGGCTTTGGAGCCGCTTCGTCGCCACACCAAGTGAAACCATATCGAAGGTAGTCTTGATTGTACTTCCTTTTCAGCACCTTTTTTGCTCTTTTTGCAGCACTTATGCTGGAGCTTGTGCTAGGTTCTTCGTCATCTGCTCGTGATTTTAGCAAAAATTTATCCATATTTGAAGCACTATAGTTATTTATAAAAGTAGATACTGCAACAAAACTTAGTCCAGTTCACTTATTTATAAGGCACAAGAATTTATTTATATAGCAATTCACTATTTATTTCACTCTACGATTTATTTGTTTGCCCGCGTATTTATCTGATTCACTTGACTATTCGACTCTCTCTGAGTCTCTGAGCGACGACAGGCGCGCTTATATAGGCAGTGGCGATGTTCAGGAAAACATCGAGTCGCGCCTCGAACGGCACGGGTCTTTCTAGTTTAGTCGCCTTCGAGAATCAAGCCGCCGCGCCGCGCCGATAGACGGATAGACGTTTACCATCGGCGCTGTTGTCAGATTGCTTTATTTTTCGCGGGTCTCGCTACAATACGAATCTGATTCGTATTGTCTGCAAGAGCGGCACACCTCAAGTCGGCTTACGGCACACCAGTGTGCCGCGGCACACCGGTTGCGGAGCACTGATATACAGGATTCAAACCTCTATTTGGATAAGCAAAACCTCTAATATACAGGTAGTAAATACAAAACTCACTGACAACAGGAAATGATACAAAATCAGCAAACGTGACTGCTAAGGTAATGATATTCGCAAGTCCCCATAAATCCACCATTAAAAGAATAGTACGGGTACTGTTTACTGAAACACCTCCATGTCATGGAATTACACAATAATCGCACAATAATCGCAATACTGAATGAAAGAGAAAAAACCTCGTGCTACGTTATCTTTGTATGTAAACCGGAAAGAGTGACGCTCTTGGTAGGGAACCTAATAAAACCAACCAAAAGCACACAACTATTAAGAGATAGTACCTTAAAACGGAGAAAACACTGTAATACAATAACTCCAAGAGGGCCCATTGTTCTTGGCCTAATCTAACCCTACCTACTTATAATTGACAAATATATGGATGCAGATACAAAAGACAATCCAAATTAATATTGGACTACTAACAATCTCTTTAGTTCTTGACATGACATTAAAAAGTAATTCTTAAATAGTTAACGGGACATAAAGAAGTGTTGGGAAACAAGTAAGCACACCTCCTAGTGGATGAAAGGGAACTGGAAAAATTCTAATTGGACCAGAATCCACGTGAGGTATTTTATATCTGTTATATTGTCCTTAATGTGAAGTTTATATAACACTTTAAGCCTTCAATTTGGAAGAATCAAACTCACCACTTTAAGTATTATTATTATTCTTTAATAACTGTTAATACAAGAATAAAATCTTTTTAATATTGTACATACCCATCGATGTACCACCTAAGAGATAACAAATCAACATAAGAAATAAATAAATATCCCAGTGGCGTATCAGTTTTGTTTACAATATACAACAATATCAACATATTAAAGAGGTTGTAATGAAACAGTTAAACATAGAACACCATAAGTTCTAATTGGAACTTTTTCTATCCAAATTATTTATAGTGAGTTCAACTTTAGCAAAAACGAACTTAAGACCCTAATAGGACTTTTAACGGGTTACTGCAGCCTTAGAAGACATCTAAATATTTAATAGATGTCTGCAGATTACTTATATAACAGTGTTCCAAGGTTCCAGGCTAAACTAATAGTCATACAACACTGTGCAAGAGAAATATTAAATCAACAAGTACCAGGCAAAACTATTACCATCTACTCTGATAGCCAAGCAGATCTAAAGGCAATCCTCTCACCAGAAATCAAATCCCGACTGGCAAAATACTACCTGGCATACTAAAAAGTCAAAACAAGGTCACCCTAGCCTGAGAGATATTAGGGCAACGAAAAGGCAGACGAATTAGCTCGAGAAGGTTCAGATAAGGCCACTACAGGACTTAAACCCTTCTGCAGAGCTGCTAAGATATTGTGCAAGGCATCCATCAAATAATGGATACAAAAAGAATCTCAGGATTGATGAAACACGTATCTAAGACTAAGATCTAAAGGTCTACTGGATCAAAAACATCAAAACGTTAGGATAAGAGTAACGGGTATCCCAAAAGTTTTGGGAAAAAAATTAAAGATATAAATTTATTTATCCCTCATAATACTACGTACAAAGTGGTTCCTTAACAATAAATAAAAACTACTAGAGCACCGCTAGGGGTCCATTTTCTTCGATATGGCGCAGTTTTGTCCTGACGCGTCTCATTAGGGTTTGGCACTCTTCAACATCAAACTCTTAAATTTTTTTTAATAGCCTACGCCGCAGCTGCTGCTCGTTTTGAGCTTCCCAGCCATTTTCCTAAACTCTTCTTGACAATCTTGCCCAAAATGTCTCTATTGGTCTTGCAATATATCTAGAAACTGTCGATTTTGATACCTGAAATCGTCGGAAAAGCTTTCGAGTTGACACTCCAATAGTATCCTTGGCAAGTTGACCATCCTGTTCACCCTGACATCGGTAAGCGTTGCCGGTCTGGCACTTTTCGGCAAGTTGAGACAAGGTATTCCTTGTTCGCATTCTTGAATTGTTCGGTAAATGGTTGTTTTAGATATATTTTGATTCCGGAAAATATTAACGATATCTTTTTTTGGCATTCTGTCAACAAAGTTATAAATAGATTTTCGAATCTCAATTTTGTACGCCATTATGCCTACAGACAGATAGCAACTGGGCTGTCAACCAAGTAAACAAAACCCGGGGCAACGTTTATTACCATGGCTAACTAGATAAATTTGATTTAATACTCTGCAGAGCACAGACAAACTTTTTCCCAAAACTTTTGGGACACTTGTTAGGTCTTCCTTGGGGACACTGTTTTTAAAAAAGCATATGAGTGTTATCAATACAGCAAGAGAAGAAACTTTTTGCAGGTTTTGTGAAGAAGAAAACCAAACATTAATCGAGGCTCTGTGCCAGTGTAAAAGCCTGGATAAAGCCTAGGCGAATAAAAGCCAAACGCACTCAACTACATGCGAGAGCCATTTTCAAAGCTACTCAGTATAATAAAAAATATTAAGCAAGCTAGACGACATACTCTTAAAAACGGAGTACCACAAAAGATCTGATGGAGTAGGATAATTAATGTCCAACTCCTTTTTAAATATGATCTAATCTAATCTACTATATTAATGCCAAAACTGTAAGTGGGAATGGAAATGGTATTTCGGTATATAATGTCGGGAATGCGAAATCACCAATCAGTTATATTCTTGAATTCTTCAAAAATAAACTGACAATGTAGAAATGGACAGGGGTAAAATAAACCTAAATCCTAAGTATACATAGGCTTTGAACCACACCCTAAGTCAGATAGATAGACAGATAATATTGGTTTCGGTAAACGATAAGACTTCGTATTTGATGCTAAGGACCATGTTCATAGTAAGACCAATACGAGTTCTCAAGGTGACAAAAAAACATTAAATTTTCCGTTTAAAGAATAAAATCAGTACTGTCAACAAATACAAAGCAGTAACAACTTAGTTATATCAAATGGTAGAAGATGGCTAATTGTATCACATCCAAGATCACTAGATTTTATATTATTTTAATTTGAACTTAAAGAAAATACAACCTCAGTGTATTGCATGACTACATTTTTATTTTTAGAGATAATAACCATTTTTTTGTTACAAATAATTGCTGTATATACAGGGTGTTCCAAAACTATTGGAACATAATAGAGCTACTACGTATTTAAGAGGTCAAAATAAGTCAATCAGTGTTTGGAAAAATATTGTGTTCTTAAGAAACTATGCGAAATACGAAGTTTTTACAAGAGTCAAAGAATTAAGATGATCCCATCTATTAATAAATAAAAAAAGACCTAAAGTCGTATTATCACCCCTAAGAAAATAGAAAAATACCAGGAGATGAAACTGATTTCAACTACTTTGGGTAAATAAAGCAATCTTATAAAATGTGTTTTTGAGAAATTTTTTAAATTTATTTTATGCATTTCTGAATAGCGTACAGAAACGTAATTTTATATGTAAAGTTTTAGCTATTCTCACGGACAAACGGTACGGTTTGTATATTTTACCTTCAATTTTGGACCACCCTGTATAACAATATTTAACCTTTAGTTCATATAAAAAAATAGATGAGCGCATTTTGTCGTAATTGTAAAATTTTTTAAATTGTTTTTACTCCTTTTTTATAATAAAATTGTTTCGGAAAACTATTTATGTTCGAGTTTTATTTTTTACGATCGAATGAGAGAATTCATACTAAGTGTCATTATCTGAAGTTATACAGGTTAAATTTAGTTAGTTTTGTAAATGAACACCGTATAAATGCTCCCTTATAATTAACTAAAACTATTTTAATTTTTTAATAACTTTTAGAAAATAGAAACTGTTTTAAAATGATTAACGCCCATTCGTGATTTGCCGCGACAAATTAGTCTCTTATAGCTAAGGCCAGCTCTGCCCACTAGGAAATCGTCGGGCATTAATTTAATTAAAGAAATTTTCAATTCGCTCGAAAAACTTTGTAGAAGTTTCATCTTTATTTTTTAGTAGTTTCCAACTGTAAAATATAAGACCTGTAACCAGAGAGTTTATAACTTTATAATATTACTGAAGAACATAAAAAATGGACTACTTCATGAAATTTTAGATAATTAAATGGAATTGAATTGAATTAATTCTAATGGTTCAATTTTTAGTTAAATTTTTCATACTTCATGTTAAGTATTTTGAAAAATTTAGAACTCAGTACAAAGTAGGATATAATTTAAAAGTAGGTTACCGAAAATTTTAATTGTTAATAATAGGTATATGAAATTTAGCATTTGAAAAATATTTATATTTCTAATCGAGCAATAATAACAGAAAATTAACAGATAGGGAAAAATGTTTAGTAGTGCTCAGAATATAATACTTATACATAAGATGGACTTAAAAACTCACACTTGTTTTAACATGCTCCAAAATTTAAGTCATCAGTTTGGAAGGCGAAGGCAGACTCGCTGAGACCTACGTTAGGCGATTAGATGCCTCATCCCTTTTTCTTAGAATATTGCATAATGAACTTAGAAAATAATTGCTATACTCTCGGTTAACGAGCAGTTTTTGCAAGTGTTATCTTATGCCTCGAGACGGTTTGGGTATAATATGTTAACATGTTTGTGCAAATTTCAATTCACTCATAATTGTTGGTTGTGTTTTTGAATATTGGATTGTAGTGGTTTTGCAAGAGTCTCGCTAGGATTATCTTCAATATACCAAAACATAGTGTTGGTAATTACTTATTATTCGATTATGAGTATAACAAAAATTTCGACTGCAAATGACAAACACTGGTGTCTCTTAAAGTATAGCAGTCCTGTGCTATTTATCTTCACTTTTTGCATAATATATTCGAGAAAATGTTTAAATAATGCCAAAACAGTGGATCACCTTGTTTTATTCCTACTGTAACCTCATTCAGTTTTCAATTACCTCATTTCTACTTCATACATACGGTCTTTTAGGCGTTAATTTAATCATATTAACTATAGTTCACTGCATACTCCAAGTTACTTTAATGATACATTTAGTTTACCGCTCTTTATCCTATCGAAAGCTTACTTGAGGTATAAAAATAGTACAAATTTATCTTTCTCAAATTAGTAACTTTAAAGTTAAATACCAGTCTCATTTCGAAAAACATATATACATTCACTTCCACTTTCTCTAAGAGTATTTACGTTATTTCATAATAATCACAGGTTCCATAAGTAAATTTGCCTACCTTTATACTTGGAAAATTAGAGTTTTTCTCAGTGCCTGGATATGCGAAAAACATACTGTAATCTCACTCCAATCTTTTGTTATCCTCTTTATAATAATTTTAGTAAACAGTCTTTACAAGAATCAACATGGCCTAGAATAATAAGCATTCAACTTCAACAATGCGACCGAGTTAGCAAGTCGAAATGTTTTTGTTCATTTAAGTTTCACATTTAGACTGCTAAGAAAGATGAATTGGAAGTTGGTTTTTGCTTCATTGTTATCTATTCATTGTTCGTATATATGAGTCGCCAGGGGCGGAGAGAAAAATGTAGGTTTCATACGTTTCATGTAGTCGTTGCAGGCCTTTGTGAGTTTTTGATGTTGCCTCTGGAGGATTACGGAATGAATTACATTCTTTTAAAAAAGGCAAAGAACAAAATGATGAAAAAATAATATTCATATATATAGTCCGTCTGGTAATAAGTAATTATTTACTGTGTCACATAATATCACTATTTTTATAACTACGTTTCTCTAGAGCAGTGTGCGTCGCGCCCCCCGGGAGGTTTGCCGGAAATTTCCAAAATAAGACAAAAACACCACTTTGAGTCACACAATTATATCGTTTTCAAGTACGAGACGATTTCTCACTTTTGTTTTATGGCAGTCATGGACAATAAACCTAACTCACCTAAATATGATGTTACAAACGGAACCAATCATCCTAAAGCTTCATTCCCACTTGTGGGTGTTCCTGCATCCTTTTGGTCCAAAATTATTTCGGGTTCTGGGAAAAAAATTGGAGCTTCAACATTCCTTCACTTGATATTTTAATAACATGTTAAAGGAATTTCAACATGCTAAAAGGAATTTGCTAAAACCTGATTCAGTATCCATCTGCAACTGTCGTAACTGTTTTCAATTTCTTTGGGGAAATATTGACAGAGCTGTTGCTTTAAATTGAGCACAGTAACTTGCATGCCTGCAAAAACTTTTTCAAAATTTATATCACTATAATTGAATATATTTTCCATAATTTTCAGAAAGCACTTTAATGATAGTCCAGTCATTTAAGCTTAAATTAGGTAAGAATCTCGGAACTGGAGATACCCAGCTGTAAGTCTGTAAATACTTGTATATTGACACGCTAAAAGTTATTTCAAAACCTACATATGGTAGGGTGTACGCAACTATTAAATTTCAAGGTCAAATGTCACAAAAATCGGTTTTTTGCGCTTTTTTGTAAATATCTCATTTTTTATGGGTTTTTTGCTATTTGTATTTATTATTATTAAGATTTGCTTTTGTTTTTGCAAAGTTTTACATGTTTTGTTTTTGGTTTTTAGAAAAATGACTGATATATGTAATACGTCAGATTTTGATTAAAACAGTTCTTTCCTTTAAGTCTTGGTTATTGTTTTTTTTCGGTCCTCTCAACAGGTTATGAGCCCAGCAGAGAGAAGAAAACATTTAAAAGTTGTGTTGCTTTTTTGTATGGTTTTCTTCTAGAGATACGTTGTGTACGCATCTAAAAAAAAAAAGCATAATTTAAGAAAAGAAGATACGTTGTGTACGCATCTAGAAAAGGCATTAAGTATTTTAAAAAGGAGATACGTTGTGTACGAATTTAGAAGACCAAAATGGCGGAGAAGTCAATTGACCTCAGTGTTAGTAAATTTGATGGTCAGAACTACCTACAGTGGAAATTTCAGCTTAAGTGTGCTCTTAAAGCTAAAGGGCTCTGGGGAATAGCTGATGGAACCATAAAGTTACCAGAACTTCAAGCAGGACAAGAGGAGTGGTACAAAAAAGATGCTCAAGCAATGTTCCTTCTAACAGCGGCAATGAATCTGGACCAAATTACGCTAGTCGAGAATTGTGAAAATAGTAAAGAGATTGTAAATAAATTGGATTCAATCTATCTACAAAAGAGTGAAACAAATAAAATGATTGTTCATGAAAGGTTTCATCAGTACAGAATGTGTAATACTGACTCAATAGCTCAACATATAGCGAAAGTGGAAAATCTAGCTAAGCATGTGAAAGAGTCTGGTGAGTCAATTAGCGATGCAGCTGTAATGATGAAAATCATAAGTACTTTACCATTAAAATACAGAAGTTTTCGCCAAGCATGGCTCTCATTAGATGAAAACAAGCAGACGATTCCCAATCTCACTGCTCGACTATTAGACGAAGAGAAAAGTTTAACCGTATATGAAGAAGCTGAGACTGCATTAGCTACTGTTTCATTGAAGAAAAATAGGTACAAGAATGTTGTATGTTATAACTGTAGAAAAAGGGGACATTTTTCAAAGAATTGTCGAGAAAAGAAGGAAAAATTAAATTTTAACAATGAAAAAGACGGTGGAAACAACAGCAAGTATAATGGTAGTGCAGCTTACACAGGAACCATTGAAACTGCGTTTAATGTAGATGTAAATTTTGCTAATGTCTGGGATGACTACTGGATAATGGACAGTGGTGCGTCTGCTCACATGTCATACAGAAAAGATTTCTTTGCCAGTTTAAATGAAAACATTAATAGTATAGTAGTACTTGGTAATGGAGAAAGACTATCTGTAAAAGGAAAAGGAACAGTAAACATTCAAAAATTGCTGAATGGAGAATGGTACAATGCTACTATAAATAATGTTCTATTTATACCCAGTTTAACGAAAAATTTATTCTCAGAAGGCATCATCACTGGCAAAGGTATGAAAATTTTAAAACAGAACGATTTTGCAGAAATTTGGGACAATAGCGGAGTAATCGCAACAGCAGTGAAAGACTATAATAATATTTATAAGATGATGTTTCGCACAGTCATCAATAGCGCAAATATTGTCATTCCCGAAAGTTTAAAGTTGTGGCATGAAAGACTTGGACACTTAAATGTGAACGCAATTCGGGAAATGGTTAAGAAAGGACTTATAACAGGCGTGAGTTTCAGCGACACTGACAAGTTCTTTTGTGAAGCATGCGCGTTTGGCAAACAGCACAAAATACCATTTGTTACAAAAAGTAAGCACGAAAAGCTAAATACCGGAGAACGTATATTTAGTGACCTCTGTGGACCTATGACCGTACCTTCAGTTTCGGGTACTCGATATTTTATGTCGTTGAAAGATGAATACTCGGGATATCGAGTAGTGTATTTCATCAAACACAAATCCGATGCGTTGGAGTGTTTCAAAATCTATAATCAAAAAGTCAAAACCAAATTCGGAAAACCGATCCATATATTGCACGTGGACAATGGTAAAGAGTTCTGTAACATTGAGTTCCAAGATTATTTAGACAAAGAAGGAATTACTCTTGAAACAACCGCTCCATACACTCCAGAACAAAACGGCCGTGTTGAACGTGACAACCGATCAATCGTAGAAAGTGCTCGTTCTATGATGTTTCAAAGACAAATGCCAAAATATTTATGGGCTGAAGCTGTCAGCATGGCAGTTTATATTTTAAATAGAACTTTAACAAGTCAAACGCCAGATTCTACCCCATACGAAATTTGGACTGGACAAAAACCATTCTTGGGGCATTTAAAAATTTTTGGCTGCGATGCTTATGCACACGTACCAGATGCGAGGCGAACCAAGTTTGAAGCTAAAAGTAAAAAACTAATATTCGTTGGCTATGACAAAAACTCTACTAACTATAGACTTTTTGACCCAATGACTAAGAAAGTAACAATATGTCGTAATGTAATTTTTAATGAGACTTCCAGAACTGTAAATATAAATAACATGGTTAAAATTAATCTAGAAATAGATGATATCACCGAATATCCAGAGATAGACACAAAGGATGTAGCCCAAGATGTTGTTGAACCTGGGATTCAGAATGAAGAGTCTGATCTGCGACCAAAAAGAAATATCAAGGTACTAGTAAGATATGAAGACTATCAGTTAAATTTTATTGAAGCAGATATTCCTCAGACGTACAAAGAAGCAATAAGCTGCACTGATGCTCGAAAATTGCAAGAAGCCATAAATGAAGAATTATCTGCTTTAAACAAAAATAATACTTGGCAGATAACGGAAATTCCACCCGATAGGAATATTTTGCATTCAAAATGGGTATTTAAGGTAAAAAGATACCCCAATGGTGAGATTTCGCGCTATAAAGCTAGATTATGTGTAAAAGGTTGTGCACAACAACAAGGAGTTGATTATAATGAAATATTTTCCCCTACAACACGATTCGACTCAATAAGGATACTCCTAGCAATAGCTGCAGAAAATTGCTATAAAATGATGCAATTTGATATTAAAACCGCCTTTCTCTACGGTGATCTAGATGAAGAAATTTTCATGGCTATTCCAGAAGGCTTACAGAATGTAAATAGTACAAGTAATACAGTTTGTAAATTAAGAAAATCGTTGTATGGTTTAAAGCAGGCACCCAAGTGCTGGAACAAGACGTTCAACAATTTTTTAGAAAAATGTGGGTTTATACGGTCCCAAGCTGATAGATGTGTATATCATGGCTACATCAATAATATTAAAGTGATTCTTGTCATTTATGTTGATGATGGTTTGTTAATATCCTCGTCAAAATTGGCAATTGAAGAAGTTTTAGATGAGTTGAAAAGTAAATTCGAAATAACAATCAGTGAAGTCAACTATTATGTTGGACTTGAGGTTTCAAGAAATCCAATTAACGGATCTATTTTTATTTGTCAAGAGAGTTACATTAAACAGATAATAGAAAAATTTAGATTAGAAAATGCCAAGCCTTGCACTACTCCTATGGATCCCAACTGTGATTTGTCTCTAGATGCAAGCAGGTTATTAGAAGAAGATGAGGTTCCTTACAGACAAGCTATAGGTTGCCTATTATTTCTAGCCACTGTAACTCGGCCAGATATAGCACATGCAGTGGGAGTATTAAGCCGGTATGTAGGTAAACCTACTGAAATGCACTGGAATGCTGTTAAACGGTTAATTAGGTATTTAATTGGAACCCCTGATCTTGGCATTCTATATGAAAAACAAAATAAATTAAGTACCTTGGTCGGGTACTCAGACTCGGACTACGCTGGCGATCGTAAGACTCGAAGATCGACTAGTGGATATTTGTTCAAATTATGTAATGCTCCAATTACTTGGTCAAGTAAAAAACAAAATAGTGTTTCTATGTCTACTACTGAAGCAGAATACATCGCTGCATCGGATGCTGTTAAAGAAGTAATTTGGCTTCAACAATTTTTAATAGATGTTGGTGAAGATGATAAGGTTGTAAAGCCTACAATTTTATTTATTGATAATCAAAGTGCTATAAAATTGATAAGAAATCCTGAATTCCATAGTCGATCAAAGCATATCGACATTCGATATCATTTTATACGGGAAAAATATGAAGCTGGTGATATTATACCGATGTTTAGTAAAACTGATGATCAAGAAGCAGACATTTTTACAAAGGGGCTGCATAAAAAGAAATTTGAAGAACTCCGCAATAAAATGGGAATTACTTCTAAAAGCTTTGTTAAATAAGATGTTTTTTTGGTTAACATGAAACTTTTCAAAAAGTGGGAGTATTAAGATTTGCTTTTGTTTTTGCAAAGTTTTACATGTTTTGTTTTTGGTTTTTAGAAAAATGACTGATATATGTAATACGTCAGATTTTGATTAAAACCGTTCTTTCCTTTAAGTCTTGGTTATTGTTTTTTTTCGGTCCTCTCAACAATTATCAATATTGTAGAATACAAAATTCTCTACAAATTTTGTTTAAAAAAATTCAGATTACAGTAAGAACTTAAAAGCTATGGAGCAGCAGAGAAGATGAAACAATAGTTGTACCAGTTACTCAAGAAAAATTCTTATCAAATCGAAATAACAAAGATATGCTCATTAATATGCAAATATTAATTAATTAATATTAATATTAATTAATTAATTAAGCTGCAAATATTACTACTAAACAAGCCAGAGATAATGCTGATGTTCTTATTGTTGAAACTGCAATTGAAGAATCAAAATCTGAAAAAACTGCAGTTATAATAGGACAAGATATTGATTTACTTGTCATTTTAATTGGGCGTACACTGTCTTACGAACAAGACATTTTCTTTAAAAAAGTTGGGACAGGAAATGTAAAAACGGGGATATACTTGACTAAAAGTTTTGATAATTATCCTCATTCCAAAACACATATTTTATTTCTGCACGCATTAAGTGGCTGTGACACAACAAGTTTTTGAGAAACTGACAAATTTGAATGAACTAGCTGCAGCATTTGAGAAAGAAAATTGTTCGGCCCAGAGATTATTAGAGAGTGGAACTCAAATCTTATTGGCAGTCTATAATGCTCCGAAATCTGTGAAAAGTCTCGATCATCTTCGTTATATGCATTACGTCAAGTCTACAAAACTTAATTAACCTGTGCAGCTTTCAAATATTCCACCAACAAAAGCAGCTGCTCATCAACCTTTCAAACGTGTATATTATTAAGTTCAAACTTGGTTAAGGCATGATTTGGAACCCCAGGTATGGAGTTGGGCAATGCGAAACGATTTTCTGGAGCCTATCATGACAATTTTACCACCTGCTCCAGAAGATTTGCTAAATACAATTTTCTGCAACTGCAAGAGTGGTTGTGGTTCGCGATGCTGATGCAGGAAAGCGGGCTTGCAATGCTCTTTAGCTTGTGGCCAATGTAATGGGCAAGCTTGTTTCAATGCTCTACCATATCAGAGCGACATTAACGAAGATGGAACCTTTGACCCAGAAATCATGGAAGAACTTGAGAGAAATGTCGTTGAAGACGATAATGAAGACCAGTTTGAAATTTACCAGCAGCCGGAAGACGACGATGAAGAGGAAGAAGATTATTAAAATTATAAATTGTAGTTTTTGTACCTTTTATTCCATTTTTTACTTTTAATAAAAATAAATGTATTGAATGAAATTTTTTAATAAAAAGATTAATTCATAATTTATTTGTTTTTTTTTTCATCATGTAAGAATTTATTAATATTAATTAGGTTAAAATTTAAATATAATTCCTATATTTTCATTAACAATTTTGCAATTACATGGGCAGGTAAGTGTTGTTAAATAAATTAATACTAAATAAAAAGTGGATAGGTTAGGAAAAAAAATGATAAAATATAATATAATAGTTAATAAAAATTGACAAATATTTATAATCATTGATTTATCGATATTTCATCAACTATATATGGCGCGTTTTCGACCGGAGGCACCGGTTGACCTGAAGTGATGCTGTGACCGCGCGCTCTCCGTCATCTATCTCGAAAACGGTTCACCGTATGAAAAATTTTTTTAAACAAAATTTTTAGAGAATTTTGTATTCTACAATATTGATAATAAATACAAATAGCAAAAAACCCATAGGAAATGAGATATTTACAAAAAAAGCGCAAAAAACCGATTTTTGTGACCTTTGACCTTGAAATTTAATAGATGCATACACCCTACTATATGTAGGTTTTGAGACAACTTTTAGGGTGTCAATATACAAGTATTTACAGACTTACAGCTGGGTATCTCGAATTCCGAGGTGAACTTACTATAATGATTGGACTATGAAGCGAGCTGCTTTTTGCCAAGTAAAGTCTATCATAAATCGATTTTTTTTAACCCCTTCATTTTATCTGTGGCTGTAATTATACTAATGTCGTAACCTTGCAACTTATTGTTCAAAATATTTAATTGTTTAAAAATATCAGCAACCCAGTTCCAGAATACAAATAAGATCTAAATTGATTTTTATATGGAGACTTCTAATCTTTAAAATATCTTAACAGCTCTGCTCGTAAGTGAAATACTCTTTTCTAAAATGTTGTTCCTTAAAAGTCACCTCACTTCGGTGTGATAAAGAAGATTTTTAAATAAAGCACCCATGCATTAGCAGATTTTTCCAAAAATACAGATCCTTTAATGTAGTTTACAACTTTAATGATGGTTTTCATAACACAGTTAGAAGGTAAAGATTTTGACGCAAGAGCATTTCGATGTAAAAAAATGTCTGCATGTGGAATTAGTAATCTCACTACAAACCAGATTGATTGCCTGTCATAAATTTAGCGCCATCTGTGAATATAGCAATACATTTTTCCCAGTCAATATCATGTTTACTTGTGCGTTTCACAAAAGTGTCGGATAAACATTTTCCAG